>CM066970.1:5684230-6284230 GCA_033971965.1 Cucurbita ficifolia
TTCATTCTCCTCCCCAAACCGATGTGAGATCTCACACATTCACTCCCCTTGGGGGCCAACATCCTCGCTAACACATTGCCCAATGTATGGCTCTAATACGATTTGTGACAATTCAAGTCCACCACCTAACAGATATGTCCGTTTGGCCTTTACGTATCACTGTCAACCTCAAGATTTTTAACACACGTCTGTTAGAGGGAGGTTTTCACACTTTGATAAGAAGTGATTCATCATTTCTCTCTCCAACTGACTCGTTAACAAAAAGTAACATCTAAATAAAACGGGATCGCATCAAGTTTATGTATATTTTTGGAGGTAGGTGATGAATTTGGCAACAAGTTGAGAGGAAGGACAAATGTTGTAGTGAATAGATAGGGTTTTAGGGAAGAGAGAGAGATAGCATGTGTGAGTTTTGATGGCAACATATCAAAATGAGCTTTCTTTGTATTCAAAACATATGAAGCTTTTAATAGAACATGGCCACTCACTTCCAATGGGGCCCTCTAGCTTTTAATGAAAGAGGCCCACCATTTTTCTCCTACCCTTATCCCTCTCACCATAAAATTACTTCTTAACACAAAAAAAAATACCTCAAAAACATCCTTAAACTCTAAAAAAAAAACAATTAATAAAATAAGAGTAATATCTTTTTTTTCAAATAAAAAAAAAACTTCAAAAAATATCCTTACAGTTATATGGACCAATTAGTACGGTATTTAAAAAATATTCATGAACTTAAAAAAAAATAACATAAAATTTTTTGGAGAATATCTATAAAATGTAGATAGATGGTTTTTGTCCATATATTGACCGTTTAAACTTTTTTTTACCATTTTTTTTAATAAAAGTCAAAGATCTTAATGCTATTTTTAAAATTTCATGAGTTTTTCTTTGTAACGACCCTAATTTTCTATTGAAAATTGAGTCGTTACCATATGCATGATGTAACATTTTTATGTGAAAATATTTTATTTAAAACAATTTCATAAACGAGAAATATTGAAAATGATGTCCTAGACTAACATAAGATCTACAAAATAAGATGCAACTACCCTAACACAAGTTCTATGATCTTTAACGTGATGTCGCTGTCAGTCAACCGTATAAGGATGTCTTGCCTTTACCTGAAATATAAGAGTAGCACAATGCTTGAGTATTTTAAGAAATAGTGAGTGACCCCCGCTATTGTGGTCCGGGAATGCAAACACATGCAACATGAATAAGACCTATCATTTAAATTGTATTATCTTAGGTGGCCTCCAATCTAGTCAAGTTAGATGTGTAGTACTTCTCTACGCACAACTCACACTTGCGAGCGTGGGCCTACCAGGCGGACTCGCACACCCACTAGGCCTACTAGTCGGGCTAGCTCCTCTAGGCTGTAGCCGGACAACCGGAAGTACAATGTCTGTCGTGCACCATGTCAAGCATGATGGTCATTTCAATCTCATAGTGTACGCGTCTGTACTCATCATAAATGGGAAGTATTTCGATGCATGTGAGCCTACAATTATGCATGACGTCCACATACTTTCCATTATAAATAAATCATGCAGGACAACCTCATTCATTTCTCACATATTACACTCGGTAATATGCATACATCAGCTTTCATAAATCATTTCATTCATAACATAGTTTTCAAATCATAGCTTAATGGTTGTGCATGGTAAAATTCCTGGTTTTCAATACATATCATAGCATGTCATAACGTGTCATTGTCAAAACATATTCATATCATAGTATATCATGGTATCTCATAACGTAACATAACTCACGTAACATAAATTGATATTTTTCATTTATAACACGATGTTTTTGGCATATCTTGACATATCATAAAGCAAC
This sequence comes from Cucurbita ficifolia, assembly GCA_033971965.1. Classification (NCBI taxonomy): domain Eukaryota; kingdom Viridiplantae; phylum Streptophyta; class Magnoliopsida; order Cucurbitales; family Cucurbitaceae; genus Cucurbita; species Cucurbita ficifolia. The sequence continues at coordinate 5,686,079 of CM066970.1, forward strand.
ATATATCATATCATCAGACATATCAAACGTATCACACATATGATACGTGCCCAGTGGCGGGCACGTGTCATCATACATAAAACAATTCTTCCAACTAACTGATAGTAGAACCACTTACTTGGTTGGCCTAGGCCGAAGCTATTACGACCCTTTGATGCTAACTTAACGCTACTCTCTGATATTTAATTTTACTTAAAGAGTTCCACAATCATAAATTAGAATTATATGGTAGAATTGACCCGCCTAATTTTGCATAAAATAATTTAAACTTATTTCTAATAATCTAAACTAACTAAATCTAATTTAATATAAAATAATTTAAACGTGGCTCCAAATAATTTAAACTAGTTATCCCTAATTTTGAATAAAATAATTTAAACTGGCTATTCCGAATAAAAATAATTTAAACTTTGACTCCAAATAATTTAAACTAGTTGTCCCGAATAAAATAATTTAAACTTGACTCCAAATAATTTTAAACTAACTATACCTAATTTTTCATAAAATAATTTAAACTTGACTCCAAAAAATTATACGAACTAAAAGGTTATTCAAATATAGCTCATATCTAATCCAATGAATAGATCACTTGATCGAATCAGGTTAATCAAACTTTGATTTTGGGCCGAATTTAGATCGAGCATGGACCAAGCTTGGGTCGGCCTTTAATATATATTATCCCAATACTCACTATTTATCCTTACTATTTTTCAAATTTGATTTTTTTTCACATTTCTCTTAAAATTTTACAACTATCATAATCTAAAACATAATATTGAAACTCGAGTAAATGGGAGGTACATGAATAAACTAAAACCACATCCGAATGAGAGCGATCATGAGTATAAGATGGTTATGAAAGACTTAAAAGAATTGAAAGTCACTACCTATACCAACAAGGTACACTTTCCTTTTTTATTATTCAATGTAGGAACTACATGGAAGAACTCGTGTTAGTCTATGGAGACAGTCTTCATTCTTAGAAGCAATGAGACTCATAGTGTGGATAATCTTCGCTCTTAGAAACGAAGAGTAAGTAATATAATCATGTCACAAGAGAAGGCCAGAGCCATTATGTGCCAAATTGTTATATAAATCCTAGGCACAAATTGTCATAAAAAAGCTGGAATAGCTCAGTTAAGAAATTTAAACCTTAAACACTTCCGAAGAGATAAATGTGGAAGCTAATTCTATCCAACTTTAAAAACATGTGGAACAAAATTTGACAATAATTTAAGGTTGATTACGATAATAAGAAGAAAAAAAAAGGAAATTAAATTAATCCCACTATAAACAACAACAATTAATTATCATACAAATTCTAGTGCTCTTTAGCACATGTATGCAAAGTTGCTTGCTTTTTGTGGCAAACTTTTACCCCTTTTTCAACTATGTAATGGATCATATGCTTATTGAAAGACTGCAACCCTTCTGTGCTACTACTTTCTTCTTCTTCTTCTTCCTCCTCTTGATTTCCCATGATTTGATTGACCTGAAATGGTGGCGGCCATTGTTGTTCTGGCTCAACCATCAATGGCTCCATTTGGCTATTGATATCAAAACTCGTGCCTTTTTCCTTCTCTTTATAGATAGCATCCAATTGGTGATAGTAAGGACATGTCTTGGCATCTTCTGGCCTCTTCTTGTTGCTATCTTTCACCTTTTTGAAGTATTTGTTTATGTTTTCCCATTTCTCTTTGCATCTCTTTGAGCTTCTATTGTATCCAAACCCTCTCATGGCGGCTGATATCTCTTCCCACACTAACCCTTTTGCCCCATTCTCTTCATACTTCATTTCCATTCTTGTTCTAACCCTTATCAATGCTTCAATTTCTTCCTTTGGCCATCTCGATGACCTTGTCTCCCCGTCTTGAGGACGAGTCGGTGGAGGCAGTGGTGGTGGCGGAGATGGGAATGGGGATATCTTTTGTAACAATGCGACGACCGCAGCGTCTTTCGCGGCGGCTATGGACATCTCTTGAACTAAAACTTCATGTTCTTGATTAACCCTTTTCATTTCTTTGATTCTCCATGCTTCATCTCTTAATTTTCTTTGATTCTCTATTCTCTCCAAGGCTTCTAAGAATTTTAATTGAAGCCCTTCTTGCTTCTCTATTACCTCTCCTTTGTTAACCTCAAGAAGAAATCACTCCATTTTCTCTTCTTCTTCCTCCTTCTACTTCGGAACGGATCTTCCTCCGACGCGGTTGACGACGACGTCGAGCTCGAAAGCATCGCGTTAACCGCCATGTTTGGAAAATTGGAAAGAGGGTTTGAGGGTTTTGGTGGTAATGAATTGTTCATCGTCGATATAATAGTAGCGGTGGTTATTTTCCCCGGTTGATCGTATTGCGGCGGTGTCGCCGCCACTTGCCGGTGGTGAGATTGAAATGAAATGTGATTAAAAGCCTCCAATTCATCAGAAAACCTATAAATCTTTTTGGTATTATTGGATTTCCCACTTCGAGCTTCTTTGGTTCTCTTGTGATACTTATAAACATTCTCAAATTTCTCTTTGCATTTCTTTGGAGTTCGATTGAATCCAAGCTCCCTTAGCTTCCTGAAATCTCAACCAATTCAAAGATCTAAAGAAGAGAGAGAAAAAGAGAGCTAAAGTTCTAAGCTTTTGCATTAAAAGAGAGAGAAAAACAGACAAACCCATGTTAGAACATGCTAAATAAGATCAAATTGGTTAAATTTTTCAAATTTCATATGAACTTGCCAAGAAAAAGAATATGAATTGAGAAAAAACCTTGAAACTTCATCCCATAATGGAGCTTTATGAGTAGCATCTCTAAAAGCTACGCCCATATCGGATCTTATCTTCAACAAAGCCAAAGTCTCTTGTCTAGGCCATCGGTTCCCACCAAAAGATAACCCCTTATCTTCTTCACCGGAATTCGATCCTCCGCCGCCACCGCCACCGCCACCGCCACCGCCACCGCTAACTTCTTCATGGGTCTCCACCGCCGCCGCCGCCTCGCCGGAGTCCACTTCCATGGGAGCCTCTAGTTATTGGATGAATGTGAGGGAGTTTTATACATAAGGTGATTTTTTATTTTTTTTATATAATTAAATTTTTTTAATCCTTGGTGGGATATGCCTGTCATGATCAATGGCCCCCCCTCCTTTTTTTTTTGTAAAAATAAAATTTAATTTTTTATAAAAAAAAATTCAAAGTATTTTTTATTTTTTATTTTTTATTTTCTTTAATTTATATGCTTAATTAAGTTTATAGAATCTTAAGTCTTCTTTTCCCTTTTATGGGGAGGTTTGCACAAACCCAATCATTAGACCCACTTGCCTTTCAAGCTTTCCTTAATATATATATATATAGTTTATTAATTTCATATTTAAACCTTATTTTTTTCAATCAGAGTGTATACTCGTTAGATTGGAAAAAATCTTTTGGACCAATTCAAAATTTCGGGTTGGTTGGATTGGTGACTTGAGTAACTCAAATAATGTTCACAACTCGAACCAACACAACCCAACCCTCTATTTTCAAGGTTGAGTTGAATTGAGTTTGTCAAACGGTTCACAAAACTCTAATCAAACATTCACAAGTCATAATAGATCACCAACCACAGCTACAAATGTCAAATATTCTTAATCTTCATAATAATCTTAAAAGTAAAACCGGTTGATCAAAAAAATGCTAACCCACAAATTTATCCAAATTTTCGTTTATTAAACTCGACTTTTATGGTTTAAATTCAGTAGTCCAGATTGATCGAGTTCTTGAGTCACTTTAACACCCTAGATCAAATCTATACTCTTATAAGATATCCATCGAACTATTGTAACTGTTTAATTAAGAAACGTGTTAGATTGTCATATTAATATCGAGTAATTAATTTATATTTTTTAAAAGGAAAAAATTAGTTGGAAATTGAAAGTGGTATGGGATAAGAAAACAAGTTGGAGCATTGTAGGTCAGCTTTGCTTTATGGATACCATTGGGTATGTTTTTGGCAACACTTGAGAACCCAAATGACTAAATTGCCCCTCACTTTTTGTTTTTATCACTTTCATCTTCCCTACTTTTTCACTGCCCTCCAATATTCAAAGCTTCCAAAAATGCCCTTCATTAATTTTTACTGATATATATTAAATAATTTACATTTTAAAATTAGAATTTAAAGAAATTTATTTTTTTAAGAATTAAATATTTTGGAGACAACGATCGTATAAAAAATATTCTTAATTTCAATCTCGAAAATTAAATTAGCCAAAGAAAAATCGGTCTCTATTAAATCACACCGAAAAATCGTGGTCCATAGAAGTAGTCGATATTGATATTAAATACATAAAAATATTTTCAATTCTCGAATTTAATTTATTTATTTTTAATAAATTTTAATTTTAGTTTTTGTAATCTTAATAAACTTAATTTAATTCTTTTCATCTATTTATGAAATAAAATTTAAATAGCGACCAATTTAGGTAGGTTGTGACCTACCATAATAATGGCCATTGGGAATTAATTTCTCTTTTTTTTTAGTTTTAATTAATTAAATATGTATTGCATGACTTTTCATCACTTTATTTATTTTAATTACGAGGTGTTTTTTCATAAGAATTCAAATTAAATTTATTAGAAAAAAAGTAACTCTAAATTTTCTATGTTACGTGAATTCCTGAAAATTTTCTTAGAATGCATGTGAGTGATGACAAAACATTCTAAAAGGACATGTGTTAATCTGTGAGGATAGTATTCACTCTTAGGAGCAATGAGTAAATAATGTGACCATGTCGCAGGGAATATAAGGGAATGTTGGAGCACATAGGTGTCAAATTCAGATTCTGAATCCTGATCCAAATCCTAGACATGGATCGTTATAAATAGTGTTAGAGCGATACCTCCCTCAGTAAGATATGGTTTGGGATGAACCAAGGCGGAAGCTAATGGACATGCAACACTCAAGTAAATGAGGAATACATGAATGAATCAAAGTCACATCCAAATGGGAGCGATCTTAAGGATATGATGATTAAAAAAGGTTTAAAAGAATTGAAAGTCGTATCTGTACCAAAAATTTTATGTTGGGTGATCTCTTAGAGATTTTCTTGGGATGTATGAGCTTATCTGTTTTAGTAAATAAAAATTAAAAAAATATGTTAAAAATTTAAAAGGGAGGGGACCCACTATGTGCTTAGAAGTGGACTTTAATGATCAAAGGTAATATTTTTATGAAATTAGTTAGAAAAAAAAATTGTTTAATTTTGATCTCAACATATAATTATTAGGAGACAACGAGGTTAATAATTGAGACCAAATAAAAATAAGAAAATAAAATAATCAATAGGACAATTATTGAAGGGAATAACAACATAGTTGGCTTGAATTTATTACTACTAATAATAATATTAAAATTAATAATAATAATGTACACGAAGATAACACCTTATTATAATGAGTAATTATATACGTAAAATACATCAAAATGAGCATAGTTTAACGATATTTGAGATGCATTTTTCTATCAAAGTTGAACAGTTCGAATTTTTCATACCTCACTAATTTTATTCGAAAAATTTTATATGTAAAACATGTTTTATGGTTTCCGTATAAGTCTAATTTAACTAGAGATGTCTATTTAACTCGCAAGACTGAATTCCGATTCAGGATAAGGATCTTGTGTTTAAACTAGAAACGAGAATGAGGAAATAAGGAGGGAACCCATGTTTAAACGAGAAATAAGAAATAAGGAAAGGTTTCTTTCTCGTTAGCTAAATGGGGCTGGAGACGGGAATTCTCCGCCCCTCTCCCTTTAATATATATATATATATATATATATATATAATGGAGATTTTTTTTTCTGTGAAACTATCATTTATAAATTTTAGCTCTACGTTCTTTGTAGTTCATAGATTATGACTTACTCCATAAGTTTAAGACCACTATTTGTTTGGTGATAATGTTAAAATATCATCACTATCTCAACAGGGTCAAACTCAATAATTGTTTAGCCCATTATATATTTATGAGATTGGGATATTTTAGGAGTAGATTGTGTAGGCTCTGATATAAATATTTTAGGAGTAGAGTGTTTCCATGGAGAGTTGTGTTCAACAGATAATACTATAATCTAACTCATCGAGCTTCTTTTGAATCATATACATGTCCAGATGAGATAAATCATTTCATCTTTGAATCTTATACAAGTAATCTCAATCATAGAGAAGTCACCCCATCTTATGTAATTCATAGCATTAATTTTGGTCCAAACCAATCCAATCAGACCGCTCCAACGTAGTTTAACAAGTCCAACTGGACCAAATCGAAGCATCAAAAATCCTTTAAATCCCCGTCCACTTTGAGCATAAGTTCTAGTAGTTCTGTTTTGGGCTTTTCCAAAAGGCCTCATAACAATGGAGATAGTATTATTTGATTATAAACCTATGATCATTCCTTAAATTAGCCGATGTGGGACTTTCATCGAACAAAAAAGTCTCAAAATTGAAAAGAATTAGATGATGGGGAAAGACGTAATTAAGTTAATTAAACACAATTAGTGTGGGAAGAGGAAATAAAAGATTGCTTGAATGGAAAGACAAGGCTTTGATTTAACTGCCTTTGTTTTATGTCTCTCTCCTTTGTAATTGCTTTGCAGCTACGTAACATTCTCTTGCCTGGAATCAGATTCATTCCCCACAAACATACATTTACAATTATTATTTAAAAAAAAAAAAAAAGAAAATCAGACTTCCTTTTAATTTTATATCATTTTCTTAATCTAAACCCTACGCATCTAACCATGGTTTAATATGTAACTAAGTATATAGTTTAGTTTCTGATGATTGAGTTAGAACACAACAAATAGGAGACATAAATACATTTATTATAATTGTTATTTGTCGTATATATCCCTTCGTTAAATAAATTATAAATAAGTAACAGGTTTCGTAGCTTAATGATTTGATGTTTGAACTAAATGATAAAATAAATAAAATCCTTAAACCCTAAACCCTACTTCTTCCTCATACTAATTGTTGAGTAGAGACTTTCTCTATTTCTCTCGAGATCATCATGGTCACTCTCTCTCATACATCTGTTTTGTAACGACTCTAGATTTCTACTTATCTAGAGTCGTCATTGTCATCATAGTGTAATCATTTCTATGCAAAGATAAGCTTTTTAAACTCCTTCATAAAACATTGTCATGGACTTATGTGTTTGAAAACATCTTTAAAACGACACAATGAAAGACTAAATAAAATAAAGAAACATTTAAATTACAAACATCCTATTCTAACTTAAGTCTAAGAAAATAAATGCATCTACCCTATGCATGTGACATGGTTTCGAGTTGTGATGTCGTCGTCAACCGTGCAGGGATGCATTGTCTTTACCTGAAATAGAAGTAGCACGTGGCTTGAGTATTTTAAGAAATACTCAGTAAGTGACTCCACTATTAGGGTTAAATGCAAACACATACAATTTTATGAATGAGACCTATCATAACAGTCTATTTTCCTACCGCGGCTATCCTAACGGGCAATTGGATGTCTACTTAATTTCCCTACACATGGTCCACACGTACAAGTATGGACCCACCCGTCGGTTCGCACACCTCCTGAGCCCCTTTCTAGTCGGGCGAGCATTCCCTACACATGGTCCACACGGGCGAGCATTTTATTTCTCTTGTTATTCGTACAGCTATAAAAGCCAAGTTCAGTATCCAATAATATCATCGCTTGAAACTCCAATTGTTTATGTTTCTAGTTTAGTCATTCTTCTGTCAAAACCTTACAATTGGTATCAAAGCCATCACTAGGCTTTGTAGACTAGCAATTTTTTAGTAATCAAATACATTGAGTATGAGTGAAGACAAAACTTTGAAGAAGATCCCTCACTTTTATGGTCACTATGATAACTGGAGTGAGCTGATGGAAAATTTGCTCAAAGCAAAGGGTCTATGGAGTGTGGTAGAGATTGGTTTCTCAGAACTCGTGGAAGGAACAATGTTGACTGACTGAGGTACAAAAGGGACACCTTGATGATGCTAGACTCAAATATCACCAAGTAAAGCATTACCTCTTCTAGGCAATTGAGCATACTGTCTTTGAACAAATATTGGATCGTCGCACAGCCAACATTGTCAGGTACTCAATGAAGCGAAAGTTTGGTGGAAACCAAAAAGTGAATAAATCTTTCTTAATGCATTAATGAGAGAATTTGAGATAGGATGAAAGTATTATAGATTATTTTGCAAGAGTGATGATAATCTCCAACAAGATGAGAAACAATGGAGAAGATATACCGGACAAGAAAATTGTTGAAAAAATTATGCGTACCCTAACTGAAAATTTTACTTATGTTGTAGTATCTATTAAGGAATCCAAAGATACTAATAACATATCCATTGATGAGTTACAAAGTTCATTAGTAGTGCATGAACAAAAATTTCAAAGATCCAGCATTAATGGAGAGAAACAATTTCTAAAAGTTGAAGTCGAATGGAAATAAGTAACAGAGGAAGAGGACGCGGAAGATGAAGATCAACTTTCAACAAAGCAACTGTTGAATGTTATAAGTGTCATGACTTAGGTCATTTTCAATATGAATGTCCAAAAATAAATAAGGAATTGAATTATGCAGAGCCAAAAGAAGAGGATGAAAGGTTGTTAATGACTCATATGGAAAGACATGAAGTAAAAACGAGTGATGCTTAGTTCTTAGATTCTGGTTGCTCAAACCATATGTGTGCAAATGAAGGTATGTTTTCAAGCTTAGACAAGACTTTTTCTCACACTGTCAAGCTTGGAAATAATACAAGTATGAAAGTTACTAGAAAGGGTGCAGTAAAATTAACTTTGCATGGGGTTCGTTACACTATTAGTAATGTGTATCGGGTACCTGAACTCAAAAATTTGATTATGTAGTATTTATCATCCACAAAAAGGAAAAATGGCAGAGTCAATTATGAGTGCAAATCGGTTGTTCATTTTGCTTGTTGAACCATCTGCCACAACAAATGAAGGAAGATGCCTCCAAGTTTCAAATACGGATCAGTCAACATTTTGGCGCCATCGTTATGGTCATCTCGGCTACAAAGGCTTGTGCACCTTGAAACACAAAAGCATGGTGAAAGACCTGCCGCAAATTGTAGCTCCAAACACCACCTATGAAATAGAAAATATTATTCATACATAGTATAGTCCTAACGGACCCACTTAAAATCCTTACTAAACTATGAACAACCATCTATTAGCAAATAAATGTATTCTTGAGCATAATGCACGAGATTAGTTTCGTTCCTTAGCATTAAATGAAAAGAAAACAAATGAATGAATCAAACGTTGTTTAGTTTAAAAAGCATCCCCCATCATTCTCATTCTTCGATCCCGCCTACCGAAAGAAGAGAAGAAAAAACTAGGAAGGGGCCTCTAACCTTACGAGAAGGAGAAGGGATAAAATACAAAGGCACGACAGATTTAAAAAAAAAAAAAGGCAAGATAATTTGTGCATACCAATAGATGAAATAAATAAATAAAAAATGTGGAGAATGTGGAAAATAAGCTCCTTGAGATGTTCCGAGCATTTTTCCCTTCTGTATCGGTTTGAAAATCACGCTTTAAAATCTCCAATAAAATCTAAGAACCCATACAAGTTACGAGGAAGTTTATTATATAGAAGTGTACGTTTGTACCTATTGGGCTCGGGGTGTTACACTTTCTTTTCCTTTTCTTGTTTATTGTCATCTCCGTTATCTTTTTTTTTTTTTTCTAATCTCGAGCAAATCTCAAAAAAAAAAAAATTCTACATTTGGTGCAAAATGACTTCATCAAGATGGATCTTCAAACAAATTACCTTTGTTGTACGTAGCATTGTGTTTCCTCAACCACTTTTTATCTCGTGACCTTATTTGACCTTATTTATGGTAAATAATTATGTATATTAACATGAGTAATAGCAATCATATTTAACCAAGAAATAACGGAGCTTGATTATTATTATTATTATTATTATTTATTTTATTTCTTTTGTATATTGTGACCGCTATCGGTTTCTCTTTCCATTTTTTTGAGTTATCTAGTGTCAAGGAGATTGTGTCCCTTTAATATTCTCCATCCTGCAGAGCGTAGGAACAATTTCATGAAGTTTATCTCTCATATATCAAATAGTTTTACTTCTAAGATATAGTTCAAAGGTGTTTTTCTTCAATAAATGACTTCATTGATTTATTTCCTCTAATTCAATTGATTCAAAAAACTCTTCTAAGTTCCTCCGATCCTGCTAGCTATCCAGTGCAATTATTCTGATTGTTGTCTATTGTTATCTTCTTCTAGTTGTTATTTCCAGCTATCTTTGTGAATTCATAAATTGTTGAGCATTCATCTCTCGGTAAGATACTTCAGACTGTCATTGACATTGAATTCTATTTGTTGATCATTCATTCTAGTTCCCTCGTGGGCATCTACCAATGTTCTTCTGGTTCTTCCTTAGATAATTGGTATATCATGGTCCGCTTCATGATTTAAAATGATAAAATCAGCTAGAAATATGAATTTGTCTCTACTTGAATTAAGATATTTTCGATCTTGCCTTGTGGATGAGTGAAAGATCGGTTTGCTAGTTGAAGAGTGATTGTAGGTGGTCTAATTTCACAAATACCTAACTTTTTGTAAATAGATAGCAACATTATATTAATGTTTTATCCCAAATCACATAATGTTCGACTTAGTTTTTTTGCTCCAAGTGATACTCGAATTGTGAATGAGTAAGGTTCTTTCTCCTTTAGTGGGATTTTGTTTTTCAATATTGCACACACTCTTTATTCTCGAAATGGGCTTCAGGGATGGAGGGTCGGGGTATACATTCTCCTCACAGGCGATGTAAGGTTCTTTCTCCTTTTATTCTCTGTGGGAAAGGAGGGTCGGGGTATACATTCTCCTCACTTCTCTACTGTTGTCTGGTACTTGTGTTTTCAGGGATGGTTCTGCTTCTGCGTAACTTTTGCTCTTCTACTTCTGTTGAGCATTTTTCTCCTTTCTCTACCGTATATCATCGATCTCTTTTGTTGTTTTCTTTAATTTCACCTCCTTTGTTGGATATTTCTTTCCTCCTTCTCAATTCTATTGCCCTCTCTTTTTGGCATTTTGATGCCTGGACAGCTTTCCAAGAGGTTTATTTCATAACTCGGTAGCTAATTGACCCAATTAAACTTCTAGATTTCATAAATATCCTTGCTGACTCTGTATTATAGCATCGTTCTTGGCCATATATTTCTTCGTTAAACTCTCAAAAAAGGTCTCGGGTATGTGTTGAGCTTGACTAGTTCCTTTTCCTTGGATATTGGTTCGTTGAGAATTATATATCATTTAATTTTGTAGTTTACGACCCAAAGGATAAGTTTAAGCTAGATTACTCAGACATTGATCAAAAGTGTATTCCTCGATCATTACAGCAACGTAGCCGGATGCTTTTGTCATGATAGTGGTAGAAAATTTCAATTTAGTTCTCGATAAATATATTTATTGTAAATTGCCCCATTAATTTTAAAAATTTACAATTAATTACTTTTATACACGTATTTCTTTGATTAATAAATTGATTAGCAGCCGCACGAACAAAATAAACAAATCCAGCTGGCAAGTAACACGTGGCAACAACAAGGATAATTATGGAACATGGTGGGTCCCAATTTGGAAACAAAAACAATTACATTAAATAATAATAATAATAAATAAATAAAGAGTTGCATGTGAGTGCACGCAACACAAATGTGTCATCCATGTGAATAAAAATAAAAATAAAAATAGTCTTTTTTTTATTTTTATTTTTTTTCTTTTATCTTTGCGTAAACATTCACCTAATTATTTCTCCTTTATTATCTCTTTTTGCTTTACACCCAAACCATACTAAAACTAATTTTGTCACGTCAACTAATTATATTGCACAAATTTTGCGTGAATAAATATTTACGTTAAAGGTATTCATATGATTCGAAAATTCAATCAACTCCGACTATTCAATCCAAGCTATAAAAGTTTGATTGAGTTAGATTTTTTTTTTCTAGTTGGATTGAATTTCTAGAATATCGAAAAAAATTTCCCGGTTGATATATTTTTTTTGTTGGGTCAACCCGATTAATCCAACCCAACTCGAAAATAGAGGCTTTAGTTGGGTTGGGTTTTAAACGTTTCACGTCACCAATCCAACTAACTCGAAATTTTTTCTCTAGCTTAACTCATCTACACTCCCAGTTTTTGTCAATCCGAGCATAGTTAAGTAAATGAAACGCTGATTACTATTAGTCGATCTTCACCCCCACAATCCATATATAAATAAATAAATATATTTAAACTTTTCAAACATTATGTTATAATATTTTTACTATAATGATCATAATTAGTAATAATTGAGTAGGAAGAAAGGATCTTCCATCTTAAATCATACATTAAAATGTGGTACAAAGATGCTAAAGAACATTACTTTATAAAAAAATAATAAGAATTTAACATTATAAAACTTCAATGAAAATATTTATTTTATTTTATTTTTTAAAAATATAGAGACAAGAAAAAGTGGATGGTAACCATGTTTGTTCTTAATTCTTTTTATTTAAGTTGGAAAAAAAACATATTTAATAGCCATTCTTTTATTTGATGCTGTTTGTTTCTTTTAAACAACCACCACAATTATTCTTTTATTTATTTATTTATTTTATTAAATATTAAGGATAATTAATAAAAATGTTTTTAAATATGTACTTACGTCATTTAATTAGTGATATTATCTTGTTAATGAAAATAAATAATAATAATAATAAATAAGAGTGGCCCAAATAGCATTTGGGCCTGTTGAACATGGGCTTACAATTCTTTGGCCCATTCCAATGATAAGAGTGGTTTGGTTTGCATCTTTATTTTATTTTGTACCCTATATTCTCTCAAATCTTTTGAAATCCTTTTCAAATTATAATAAATAATAATGTTAAGAGGCTTTTCTTCTTTTTTTTTTTTAAATAAAAATCACAAATAAGAGAATGGTTATGTCCTTGAAGGCAGAAAAACAAGGTGGTGACGTGAAAATGGTGCCTATCTGGTCACATGAGAGTCGAGATAGACAAGTGTCATGATGTGATTGAGAAAGACGATGCATCATCCAACATATCAAAAAGAATGGACATTAAAGTCAAGTTGAGGCATAAACAAGATTGGACGGATCGATGATGACAAGAGTTAAGAGATAGACTCAAAGAGGGTCACAGGATAAGGCCCTGAGTCATAACCTCAAAAGTTGAGGTTCCGACATAAGTTTCGACATGCAACTCTAGAGTTAAGTCTATCTATATGAAAGATGAAAACCCACCAATTTTTGGGCCAATTGGACACTTGATGAATGCTACACGAGGCTGTATAACCATTCGCCAAAATCACATCTACTTCAATCAAATAAAAAATGTCTCAAAATGTACAATAGGGGGAAACATGTTGTCAACTCTCCATCACACCTCGCCCATGTAACCTTAAGTGAGCTACCTCATGACACATATGTGTACGTGTGTCATGGTGTGAATGAGTTTTGCAAGACAAGTCTGTTCCTTTAGAATAGGTTTTCGATAATTGTATTGAATGGAGGGATGTGATGACATTGCACCCTTGCCCTTGAGTCGAAGGTTAGTATATGAGGCCACTCTCTGGAGCAGAATCTAGAAATTACTCAACATGAACACAGGATAATTCATGCCTCAATAATACTCAGATTGATGGATGTCCAAAATGTCCCAATGATAAAGTTGACTAATGGGTCAATTCTCGACAAGTGTGCCCAATCAAGTAGCAAAGGCCAATGAAATCCTAGGACTTGAGATGGCATCATGAAGCATGGGTCGTATTGTAGGGAATCAAAACAATAAAATGAGATGCGACATTACATTCAAAAGACCTTGGTCTAGAGAAGAGTTACGTTCAAACCTGAAAACTTGCCCTAGAGTAGAAACAAGTCAGATGGAGTCACAACGAGTGAACATGCACGCACAAACAACGTGTGCAACCAAACAAGCTTAGTTTCTATATGAGTTGTATTCGATCGGAAAGGAGAACCTGCAAGCGAAAAATAAAACGTGACTTGAGTTGTCCTTCAAGTTTGTCATGAGCGTGTCAAGATCATGACACCACGATTGAAAATGTACGACTGTGACACTTAGCTTACATGTAAACTACTCCTCTTTTTTGTTCTTTTTTTTTTACAACTCCCTCGTCGAGAACAACTTGAAGATAATCGAAGCGAACGAAATCGTTCTCAGTCCACATTTTATGCATTCATTAACATTAAAGAAGTAAGAAGAATGAACAAGACATTAGAATTGTATGGCCACAAATGCAATTACAATTAGAAACACTAAAGGGCAAATGCAATGAAGCCAACATCAACCAGAAGTGGTATACAAAGCTTTGATCTCTTCAACATCATCATAGCTACCAAGAAATATGGGAGATCTCTCATGTATCTTCTTTGGAACCAAATCAAGTGCCTGCAAATCATAGAGTATTTATCTTTAAAAAAATCAATCGAATTCAAACGAACTCTCGAGGTTCTTTACGTCTCGTTACAATGGCGGTACACTACCCTTATTTTTCCGGTGAATGCTTGACCTCCTGCCTCCTCTATCAAGAACGCCATCGGAAAAACCTCGTACAACACACTAGTATCGAGACAAAAAACATATCATTCCATAATGGCATACTAGGACCGTCACGCTCTTATTAACCATTCCATGTATAAACAGCCACATTGTGACGGCCTCCTCGAATAATTTCTTAAAAAGGGGATCGGGAGAACGTACCGCAATTTGCCATTGGGGCTCTTCTTGTCACCAGGGTACAAAAATATACCACCATAAAGCAATGTACGATGGACATCAGCTACCATGCTGTTAATCAAAGTCTTACACCATCAGAACTTCCAAGCTACATTATCCTATCCTAACATTTCAAGCTCGAGCCCACCGCTAGCAGATATTGTCCTCTTTAGGTTTTCCCTTTCGGGCTTCCCCTTAAGGTTTTTAAAACGCGTCTGCTAAGGAGATGTTTCCACACCCTTGTTAGGAGTGTTTCGTTCTCCTCTCCAACCAATGTGAGATTTCACAATCCACCCCTCGTGGGGAGCCGAGCGTCCTCGCTGGCACATCGCCCGGTGTCTGGCTCTGATACCATTTGTAATAACCCAAACCCACCACTAGCAGATATTGTCCTCTTTGGGCTTTCCCTTTCGGGCTTCCCCTCAAAGTTTTTAAAACGCGTCTGCTAAGGAGAGGTTTTCACACCTTTATAAGGAGTATTTCGTTCTCTTCTCCAACCGACGTGAGATTTCATACCCACATTTTCAAAATCATTTAAAACAATTTGATGAACTCAAGAAACGTTTCAAACATTTGAAGGTTACCTTCCAACATATCTCAAAGACTTGGGGGACGATCCATCAGTAGGAAACTTGCAATTCTCTACATACCTAAAAGAGAAAAGGAGTTAGGAGTTTTTGTATGACTTATAACTCAAACTCGAACAGAATTCAAAAGAACGCAACGTACTTTGCGGTCGGACCGTCCCAGTTCTTCGCGTTTCCTTCATTCACTGAATAGATTTTTCCTTTCTTTGGAATCTGGTAACAGAAGAAATGAATCAAATACAGGACGATCAAAAGAAGTAAAACATCTCTTAAAATAGTAACAATACAAATAGCCCAAGCCCACTGCTAGCAGATACCCCTCAAGGTTTTTAAAACGTGTCTGCTAGAGAGAGGTTTCCACACCCTTATAAAGAATGCTTCGTTCTCCTCCCCAACCGATGTGGGATCTCAGGTGCAGTTCTAAGTTCTAGCCTCTCAAAGAGAGGGGAGGAGGAGAAGAAGAAACAAAGAAACATAAGCAAAAAATTCTTCACCTTAAGGTCTGGGTGAGTTAAGATGAACTCTCCAAGAGAAGGGTCAAGAGTGAATCCATTAACACCAGTCCCAGTACTTAAAACAAGCTGCAAAAACAAAAGAGTATTAGTATTCAATCAGTTTAAGACTTGATTTACAATTAAGAAAAGAAAATATAGTTTTCTACCAGACTCAAGGACTTCTATTGATAATAACCATAGTTTTAGTGGGAGATCCCACACGATTAGAGAGAGGAACGGGTGTCAGCAAGGATGCTGGGCTCTGAAGGGGGTGGATTGTGAGATCCTACATCAGTTGGAGAGGAGAGCGAAACATTCTTTATAAGGGTGTGGAAACCTCTCCCTAACAGACACGTTTTAAAACCTTGAGGGGAAGCTAAGAAGAGAAAGCCCAAAGAGGACAATATCTGCTAGCAGTGGGCTTGGGCTGTTACTGGTATCAGAGCTAGATACCGGGCGGTGTGTCAGCGAGGACGCTGGGCCCTGAAGGGGGTTGGATTGTGAGATCCCACATCGATTGGAGAGAGAAACGAGTGCAATGAGAACGCTGGACCTTAAAGGGGGTGCATTTTACGATCACATGTCGGTTGGGAAGAAGAACGAAACATTTTTTATAAGGGTATGGAAACATCTCCGTAGCAGACGCGTTTTAAAACCTTGAGGGGAAGCCCAGAAGGGAAAGCCTAAAGAGAACAATATCTGCTAGCAATGGGCTTGAACTGTTACAAATGGTATCAGAGCTAGACACCGGGCAGTGTGACAGCGAGGACGTTGGGCCTTAAAGGGGATGGATTGTGAGATCCCACATCAATTGGAGAGAGGAACGAGTGCCAACAATGACGCTAGGCCCTGTAGGGAGTGGAATTCTGAGATCCCACATTAGTTGAGGAGGAGAACGAAACATTCATTATAAGGGTGTGAAAACCTCTCCCTAGTAGACGTGTTTTAAAACTTTGAGGGAAAAGCCCAAAGAGGACAATATCTACTCGCGGTGAGTCCACATTTAGAATGACCGACCAGCACAATGCAATAGAGTGAGATTGTCCATACCGTGCAAGAGCTGCCATACAAGCAATAGCCTGCTGCAACCATATTCTTTCCAGGTTGCAAGACATCTTCTAGATTAGGCTCATGGCTGTCGTTCAACTGATAGATTCCAAAAATCTACACGAAAAAGTAGACATTCAAATGGACAGATACTCAAATAAATCTCATTCAGAAGAACACAAAGGGATGTTACCGTTCCAATAGAAACCCCACAGTCAATGTTGGAGGATCCATCCAATGGATCAAACACAACAGAATACCTTTACCATTGAAAAACAATACCAAACAACATTAAAAATCGATACTGACAATCATAGTAAGCTGACAGAGTTCATGAAGAATCGAAAACAAACCTTCCACGCCGAGATGGCTCGACGTATGTCGGCTCTTCATCTTCTTCAGAAACAAGGATACACTGCCACCAAATTGTGAGCTGTTAAGGTAAATCACCACAAACTTGTCCTGTCATTTGTAGAATTAGATAGCAGCTTACAGTTCTACCACTGCTGACCAAAGCCTTGATAAAGACTTCATTTGAGAGCACATCCAATTTCTTTTGTTCTTCACCCTATTGTCAAAGAAAATGACTGAATGTACAGACATAATTCAGACAAATGGATTATCTAAGAATACCATCTTACCTGAACATTGGTCTCTCCAGCAAGTCCAATAAGTTTGGCTAAACCTGCCTGCAGAAGGAGAGGTTTTATGGCTAATGAACTCTATATTTCATATTGTAGGGTTCATAAAGCAAATACAGAACAGTTTGAACTTTTCAGGGAAAAGGGTACTTTTTGGAATTTTGAATTGAGAGGTGTAGAACATAATTTTGACAACCTTTGAACAAAACATGTCTTACCCTTTGTCATGTTGTAATAGAAAAAAGAAAAAGTTGGGACCTTATCCTTTTGCTCTCTCTCTCTTTCTCTCTCTCTCCTCCTCAGCTACACACCCTCACCCCTTTATTTCGGGTCAAGGAGGTTCAAAACGATAATCATACTTATTCATTGAGCTATGCTCGAATTAGCACCTCTTTCTTTCACCTACTACTATGAGATCCGATATCGGTCGGGGAGGAGAATGAAACGTTCTTTGTAAGGGTGTGGAAACCTCTTCCTAGCAGGCGTGTTTTAGAAACCTTGAGGGGAAGCCTAAAGAGGACAATATTTGTTAGCGGTGGGATTGGGGTGTTACAAATGGTATCAGAGCCAGACACTGGCAGATGTGCCAGAGAGGAGGCTGAGCTCTGAAGGGGGTGGACACGAGGTGGTGTGCTAGCAAGGATGCTGGGCCTCGAAGGGGGTGGATTGGGGGTCCCACATCAATTGGAGAAGGGAACGAGTGTCAGTGAGGACGTTCGGTCATGAAGGAGGGTGGATTGTGAGATCTCACATCAGTTGGGGAGGAGAGCGAAATATTCTTTATAAAGATGTGGAAACCTCTCCCTAGCAGACACGTTTTAAAAACCTTGAGGGGAAACCTGAAAGGGAAAGTCCAAAGAGGACAATATCTACTAGCTGTAGGATTGGGCTGTTACAAATGGTATCAGAACCAAACACCAAGCGACGTGTCGGCGAGGAGGTTGAGCCCCTAAGGAGGGTGGACACGAGGGGTGGATTGGGGAGTTCCACATCGATTGGAGAGTGGAATGAAACATTCTTTATAAGGGTGTGGAAAACTCTCCCTAGCAAACACGTTTTAAAAACTTTGAGTATAAACTCAAAAGAGAAAGCCCAAAAAGAACAATATATGCGAGTGCGAGTAGTGGCTTGGTAACCTAACTTCATATCCACCTCCATGTATTTGTAATATAATATTCTTTCTTACATATATATAAAGAGCAGGGTTGTAATGATCAAACTGCAAAACAAGAACATACATCATATCCCACCAAATCCCAAAACAAAAAAGCAATGAACAGCAAACAAAAACAATATCTAAAACACGCAAAAACAGAGCAAAACAGAAGAGGGGAGAAGAACAACCTTATTAACAGCAGAACAGACGAACTTGCAGCCAAGAACAATATGACTAAGCAAAATCGTGAAATCCCCACGCGATTCAGAGTACTTGGATTGCTCATTCAAGACGAACCTAGTAATGGTCATCAAGTCCGTCCTCTGAGCATCTGCCGCATGATCCATGGCAATCCAAAGAAGAAGAAGAAGAAGGAATATGGATGAGGTGCTAAATTCGAGGGATGTGATGAAGCCGCAATGTATGTATATATATATATATATATATACATACAGAAACACAATTTGTTAGGGGGGACACGTGGCGGAGGAAGAAAAAGGGTAGAAATGGAGTGGTGGCTGATTGCTTTTGAGTTTGAGACAGAGAAAGGGAATGGACAGAAATTTTGCAGATAATGAAGTTCGTCGTCTTCTTCAACCTCCCTCTGCCTCCTTCCGTTTCTTCTATCTCCCTCCTTTCCTTTTTTTTATTTATTTTTTTTCCTTTTCCACGTCGGATTCATATAAATAATTGTTATTTTTAATAAAAATTATAATATTTGTAATAAAACATTTATTTATTTATTTTTAATATTAAATTAAATTAATTTTTTTAATAAAATTATCGATCATAACTGATATCTTATTTGACATTTTGATTTAGACAATGCATTAATTTTTTTAATTTTTTTTATTTTTTATTTAATATCATTAATTAGCGTTTGACATATTTATAAATTCGAATGAATTAATTTTTTGGCCTTTGAAATTAGTTCATAATTGAAAGAAATTATTTTTTAGGCCTATGATGTTTGAAAAACCAAGATGACCATTAATTTCAAGCATTGAAAAAAAATATAATTTAATCAATGTTTACACATTTTTCTTCATATTTTCATAAATTAAAAGGTTGAATATCAGATATTAAGAGATTGTTGAAATAAAATAATAAATAAATAAATGGTAATGTCAAAAAAAAAAAAAAAACTTATTTTGAGATTGTGAAATGTTAATTTATCAATTTAATAGTTTTTTTCCATTCGTGTAAAAATATTTATTTAAATTTTTTATTTCAAAATTTAACTATTTTGTTTATAAATTTCCGTTGATTAACTCATGAAAAAAATCGTGTTTAATTTGAAAGTAGAGCATACATTGAATTTAGTTGGGTTGGAGAATTTTTTTTGGACTAACTCGAAATTTCGAGTTGGATGGAAGATAACCCGAACAACTTAAATAGAGTTCACAATCCTGTAAACACGACTCAATACAATGGTATGATATTTTCCATTTTAAGCATAAAACTCTCATGGCTTTGCTTTGGGTTTCGCCAAAACGCCTCATACGAATGGAGAGTATCCCTTAATTGTAAACCCATGATCATTCCCTAAATTAGCGGAGATGAGACTTTCTTCCAACAAAGTCAAGCCCAACCCTCTCTGTTTTAGTTGGATTTCGTTGCTTATTTTAATTATTATTAAAAAAAAAAAACATACTCAATCTACCGTACCACCAAGGGCGATCTCGTAGTTTTTTGTCTATGAAGATACATTATTAGATGCTCCGTCTTATTTTTCCATTAAAACTGAACTGAAACATGTGTTCGAGGGATAGCTAAGTGTATGGGTTAGAATTAACATGGTTTATTAAATCGGATAATACAACTTTAATATACTTATCCTTAGGAAATGTTAAATTAAAAGAAATAATTTTTAAGCTTCAATTCCAATTTGTTACTGTTCTACCATGTATGGTGGATATTGATCTTATCTTCAATGTGAAGTTCAAAAGTTATAGGATTAATCTAAAGCATACATTTTTTTTCTTTTTAATTTATCTTAATTTTGGATAAGATGTTGAAAGACCTACCCTTACTACGGTAATAACCCACGCCCACCACTAGTAGATATTGTCCACTTTGGCTCGTTACGTATCGTCGTCAGCCTCGCGGTTTTAAAACACGTCTACTAGGGAGAGGTTTCTACACGCTTATAAGGAATGTTTTGTTCCCCTCTCCAACCGATGTGGGATCTCACAATCTACCCCTCTTGGAGGCCCAGCGTCCTTGTGGACACACCGCTCGGTGTCTGACTTTGATACCATTTGTAACATCCCAAGCCCACCACTAACAGATATTGTCCACTATGGCTCGTTACGTATCGTCATCAGCCTCATGGTTTTAAAACACGTCTGGTAAGGAGAAGTTTTCGCATCCTTGTAAGAAATGTTTCGTTCCCCTCTCCAACCGATGTGGGATCTCACAGCTACTCTTTATCAAACTTTCCCATTTAAGAATAATGTCTATTTGGGTTGCTAGGGACGACTGAATAGAGGTTAGCTTTGTAAATGTGTAGACCAAGTGTCGTATGGTGTAGTAGTATATATTTTTAGGCCTTTTCCGACTATAAGATCACTAGAGCGCTTTGGGTATTATGATGGATTCGTGCTGTAGTGCTTTAGGTATTACCTACCCTAAAACATCATGTTTAGTCATATTTTAATACATTATATTTTAAAATTAAATATATATTTTGAAAATTATATGTTTGTATGGAGGATAGAGTTGTTGATGCTTATGCTATCCAAATTGGTTGAAGGGGAAGATCCCAAGATATTACATATTTTTGTGGGATGAAATTTGTATTTTAATGAACAATCTTTCTTGAACGGTCACTTTCCTTGGGATTGGTTTTCACTTCTCATCCTCAACAATAACGTCAACAATAACGCGTTGTCCCCTTGTTCTTTGGAGGCTCCTCTCAAGTGGGTCGGATTGAGATATTTTTGTAACGGTCCAGGCCCACCGCTAGCAAATATTGTCCTCTTTGGGCTTCCCCTTTCGAGCTTCCCTCAAAGCTTTAAAATGTGTTTGGTAGGGAAAGGTTTCCACACCTTTCCACACCCTTATAAAGGGTGGCTGTTTCGTTCTCCTCCCCAACCAATGTGGGCTTTCCCTTTTGAGGGAGCTTTAAAACGCGTCTGCTAAAGAAATGTTTCCACACCTTTCCACACCATTTATTTCGTTCTCCTCCCCAACCAATGTGAGACCAATATGGGACCCCACCAAATCCACCCCCTTCGGGGCCCTTTCGTTCTTCTCCTCAACCAATGTGGGATTGTGTTCCCAACCAATGTGGGACCCCTATGTCCCCAACCAATGTGGGACTCCCACCAAATCCACCCCCCTTTGGGGCCAGCGTCCTCGCTGACACTCGTTCTTTTCTCCAATCGATGTGGGACCCCACCAAATCCACTCCACTTCAGGGCCCAGCGTCCTTACTGGCACATCGCCTCGTGTCTACCCCCTTTCGGGGAACAGCGTCCTTACTGGCACACCGCCTTGTGTCTACCCCCTTCGGGAAAAAGCCTCCTCGCTGGCACAAAGTCCACTGTCTGGCTCTGATATCATTTGTTACGGCCAAGACCCACCACTAGTAGATATTATCCTCTTTGAACTTTAAAATATTTGGGTTTGTAACGATCTAGACTTACTACTAGGGAAAGGTTTCCACACCCTTATAACATGTGTTTCGTTCTCTTCCCCAACCAATATGGATTGTGTCCCCAACTAATGTGGGATTCTGACTAAGAATAAATTAAATATTTTAAGGAAGGAGTCTAAAGAACCACTTGATTTTGTCTCACAAGAACAAACCAAAACTTGAGGTCCCTAGAAATGTGGGCAAAAGAGATAAACTAGAAGTAAGATATGAAATATCATGGATTATTGCACTTGTTTCAAAAACAACTTCAATCTTCCATTGGACATTTATTCTCATCCTTTATTTATTTGATTCTTATCATGTTTCTATTGTTCTTTTACTTTGATACATGATATCATTATGCTCCCTCTTTCTCTCTTTATTCTATTAAAACCTTTATCTTACTCTGCATTAAAGTTGAACTTCCAAAGTTTTATTGAAAATCTTACCGGATGAATTTCAAGATGGAGCGGAAGAAAAAATGTTTAGAAAATTTCATAAACTCTATAAAAATATAAAAGAAAATAGTGAAAAATGAAAACGGTCAAAGTCAACCCGAAGGGTTATATCGGTCGTTTGACCCTCCTTGCCTAACTAGGGGTCTGAATTAGCCTAATTAGGTGGAACCTTGAGGGAATAAATGGATCATTTTGGCCCTTCTTGCCTAATTGAAAAAGGAGGAAAGAAAGAAAAGGAAAAGAGAAAAAGAAAATAAGGTTTAGGGTTCTTAGGAGGGAGCTAGAAAAAAAGAAAATGAGGTTTAGTTCTTAAGAGGAAGCTAGAGAGAGTTGAAATCTGCTCCAAATGACAGTTATGAGTCGGAATCTTATCGGATTTCCTTCACAAGAATTGCTTGATGGTTATAGGAGAACCATTCTGGGCTTTTGATTTGTTCAAATCCGTCAAGAATTGAAGGAGAACTGAAGGTAAGCATTTCAGGTTCTTGATTATGATTTTCCTTCAAATTAAAGAGTTTTTTCAAAATTAAATTTTGAATTTTTAGTATGTTGATATTCACAGGAGTTTTATGAAGAAAGTCAGAGTTAATAATTCAAACTAGAAGGTGGTATTTTGATAAACGTCAAGAAACTGATCATTTTGGTAAGTTTTTAGTTTTGGATGATCTTTAGACTCGCTTATTTCTTGCTAGAATTGATTAAACATTATGAGAAAAAACCTTAGTAAAGATGGATTAAAGATCTACAACTTTTATGAATAAATCGTTGTGTTTCGGGTTACGTAGTAAACGATATGAAAACCGAAAGAAAATAGGATAAACTTGTAAATCGCAACGAATCTTAAAATTAGGGGGGGAGGGGGGATGTATCAAACCCAGAGTGGGCTATCGTGGCTGGTTATGATGTGATCATGTGTTCATGCGAGATTCGCTACTAGCAAATGTCCCGGATGGAACAACGTTTCAGCGCAAAAAAAATAGGAAATTGGAAATGCGAATTCAACTCAAACTCGGGTATGCAAGGTCGGCCGCGGCCAATGCGAGCACAACACATGTTGTAACGGCCTAGGCCTACCACTAATAGATATTGTGGTCTTTGAGCTTTCCCTCATGGTTGTACAACGCGTCCGCTAGGGAGAGGTTTTCACACCCTTATAAATGGTGTTTCGTTCTCCACCCCAACCGATGTGGGATTTCACACATTTCGTTATGGAAAAAATCAGAGAAATTCCTACATGCACTATTGTTTCGAACTGAGTTGTGGTGTGTGGGCAAGTACGTGGATGTCAATGCGTTATACTTGACCGTGACCATGTGCGAGGTTCTCTCCTAGAACGTGTATCGCGCGTGTAGGTACCTTTTACCTCATTCAACCTTCCTTTGACTGTTTTTCATCTCGATTTCGATACTAACTCTAATTTTTTTTGAATTAAAACCTACTAGAAAATTTTCATAATTTTTGAAGCAACACAAAGTAATTCCAATTCCCTTTGGTCTGTTTTTGTTCATGGTTTGACTTTCGAATATCTAAGTTCACGTCACAATTTACAGCAAACAAACAAGATATAACCTTAATATTTACGAAGTACATCAATTTATTGGTGTTAAAATCTTAAACTCACAAGAAAAATTAAGTCCCATTACTAATTGAATGAACATGATTCAAAAAAATACAAGTCCTCGTGAAAGTAAAGCAGAAATCAGGAAAGCAAGGCGCTATTTGCTGTTCTTTCTAAGTATGTGTCATTTGAGAGGTTTGATTCTACTCCTTGGTGAATTTTTAAGCTTGTGGATCTTTCCCGACACAAGGGTGGTCAATGACATAGAGAATGAGGGGTTGTCTACCATATACTATCTCAAAGGGGTCTTTCTAGTTGATGAGGTTTGTTAACAATTGAAGCTAAACTGAACAACATCAAGTATCTGAACCCAGTTTTTCTGTCGTGCATCGATAAAGTGATGCAAGAATTTTTCAAGCATGCTATTGAACCTTTCATTTTGTCCGTCTCCTTGGGAATGCTAGCTTGAAGAGGTATTTATGCTTGATCTCAATAGCTTTAATATTTCGGTCCAAAAGGTTCTAGTAAATTTTTCGACACGATCACTGATGATATTCTTGGGGATGCCCCACAACTTGACAACATTTCAGAAGAATAGTTGAGCAGTTGTTTCAACGTAACACAACCTGGAGATCAGGATGAATGTGATGTACTTAAAATCTTTCCACGATCACTAAGATGGATTTCAACTCTTCTACCTTGGGGAGATAAGTGATGAAACCAAGAGACATACTCTCCTATGGTCGAGAGGGGACCGATAGGGACTCTGATAATCCTACAATTTTCGTCCGTTCGACCTTGTCTTATTGGCAAATAAGACATGTCTTCATGAATTGCATCATGTCGTCTCGAAGGTTGGGCCAGTAGTAGAGGGCCGCATGTTCCATTCAACCTGCTAGCTTGAGAGTGGACTAACATGCACAGGGCCGCATGTTCGCTCTTCCGACTAAAGGCATCTGCAGCCTAGTTTGCTCTACCTGGCTTGTGCTCGAACTGAAAAATCAAACTCTTGCACACATTCTTGCCAACGCGCCTACTTCGACAATAACTTGGATTGGTTAAAGAAGTGGCATATGGGGTTGTTGTCTGTCATGACCACAAATTTGGCCCAAATGAGGTATTACCTCTAAGCTCATAATAATGGACCACCACCATCATTTTTTTTTTTTTTTTTTTTGGGAGGTGGCTTACCTTCTTTCTATCTTGTTTAGTTTTTTACTTTCATATGCAATGGGGGTGTCCATCCGGTAACAAATTCCCACAAGAGAAAAGTCTCACGCATCAATCTTGACTTCGAAGGGTTTTGTCACGTCAGCAATTCCTAACACTAGCACTTCCATCATGTCATTCTTTAGGTCATCAAAAGGCTTCTTAACAGCATAGACTCCAACTCCACTTGTTACCCTTCTTCAATAGTTCTATCAGGTGGCCAGCTCATTTCGAGAATCCCTCAACGAATGACCGGTAGTAATTTGCTAATCTTAGGAAATAACGCACTTTCGTCACTAAAGAAGGGGTCTTCCGATCTCTGATGGCTTTGACCTTCTCTTCGTCTATGACTATTCGACCTACATCAATTATGTGTTTGAGAAATTGATCCATTATTAAGCGAATGAACACTTTTCTCTTTTCACGTATAGTTAGTTTTCTTTCAACTTTTTGAAGACCACCCGCGGGTAAGTCTAATGCTCCTCCATGGTAAAACTACAAACCACTAGTTCTCAAAGTAAACCACCGCGAACTTGTTGAGGTATTCGTGTAAAACATGGTTCATTAATGTACAAAATGTGGCTGGAAAATTAGAGAGGACAAAGTGCATGACCAAGAATTTGAAGGCCTGTCTTGCGAAAAATGTTGTTTTGTTTCATCTCCTTCGACTATTCGGACTTGAAAATAATTCAACCTTAAGCCAAGTTTCAATAAGTATTTCGCGCCATGTAGTCGATCAAACAAGTCAGTAATGATGGGTAGGAGGTACTTGTTCCAAATGGTAATTTTATTCAGGGTGTGATAGTCTATGCATAAGCAGAGACTCTCATCCTTCTTCTTTTGGAACAACATCGGAGCTCCATAGGGAGCTTTTGCAGGTCTATTGAACCCGACACTAAGTAGCTCTACAAGTTATTTTCGTAGCTCCACTAACTCTGGTGAAGCCATTCTATATGCATTTTTAGCTGGAGTATCGACCCTAGTAACAACTCAATCTCGTGATCTATACCTCGATGTGGAGGTAAGATTTTAGGGAGACTTTCTGACATCATTTTGTGGTATTCCTCCGGTACTTGTTGTATCTCTATGGGAACAATCTCCATCGACCCTTCAGTTTTGACAACAGGAATGGCCATGAATGTAGGTTCATTGTGGCGAGACCCCGCTTCAGTTAGAGTGCAGATATCATCTTCACTCCATCAGGTTTCATAATACTTGTTTAGACAACGGTCGGACTAGATCCCGTAATGACCAAACATTTGGGCAAAGGCATGGGGATGACTTTGTGCTCCAAGAGAAATTTCATCCCTGACATCGAAATCATCCATTTTGACATTCACGCAGTCTATATGTAAACTCTAGGTTTCTAGTTTGAGCTCGACCCTCTTTGTTACTCCCAGATTAGGTAGGGTCGTGGAGTTGATGGCCTTCATCTTCTCTGAGTCTCGGTGCCAATTTATGTTCAATCGCTTGGCCTCGGTCTCAGTCATAAAATTGTGGGTGACTCCGGAATCGACCATTGTGCTTCTAGTCAATTTATGGTTAACCCACACCTCTACATACATGAGACCCTTTTCAATTGACTCTTTTGACTCCCTCACTTCCTTCTGCAGGGTGGATAGAAACTTCAAGGTCCCCATATAAGGGTTGTCTATGAGGCGTTTTCGTTTCTACCACCTCCGATCTCGATTCTGAGTCTGCATCCAATGCGGCTTGGAAGGCTTGTAGGATCGGTTTCTTAGGGCACTCAAATACTTTATGGATTCCCTTACATAGAAAGCATGAGGAAGATGGTCGGTTGAAGTAATTTTAATTGCATGGCCCTCGCCCTAGGATTTCGTTCCTTTGTTGGGGCGCTCTCTACTCTCTCCCTCCAACTCCCGATCTATCTCCTTGTCGTGGTTTTGGGTAAACTGGATCTATTCTTACAAGTGCCTCCACTTGAGAAGGGTTGGCTTCGCCTTACATCTTGAGATTGTTCAATAATCAGGTGGAACAATCGTTCAGCCGCAACATAGGCCATGGAGAGATCTTGTACTCTTTGTTCGTATAATTTGGACCTTGCTCACGGCTTGAGTCCTTCTACGAAGTGAAGACTTTGTCCTTTTCGAATATATCTTGAATATCCAACATTAGCACCAAAAATTGTTTGATGTACTCTCGGACGTTTTCTGTGTGCCTGAGTTCCCGCAAATTTTTTCTGACCAAAATTTCGACATTTTCTAGGAAGAACTGGGATCGGAGCTCCTGTTTTAGTCTCTCATAGGTGTTTATTATGTATCAGCCTTCTTTGATATCCACGTATCTCAATGTCCACCAAAGTTTTGCATTCTCAGCTAGATGCATGATGGCCAGTGTGACATTTGCCTCCTATGTTATTATGTTCGTTTTCTGGAAGTATTGCTCATAGTCGAGGATGAATTTCTTTAGGGCCTTGGCATCTCGAACCCCATAAAATAGTTTCGGCTCCGGAACCTTGATCTTGTTGAATTGAACTACTCCCCCTATAGGAATTTGGTTTTCCACCGCTCTGATGTTGAGGTTTGACTTGGCGCTCAGGTCTGCCATTTCTGCCCTGACCACGTTGAGGGTCGCTGTCACATCTTCAAATAACTCAGTGGCCATATGATCGATCGCGTATTGGGATCTTTCTAAGCCATCAACTCTTTCATTTATTAGGGCAGCAAAGCCCGCCGAGCTATATCCCCGCTCGAGACCACTAGTCTTTATGACTTTCTTTTCTAGGTTGTCCACTATGTACATCAATTCTTGGGTGGGCAACTTATCCAAACGGCCCGCTACTACATCAACTATGTCGATCTTGACGGCAAGCTCTTTCATGCGCTTGTCCAAGTATCGAATACTGTTAGGGACTTCTTGCAAGTACTGCATCTGTTCTTCGATGTCGGCGAGTCGGTCAACATGGGAATTATTCAACTCCTTGGTCATGGACATGTTTAATGAATCACTTTTGTAGTCAACGTGGTTCTAATACCAACTGTCACAATTGCACATTACGATTGTGCAACACTCACTCTCACCACTAAGTGTGTCAGCCAAATTGAAATCGTGTCGCCTTCGGCCTTACAACGTATACCCAAGCCTCTGGCCCCCCTTTGAGAAGAAGTTGAAGAAACCGGGAAAAGATATTTTGTGATAAGGAATCACTAAAGAAGTAAGATTCGAATTACTTTGTTAATCAAATATCTCAAGGCAAGAACACTTGTTTGAGATTTGAATTACTCCACAAACAAGATCGAGCATGTCAAGCTTAAATGGTTCTAAGTATGCAACCTAAACTACATAAAATTGTAAAAAAAAAAAAAAAAAAAAAAAACTTAGTCATTGGCTAAAAGAAAGCACAAATGCTCTTTTTAATACATTTTCCAAGTCTCTTCTACAATAATAACATACATGATTTTATATATCCTCAAAATATAATCCTTGACCTTCTCAAAAAAAATTCAAGAGTTATAACATTCATACTTTATGACTCTAATTAGTTACTATGTAAATGTAACCTTAACGTAAATAAAAAATCTAAATACATTAATGAAATACAATAACTCGAAATAATCCACCCAAAATTTGTAAGCACCTAAGAATAAACATAAGACCATTCTTCATTGAAGATCATATCACATGATTGAGATGTCTTGGTTTATATCATTCTCCACTTCTTCAAAGGATTTGTCCTCAAATCTATTTGTAAAGCTTTGCTCCAAAAAAATAAGTTAAGAAAGTACAAAAGACCTCACAAGACTCTTTTGTGTTTACACTTGAATTTTATGTCACTCTCTTTGCACTCATTTACACAAATAAAGCTTTCATTCTCACCTCTCAAAATTTCAAGTAGAGCCAAGATTGGCTTTTAAAATTTAGATCGATTATAAGCTAAAAAAAAATTAACATAAACAAAAACCAAATTGAAAAGAAATGTAAAAGAAACATATATTCGATCTTGAGCCTAAAGCTCTGATACCAAATGATAAGGAATCACTACAAACAAGGGAAGTAAGATTCAGATTACCTTGTTGATCAAGTATCTCAAGACAAGAACACTTATTTGAGATTCGAATCACTACACAAGCAAGATTGATCATGCCAAGCTTGAATGATTACAAACATGCCTAAACTACATAGAATTGCAAAGAAACTTAGGCATCGCTAAAAGAAAGCACAAATGTTCTTTTTACATGTTCCAAGTCTTCTTTACAATGACAACATACATGACTTTATATAGCCTTAAAATAAAACTCGTGACCTTCCATGGGACAATTCAAGAGTTGTAAGATTCTTATTTTATGACCATAATTAGCTATTATATAAATGTAACCTTAAGGTAAATAAAAAGTCTTTAAATACATTAATGAAATATAATAACTCGAGATTATCATCCAATCAAAATTTGTAACCACCTAAGAATAAATATTAAGACTATCTTCATTGAGATCATATCACATGATTGAGATGTCTTGGTTTATACATTTTGGAAAGAGAGTTTGAAAGCAAGATTGAAAGCAATGTTATAGGCTAGCAAGTAAAAAAGGCAACACAATGACTTAAATAACATATAACTCTTGGTATGAAAAATTGATAACTAGTCGTATCCCCAATAGTACATCTGAGACATTTATAGTCTATCAGGCGTAAACTTAATTTTGTTGAAACGTTATACTCCTAGAAAATACAATAAGAAACTATACATCATGAAAGCAATAAAATGATAGCGATAAAATAGTATAACATGAGGGGTTTGACATACAACGGGCATAAGGCCATAGATAACACGCATTAGACAAGCATGACTGTGACTCAAAACGACAACATGAACGCAAGGAAAACAGTTGAAAATGTATTAAGGCGAAATCATTTATTTCAAGTAAAATTTCAAAAGAAAGGTTCAAACAATTGATAGTTTGAGAACAAAGATATGAGAATTCGAATAATAAAAAAAAAAAAAAAAAGGTTGGACTGACGCTTCGAGACATGCATGCCTCTGTGATAATCCACATCTCTCAACACGTCTTCTCTTGACCCGACGCCTCACGTACCTGAAAAATGAAGATAAAGCAAGGGTGAGTATAAAAGTTGTACTCACTAAACCACCACTTGTGGACTCTCATTGCATCCTAAGCTTAACATATTTTTACTGGCTTCTCATTGGTTCTAGGACGTCTGGTTCTAGTCTCAACCCCTTGGGGCTGTTCTAGTTCTCCGTCATTTCATTTGGTCCCCGATAGTCCCTTATGTCGAGCTGTCATGATCGGTATCTCTCTATGAGGTGCTACCTTTACATGGCTAACTGAGACTATATGGTATATTGCCTGGGGTGTGCTGAGTACCTCCTAAGCCCATGGTAGTCCCCCTCATTGGCAGGACGCGACCCCTCCTTTATCCCATGCAGCTAATGGGCTGTACGATGTAGGGACACGCTCCCCATGCGAAGCGGCTAGGAGCAGTGAGAACTGATCAGAAACCCCTGGTCCTCCCACGAAGCTATAGATACTGTTCACACATCTAGCAGCCTAAGAACACTCCTAAGGTACTTCGTTAGCCATGATGATTTGTTAGACTCGTAGGGGAAATGTTAGGTCTAGACTAAGTGACTTGTCACTCTAACCATGAATCCCTAGGCTTATCATAATAACGATTCATTAACATTATCTTAGTGTGTAAACAACAAGCATTAACCTGGTGTGCAAACATCAACATCTAGATACAACATACACAGTTAATGCAAAATAGGTAAACATGCTTAACGGGGCGATAACATCCATCAGCACTGGGAACGCAGAGTTCACAATTTTCTCATTCTCCTTTCAACATGAATAAGCATATACATACTAGGCGGAAGCATAAACCATGATTAACTCTTCAAAATACTACATTTTGCCACCTAAACTTATATCATGGAAAATATAGTCAACTAAGATAATTAAGCTAGCATGCATGCATACCCAAGCGATTCCTACAAGTATTTCTTACTAAATCTACTCTTTTCATAACGTACGCATCCGTATTCATTATAAGGGAAAAAATATCCCGATGCATATGACATACAATAATGCATGAGATCCCAACATTTTTCACATTTATTAAACCATATAAAACAACTCCTT
Source organism: Cucurbita ficifolia (assembly GCA_033971965.1). NCBI lineage: Eukaryota > Viridiplantae > Streptophyta > Magnoliopsida > Cucurbitales > Cucurbitaceae > Cucurbita > Cucurbita ficifolia. The sequence goes on from CM066970.1 coordinate 5,717,804, forward strand.
CCTATTTTCCTTCATATCATATCATTTTATGTCATAGCTTTCAAAAAACATGTCTCGGGGTTGTGCATCTTGTCAAAACATTTTATCGCATGTCATTCCTATCATGTCGTGTCATATCATACATGTATTATATCATAAACATATCATATCATATACATAACATATTATAAACACATCACACATAACATACATATGATATGTGCAAAGCCACTGGGCACATGTCATCATACATAACACAAACTTCTAACTATGCCTATAGTAATGTCATCTACCTGGTTATGTCACCAATTTATCCTTAATGAAAGTTCGATTTTTGTCCTTCGAAATTCAAGTTAACCTATGTGAGCCCATGACATAAATTTCAAGTTCAGACTCTTATAAAATTATTTCATGCGGACATTAGACACTTTGCATGATTAAAGTCTTAACGTTTATATATGTTTGTAATAATATTATTTTCGTATAAACAATTTAAACTAGTTTAACAATTTTGAGATCCTTCCTTCCTTCTCTTTGTTTCTGTGTTTACTCTTCCTACTCTTTATCTTTGTGTTTACTTTTCTTTTTTTAAATACTGCTATTCATAAGTATTTGTGGCTAGTTTTAATCGATTTTCTAAAAAATGGCTACTGATCATGACATAATTTACTAGAATAAGTAAATTGTTCTTTGTATTTAATTTCTAACTTACTGTAATTTTTTGAAATTGATGAAATTCGGACGAAAAGTGAATTTTGAAATTGACTTATCGAAATGGTCTCAAAACAATAACATTACTTCTTGTGGGCTTAAATCGTGCAATACCGGGGACGAAGTGTACATTTTTTTTTTGTAAAAAGAATTTTTTACCATAGATGAAAAATATGAGGAGATTCTAGAGAAATTTTTTGTTGTTACAAACAAAACCCTCGCTAACAAAAATTCATAACTCATTCAAGATTAATTCTAATATCTGGAAATATTAATCATCTTAATTAATAGTTTTGTAAAAAGATATTAAATATTTTGTGGTCTAATTTTATATAAAGTCATTGCATACAATACTCCCATTCACGTGTGGTAACAATTACGCAATGGATTCTATTAATAGTGTCGTCACCCGCAACATTATTTAAACATAATTATCTCAGATGTCAATTACATCATTAACAACCTTAAAATTTTCATATAATAAATAATTATAAATAAAAGAATCAAAACTATTATTAAAAATTAAATAATTAATTACTAGAATTAGAGCATAAACAACAATTTAATTGAATCAAATTTATTATTAAGATCAACTAAGAATCAAATTTATTTATAAACTATAACCATGTAATAAAAATTAATACGAGATTTTTATACTTACAAAATTTAATTGATGAATGTTTAAGAAATAAATAAATATTTTTTTTTGTTGGTGGAAAGTATATTTTAACCTAAAAATTAGTAATATTTTTTATTTTAAAATATTTAAATCCACTTCCCATATTTATTACATAATATAAGAAAATAATCTAAACCCTAGCTTACTTCCTTCCTTCGCAATTTCATTTCTTCTCTGTTTCTCACTTCCTCATATCGACCGCTGTCGCACCTCACCGGCGTTTTTTCTTCTGCCGCTGCTGATCGCCGGCAACACCTCCACTGCCACTTTTCTTTCTTCTCTCTCTGCCCCAACTTCACGGCGCCACTCCAACCCCATCTCTCTGTCGCAGCCCCTCTATCTCTCAGCCGCTCGCCGCCGTGATCGAATCTTGTTTCTTTTTGGATTAACCGTCCTCAAATTTGGAATTGGGTCAGTGTTTAATTTGAAATCCTGGCCAATCGGTTTTACTTTAGACAATTTTTTTTTGGATGAAAACAGAATTTCCAATTAGACTGAATTTCAATCGCCAGCTTTGTTAATATGATTTTCTATTTGCTGGACGAAGCTCTCCCAGATTCCCAATCCCATTCACTAGCTTCATCAATATCTCTCTATCTTCACTAGCTGACTTTCTTCATTTCTCTCTGGATAGCTGACTTCGAAGGTTCATTGTCGTTCTTTGGGCTATGATGTTGTGTTTTTTTTTATACGTTCTACATTCTGTTGTTGTTTTTTATTTTTTTATTTTTTTATGGTTTTATTATGTTGAAGAGAGATCTGATACATTGCCGATTGGTGTTGATGGGTTTAATTTATAGCAATCAATTTGCAGATAGGATTTTCGGGGCACAATTGTTGGTGTTTTACGGTTTCAATTTGCCGATATACCAATGGGTCGAAAGAAGCCTACTCTACGGGATGATGACGGCGCCCCTGCGGCAGCCCAGGGTGGTGGGAAGTCGAAGAAGAAGACATTTGCAGTAGATGATGATGAGTACTCTATTGGAACCGAGTTGACTGAAGAAGCCCAAGATCAGGAGGTCAAGGTCGTGATAATGGGGAAGAAGAAGGGTAAGAAGGGCAATTCGAAAGCTTCACAACTTAAAGAAGAAGATGATGATGATGATGATGTTGATGGTGTTTCTGAAATTGTTATCACTGGAAAGAAGAAGGGTAAGTCGAAGAAGGGTGGAAGTAGCAGTGCTTTTACTGCTTCCAGTTTTGGTTTGCTTGAGGAAGAGGGAAAGGACGGCGCTAATGATGATGACGATGATGATGAATCTGTGTTGACAGCAGAAAAGGATGACGATGAAGAGGAAGATACTGTGATCAAGTTTTCAGGTAAGAAGAAGTCGTCGAAGTCTTCCAAGAAGAGTGGGTTTTCTGCAGTGTCAGCATTCGGTGCCCTCGATGATGAGAAAGACGAAGATGTAATTGATGATGAGAATGAAGAGATTGATGATGAGCCTGTTATTTCATTTACAGGTAAGAAGAAGTCATCACAAGGTGGTAAGAAGGCCGGGAATGCATTTACAGGTTTTAGTGGTCTTGATTATGAAGATGAGGACAAAAATGATGATAAGGATGATGATGAAGATGTTACTACAATTACCTTCTCTGGTAAGAAAAAGAAGTCCTCTAAGGGTTCAAAGAAGAGTGGAAATTTGTTTAGTGCAGCATTAGCAGATGAGGAAAATGATGGTGATGATTCTATTTCAAAGCCAGATAAATTAGACATTGATGGTGTTGATGAAGACGATGTCAATGTTATTTCATTTTCTGGCAAGAAAAAGTCCTCTAAGAAGAAAAGCAGCAGTACTTTTACTGCATTAAGTGATGAGAACGCGCTGGGCAATGAAGTTAGAGATGTTGGTGCACCTGAAATACTTAATACAGCAAGTAGCAATCTTGATTCTGATTTATCTAAAGCTAAGACGGAAGCGGTGGCTGAAACTTCAAAAAATAAAAAGAAAAAGAAGAAGAGCGGAAGGACTGCTCAAGAAGAAGATGATTTGGATAAGATTCTTGCTGAGCTAGGAGAGGCGCCAACTATATCAAAACCAGCAGACCCTCCTCTTTCTTCACAAGAGGCTAAAGTTGAGAACCAACCCGAGCTTGTAGCTCCTCCTGAAAAGGAAGTGGAAGAAGAAAGCACAGAATCTGCTGCAGCAAGGAAGAAGAAAAAGAAAAAGGAGAAAGAGAAGGAAAAAAAGGCTGCAGCTGCAGCAGCAGCGGCTGCTGAAGGGAATGATGAGAAAATCGAGGAGGTGAAGACCGAAATTATTGAACCCAAAAAAGGTGCTGCCAAGAGTAAAGTGGTAGAGAAGAAAGTGCCAAAGCATGTTAGGGAGATGCAAGAGGCAATGGCTAGAAGAAAGGAAGAAGAGGAGCGAAGGAAAAGGGAAGAAGAAGAGAAATTGAGAAAGGAAGAAGAAGAGAGACGTAGACAAGAAGAACTTGAAAGGCAAGCTGAGGAGGCTAAGCGTAGGAAAAAGGAAAGAGAAAAAGAGAAGCTCCTACGGAAGAAACAGGAAGGCAAGCTGTTAACAGGGAAACAAAAGGAAGAACAACGGAGGCTGGAGGCAATGAGGAATCAGATATTATCAAATGCAGGGGGCTTACCTCTGTCTACATCTGACCCCAGTGCACCAGCTAAACGACCAAAATACCAGACAAAGAAGACAAAACCAGCCCACCATCAAACAAATGGTAGTGCACAGACTAAGGTAGTGGAACATGTAGAAGAATTACAAGAAAAAGACGTGGCAGAGACTGAAATATTGGAATCTGAGAAGATTGAAGCTGTTGAGTCGACACTTGTGGAGGAAAAATCAGATACTATTGAGGCTACTGCAGATAATGAAATTCAAGAAGACGAGGATGATGATGAATGGGATGCAAAGAGTTGGGATGATGCTGTTGTTGATCTTTCCTTAAAAAGTTCTTTTGCTGATGAGGAGCTGGAGTCGGAATCTGAGAATGGCATGAAAAAAGATAGAAAGAATAGTGCTCCAACTTCAGGCGGTGCAGGTAATGTCAATACTATAAATCAACATTTGTATGTTCTGGATGCATATTACTTGCAGGTTACTTGGATCAATTTAACATTAATCAAAATAAAAGATATCAATTGATTAGAACTAGTTACATGGGGGCTGAAGATGCACTTCCATTTTGATACAGTTGCCAAAAGGTCGTGTGATGTGTTATTAAGAACTCTGAATCTCAAAGGCATTTATTTATGTAATGTGACTTTGCAAGCAGAATTTGGAATATGGTGCTCTCTTCCCTTAGTTGGCATACCTCTTTCTTGGTCAATATGGAGAGCATTCCTGTCTTCAAGTTGCAGCTACCTCTTCAAAAAGATCGGGAAATTCTTTGGTTAAATTTAGTTAGAGATTTCTTAGGGTCTCTTTGGATTGAAAGAAACAACTATACATTCCATGACGATATTCATTTTTTGAAAGATTATTTTAGTCAGTTTTTTTTATTCTTGGTTTTTTGATAGATAAAATTGCCAGTAAGTTGGACTGGTGGAAGAGTCTCACCACTTCTAGAGGAGGAAGAGTGAACTTAGAAAATTCCATCCTCACGAACATTTCTCTATACTTCTCTATTTTCTCGTGCCCTAATCCAGTCGTCAAGTCTTTGGAGAAAATGATTAGGGGTTTCTTTTGGAAAGACAGCAAAGTGGATGGAATGGTGAATCTTATAAATTGGGAAACGACCTCCCTTCCTACTTCTACAGGCATTTGAAATCTTGATATGAGGAACTGTGTTTTCCTTGCCAAATGTGGCTGGCGTTTTATGGTGGAGAAGGAGGCTTTGTGGAGGAAGGTCATTGCTGCAAAATACTGCTGGGATGAGCATGATTGGGGGCCCTTGATGAAAGGCTCTTGCATCTTTAAAGGCCTTTGGATTCAGATCATGAAGAGTATTCGACTCTCTGAAAATTGGTACAAAATTGAACTCTGCAAAGTTAATAAAATCAGGTTTTGGAGTGGAGGGATAAACGGTTGATGGATGTGCCGTTGTTTGAAGCCTTCCCTAGACTTTACAGAGTTGCTGTCTCCAAAATTTCTTTACTAAGCCAATGCTGGTTGGTGATTGATGCATTTGTTCTTCTTTTGTCCATTCATGGCTGTGGTTGGGAGAATCTCTTTGGCATTTTTAATCTTCATTGCAGTTGACCTAATAAAGCGTGAGAGGCCCTTTTTTCAGATCATTGATGGTTCTTTTTTTAAAGGAAAAGCTAAGGTCCTTTGGTCTAAGGGGGTGGTTGTTCCCCTTTGGCCGTGGCATTGGTTTGAAGGAACTCAAGAACCTTCCAAAATAGGTTCCAGCAGGGAGGAGTTTTGGGATTTAGTCATTCTTTTTGCTTCTTGTTGGACTACTACTAAATTATATTGTAATTATAGCTTATGTCAAATTGTCACCAGTTGACACCTTTTTTGTTACCCTTTGGTGTGTGGGGATATTTCATCTCCCCTTCCTTTTGTAGCCCTCTTTTGTTAATAGAAAAAATGTTTCTTATAAAAAAAAATCTTGCTTTATCTGGTGTAAACGCTTTTTCTATCCCTTCACAAATTATAGCTGAAATGATTACTAACTAGTTGACTTACTATGAAAAATATATCCAACAAGTGGAGAGACGCATGATCTTTTTCCATCAGTGGTAGTTCGAAGCTAAAACATAGACAAAGGCCAGCTTGGAATGACTTTCTAAGTGCTTTAAAAAGTATTTTTTAGAAAGTCATTTCAAGCAGATTGTTAGAAAAAAGTGATTATTTGTAAGCCTCTTGAATGTTATAATGTCCTAAAAGAAGAATTTTATTTGTTTGTTTGTTAAATTTAGGTTGTTATATCATTGATTTTAATTCCGTCTTAGCATTTTTTCTTTTTCTATTTTCAAATTTAAAGGCAGAAATTTGATTCTCTGTTTACTAATACTTGCATATATAGTTGCCAAGCTAGCTGCCCCTGCCCAAAAAAGTTTACCTTCTCAGCCTATAAAATCTCAAGATATTGAAAACACAAAGAAGCAACATGAGGTTGAGGTTGTCGACAAGGGCAAAGGAAAAGATGATGCTGTTAAGAAAAAAACTTCAATTCCGGATGCTACTCCTAAACAACAGGAAGAAAATCTCCGCTCACCCATCTGTTGTATTATGGGGCATGTTGATACTGGTAAAACCAAGCTACTGGACTGTATTCGTGGTACAAATGTTCAAGAGGGAGAGGCAGGAGGAATTACTCAGCAGATTGGGGCTACATATTTTCCTGCTGAGAACATTCGTGAAAGAACTAGGGAATTGAAAGCTGATGCAAAGCTGAAGGTTCCTGGCCTACTTATTATTGATACCCCTGGGCACGAATCGTTTACAAACTTACGTTCTCGTGGTTCGGGTTTATGTGATCTTGCAATTTTGGTTGTTGACATCATGCATGGCTTAGAGCCACAAACAATAGAATCTCTTAATCTCTTGAGGATGAGAAACACAGAATTTATTATTGCTCTGAATAAGGTAACTAGTGTATTTGCATTTGACATTTTCTCAAAAAATATTCGATTATGTATTATTTTCTCCCTTCTGTATATTTCATTCAATAAATGAGATATCTGTTTCTGACCAAAAAAGCTATGCAACTCTCAAGGTTGACCGACTTTATGGGTGGAAAACAATCCGCAATGCACCTATACTTAAGACAATGAAGCAGCAATCCAAAGATGTGCAGAATGAGTTCAATATGAGGCTTATTCAGGTTATATGCATTATCCATTTCTCAGTTGTAATTCTTATTTACCACAGTTTAATATGAACTTGATTGATTGTAATTTTTTTTTAACAGATTATTACTCAATTTAAAGAGCAAGGATTAAATACCGAGCTTTATTATAAAAATAAAGAAATGGGGGAGACTTTTAGTATAGTACCTACAAGTGCTGTTACGTAAGTTTTGCTGACTTGTTGATATTATTATTTTGACTTCTCTAAGCACTCAACATATTTTCTTTCAAGTTCTCTAATAGCTTGTTTCTGAATATGTTAGTGGTGAAGGTATTCCCGACATGTTACTATTACTGGTGCAGTGGGCCCAGAAAACCATGACGAAGAAACTTACGTATAGTGATGAAGTGCAGGTGTTCTCATTTGCTATGGCTTGTTGTTACTATTTTTATGTTAATGTATATATATATGTATGTATATGACTTGAAAAGTTCAGAACTGATCATATTCTGATGTGGATCAACAGTGTACGGTCTTAGAGGTCAAGGTTGTTGAAGGCCATGGAACAACTATTGATGTCATATTGGTTAATGGTGTGCTGCATGAAGGAGATCAAATAGTTGTTTGTGGCATGCAGGCAAGCACCGATCTATGAATTTATGGAATTATTTTGTTGTTTAGAGGGATTTAAAATCAACTTTGGAATTTTCTTGTTACAGGGCCCAATTGTTACTACTATTCGAGCCCTATTGACGCCCCATCCAATGAAGGAACTCCGAGTGAAGGTATGACTGCTTTTAGCTTCTTTTTGTTCATATACGTTTAAATGATTGATCCTTCTTATAAAAGATGACAAAAATTAATGGTGATACGTAATCTTGTTAATGTATTCATCTTTGGTTCTTTCTGTATATGTGGTTTGATTAGTCTATGAGTCATTTACGGGAATAACTAGACATGTTTGAGTTAATGCATGGAAATTAGTAGCCAACTGTCAAAAACATGCAAGAGACGACGGTGAGAGTCGGGGAGGTAGGATTTTAGGAGGACAAACTGTGGGAGAGAATTGTTCTCTTGAATTCTCACAATAAAACATTGTAATTTCCTTTTCAAAAGTAACATGTTGTTCATATGTATATATGTTTATGTATATATATATATATATATATTCTTCATTCCAGATTGGCATGTTATGGTTCCGTTAACTTTGATAGAATATAAAGATGTTTGAAGCTGGTTTCTGAGTTAAATGTAATAATTTCAAGTGTGCAAGTGACCCACTTCAATTGAATTTGGATTTTGTATCCAAGCTTCCTTGGAGGAAAATAATTTTAGATTCAAGTATCATCTTGATTTAAAGAAAGGTGAGAAATATCTTTTTGTTTGCCACAACATTCATTTCTATCAGAATAACAGAGTCCTGGCGTCCTTACTGAAACTTAGTCATACATCCTTATTGGAACGAGAGATTACTACTACTAAGCTGGTTGAGATATTTGGAGAATTATTGCACTGTAGGAAGAAACACAATGTACTTCAAAGACAGTAAAATGAGTTCATAAATAACCCTTCTGAGATCAATATGTTCACTACTGTAGAATCTGGAAAAAGGAAGGTTTCAGAGTCTGGCTTTAGGTTCCATTCCTTATTGACAAAAGAATCTAAAATCCGACACCAGAGAGGTGGGCATGTGCTATTCTAGTTGGAGGGGGAAGGTTGGTTGAGGGAATGTAGTCATTGGTATTTCTTAGTATTTGAAAGTATTTTCCAAGCACTCTCACTTCAATGGCTGATTTTTTGTGGCCTGTATGAATATGCACTCCTTGATGAAGCACTATTATATTTATATGCATGTCTTTTAATGAACTGCTGATGATGCTTGTATACCTTTCAGGGAACATATCTGCATCATAAGGAAATCAAGGCTGCTCAGGGAATAAAAATAACTGGACAGGTGATTGGTCATAATTATTAATCAAGCAATACAATTTTTTTTTTTTTACCATCAAGAGGTATTTATTTTGACCTGGACACTACGGTTAGTCATTTTGAAACAAACTTGGGCACATCATACTTGGATGAGATTGAGTATTACTTCTGTTGAATGATTTTAATGAAATCTCATTGGTATATATCTCTATGAACATTTGTATAGGGTCTTGAGCATGCCATTGCTGGAACCAGTCTTCACGTGGTAGGTCCTGAGGATGACTTGGAAGACATTAAGGATTCAGCAATGGAAGATATGAAGTCAGTTTTGAACAGGATAGACAGGACTGGTGAGGGAGTCTGTGTTCAAGCATCTACACTTGGTTCCTTGGAAGCATTGTTGGAGTTTTTGAAGTCCCCGGCAGTGAGCATTCCTGTTAGTGGAATTAGTATAGGACCCGTTCATAAAAAAGATGTCATGAAAGCTAGTGTAATGCTTGAAAAGAAAAAAGAATATGCCACTATTTTGGCTTTTGATGTTAAAGTGACTCCAGAAGCTCGAGAACTTGCTGATGAGCTTGGTGTGAAGATTTTTATTGCTGATATCATCTATCACTTGTTCGACCAATTCAAGGCCTATATCGATAATCTTAAAGAGGAAAAGAAGAAAGAAGCTGCTGAGGAAGCAGTCTTTCCTTGTGTTCTTAAGATTTTACCAAATTGCATTTTCAACAAGAAGGATCCAATTGTGTTGGGGGTGGATGTGGTTGAAGGCATTGCCAAGGTATTTATTTTTCCTTTTCACCCCTGATGTTCAGTTCAATGCTTCAGATTTTCACCTCTAAAATCTCAAAATTTGGCTTAATTTCTTATCTTTTGCTTCTTTTGATGCATGTACTCAGATCAGTTGCCTCTCAAATATATGTTACATGATTAAAAAAAAAAAAAAACAATGAACTGATTTAGAAAAGAAGGAAAAAAATCAACATTGCAACATCCTTGTGTTAGCATTCATTTCTGATACATGACCTTTCATACCTTGTACACTTCGTTATATTTGTTTATCAAAATTTGTAATCCTTTTTCATTTATGTGATTTAAGAAATGCAAATATCTTTCAAACAGCCAACAATTTTTTTTTTTTTTTTTGGATAAGAAGCAATGTAAAACAATTTCATTGCTGTACAACCATACGTTTTTAATTTGTCTAAATGCATGACACTTTTAAAAATGTTATTGTTGATGGAAATTACAATTTTCAAATCAAGTTAGAATAGTCATTTGCGTATGATTTCTGCAAATATCTTTTGGTTTTGCAGGTAGTTTTTAATTAATATCTGTTTGTTCCTTTATCTTATTTCTTCCAATAATTCTTTAGTTTCTTTTTCTTGTGAGTTTCCCATCTTCTAGAACTATCTTGTTAGTTAAATGAGAATGTGTTGAGAAACCGAAAGGATCCCTGAGGTGAGGTAGTCAAGAGGGCATAGAGTGACTTCAGACTATTGGCCAACCTCCTGAAGTTTGGGAACTTGACCTGGGGTCGAGCCAGTTTAGATTTGAAAACATGTGGATTTATCACCCTTTTTTAAAGCTTCCTTTGATTTCTGGTGGGGGGCTAAGGTTTAGATTTGAAAGAAGTGGGAGGGCTTTCGATTTTTGAGAAAACTAACGTCTTTGAGCAAGACTTTTAAATTTTGGGACAATACTTTTAGTTTGCTTTTAATTCTCTATAACTAGAGAACCCCTTTCGTGTGTTCTTTTCATTTGTCATTCGAATAAAGATTCTAGAGTTGATTATGGGAGATTTCTCCTTTTAGGTTTAGTCACTTAGGCTACATGAATTTGGTATTGGAGTGGACGTTTAGGCCAACGTTGGCTGCCATCAGTGGAAGACCAAGAAACTATTGTTGACATATCAGAAGAGAGAGCTTTGTGAGATGTGCTCGTTGCCAAGCTATCCACATTATTTTGGGGAACCTGTTAAGGTAAAAAATTTCAAAGATTTGTCCAAGAATGGAGTACTCAGATGCTAGATGGATATTCAAGACCAGAAAATACTCTCTTGGTTATGAAACACGACCAAGAAAGGCAGAAGCTTATTCTAGAACACACATCACTTCCTGCTGTAGTTATCCTAGATCTAGCAAGGTAGTCAGCATAACCTACATCAACTTTGTATTCAGAGTATCTTGGAAAAAATGATTTAGACTGGATCAAATCATTTTTGTCCTAAAGTTCAATCCGACACTTCGGATTTCTAGTGTTTGATCTTTCTTTAATAGTTCCGACATAAGATACTTTGCAGGCATTTATGGTATTATGGTCACGATAGAAAAGGAAGAATAATAGTGCATATTTGATGCAAGAACATTGGACTTTTGCCTGTCACGCTTGTTCTTAAAGCATATATTTTTGCATTCTTTTTAAAATTTTCTTTCTAATATATGTCATGAATTGAAGAATATATCTTTGATGTGTTAAATCACCTGTAATTCAATCTTTTTGATGTTTTACCATTGCTGCAGGTTGGCACACCAGTTTGTATTCCTCAAAGAGAATTTATCGACATTGGTCGCATTGCATCTATTGAAAATAATCACAAACCCGTTGATTATGCAAAGAAAGGGCAGAAGATTGCCATCAAGGTAACCCTTTTTGTTAATTCTACCGGTGTTGCGGTCATTATTGTTACAATCTCCATAATTTTTTTCTAAAATAATAGCTTGGTTGATCCAATCTTATGATTCTTATTAGAAAGTTCTACTTTTTCTTAATACTCTGACCCCTTCTCAAATTCTCAAGATCATCCTTCTCAAATTCTCAATATGTGCTAAAGTTTCCTTGGGTCGTTCCAACAGATAGTTGGGCACTCTTCGGAGGAGCAGCAAAAGATGTACGGCAGGCATTTCGATTTGGAGGACGAACTTGTCAGCCATATATCAAGGAAGTCCATTGACCTTCTCAAAGCCAATTATCGGGTTAGTTTACTTCTCTCTCTCGTTCTCTCTGTTTCATCGTGAAATTTGAGCCTATGATGATATGGTACGCAGTTTTACACTGTTAGAAACTACAAAAGGTCTTTCAAATCTTCATCCAATGGTTATAAGGCAGCCATACTGCACATACCTCACTCAATCGAATTATTATTATTATTTTATTATTATCTGTTTTGGCCAACGAATCGAATATGTCGTATAGGATGACTTGTCCACGGATGAGTGGAGACTGGTGGTAAAATTGAAGAACCTTTTCAAGATTCAATGAGAAGAACGAACCATCAACTTGAGTGGTTTGCAACTTTTCAAACAGCTGGTTCGGATCGAGTGTCGTTGTTGAAGATACAGAGGAAAGGTGGGGAGGCAAGAAGGTTGTTCCTTGAAAAGAACACCTGTGCCGAGTTTTATGGAAGGGATTGAGTGTTGAATTCATCAAGAAGGTGAGAAGGTATGCGGCATAACATAACTATTTTTGTTGAATGAGAAAGCTATCAAGCAATCAACTGAAATGTTCTCTCATTCTTACGGAATATCATTGAATACCTAAGTTTTGTTATGATTACCTATAGAGCATTTTTTTGGGTATGAAATAAGTGATTGCGAGATTGTCAACTTCTATGGAGTTGATCGAAATCTGTAATTATATGTTTGTCGTTCTTCGCTAATTTAATATTTTTGGAGTCTTTCATTTCACTTGTTGGCTAAAAACGGTGGAACGGGACGGGGTATAGGGGTCGATGAACTGCAAGAAAACCTGTTAGAAGGGCTTGAACTATAGAGAAAGATAAACATGAACAAATAGTTGGTAGTCAAAGTTGATGATACAAGTACTCGTTTGGTTATTGTTTGTGGAAACTGATTCCAACTGAAAATAAGCCGTAGAACTCTTTCTAAACTTTGGTAGGAACTCAAATTAATTGTAATCTTTCAAGTCTAAGTGAAGCTTGATATAGTTTTAAAGAGGTTGAAGATTAACTTAAAAAATGAAATATTTTAATGCTCATGTGACTTGAATAACCTGAACCACTTGATCTAAACCATACACGTAGAAATAATTAAAAAGATTAAAAAGATCGAACAACCACCCAATCAATCTCCATTATTATACTTATCAATATTCAATCTCTCAACACACTATAGTTAGACACCTTGATAGAGAATTTTATGTATTTATAAAAATTGAATTCTTAGGAACGAAGTTGATTTGAAGAGGTTGTTGTACTAAGCCAAATAGACCGCGAGTAGATATTGTCTGCTTTTATTAGATGTTCTCTTGAATTCGAACCACCCTGCTCCGATTGCTCTAACCCAACACCGTTACCTGTGATTGCGCAGAATTTTGCGCGTGTAGAAAACGCGCATAGCACCCCTCTTGGGCTTGTGAGAAGCGCGTGAGTAACCCTATTTCTTCCAATAGGGATCTATTTCTTATGTGAACTAGGATCCACCAAGGAAATTTCAGAATTTTTGAAACCCTCTTTGGCAAGAAATTTGAGCTCGAGAAGGACCGCGTTGTAATAGCCCAAGACTACCGCTGACAGCTATTGTCGTCTCTAGACTTTCCCTTTTTGGCTTTTCCTTAAGATTTTTAAAAATCATATGCTAGGGAGAGGTTTCCACACCGTTATAAAGAATGTTTAGTTTTCCTCCCCAACCAATGTGGGATTTCACAATCCACCCCCTTTGGGATCCAACGTCCTTGCTGGCATTCGTTTCCTCCTACATCGATGTGGGCTCCCCAAATCCACCCCCTTCGGGGCTCAGCGTTCTTGTTGGAACACTACCTCGTGTCCACCCCCCTTCGGGGCTCAGCCTCCTCGCTAGCACATCGTCCGGTGTCTGGTTCTGATACCATTTGTACGGCCCAAGTCCACCGCTAGCAGATATTGCCCTCTTTGAGCTTTCCCTTCGGGCTTCCCCTCAAGGTTCTTAAAATGCGTCTGCTAGGGAGAGGTTTCCACACCCTTATAAAGAATGATTCGTTCTCCTCCCCAATCGACGTGGGATCTCACACGCGTCAACCATGTAAGTAACCATTTGGATTTTCCACGAACAATACTTGTAGGAACTACTTGGATAAACATGCATGTTGATAGAACATTAAATCTAAATAGTCGGGGTCTAGTGGATTAGATTACAAGTTATAAAAAATGACTTAAATAAGAGAACTAAATGTACTAGAACCGATTGATTATGAAATTTACCTTAGGTTGAGATTATGATATTGTATGTACACGAAAGGAGGAAGAAAATTTTGTGATATCTGCGCTCCGGGTGAAGATGAATGTTATCTCCCTGTCGAGCATGCTTGTTAATATTGCATGAACTGCTGTATGTTTACTCAAGTGTGTGATTGCTTGTGTTGTCTTTCTTGTTGAGTATACGAAGAAACGACGAGCCTAGACTAGGGCGCTTGAAACTAAGTAGGCTAGACAAAGACCTAGAACAAGATACCTTTAGGAGACCATGCATTCAGGATCGTGAAAGGATGACCAATGAACCCAGACCCCAGTATTCCAGACCACGACATGTTTGAGAGATCTTGCGCGAGGATCTTAGAGATGAGTGAATTCAAGTCTAAGCCACCAAGATCTGTCCTAGAAAGACCTAGTAGAACACCACGGTAACGGTAGACAATCGAGGTAGCTCGCTGGACTTAAGCAGTGTGAATAGTGTCACTAGAACCTCCACTTTCCTCTCTACTCCGATACCGTACTGTCGAGACTGTAATCCGATACAGAGATCGTTGAGCTAGGCTAAGCCGAACAGGGTAGTGTGGTTCGTGCCTCGACCTAGTGGTGATAGCTAAGGGGTCTCTTGAACAGGATCTCTAAGTCGTAAAAACTCGTCTCTGAGCGGGGGAGCGTGAGACCACGTAGGATGATCTAGTAGCTGATCGACACATAGGGAATCGCAACCCCCCGATTTTAGTGGTAGCATGGTCTCATGGGAAGGTTGTCAGCTAACCTCCACGTATGATGTTTTGAGAGTGATACTGATTCAGATCCAGCTATACTGTCCCATCAGTTATACTTTTGAGGTCGCGCCTCATCTTAAGACACTAATCATTCATTGCATAAGAGACCAAGTCACCTAAGTTGTAGAAAAGAACGAGTTGGAACCTAGTCCACACTTTCTAGAACTAGGACAAGGATGCAAAAAGAGCCTACAAGTAGGTTGCTTACTAAATATTCTTATACTCATCCCTTTCTACTCTTCTTCTTCAAGTGAATGATGCCATAGATCAAGGCGAGAGAGAGTTCGGGAGTCTTGAAGTCACAGAGGAGTGTCCCGAGGCGTCTATGAGTCTGTACATGTCATGCATTGTTACATCATTCGTTTTGTACCCCATAAACTTCTTTTATGAAATTCATACTCCACTTGAACAATTGTTTTTTTATTGAAATTATTCTTCTTAATTGCTGAAATTTTTCGGTAAATTCTTCTTGCTTATCTCTTTTTACGTGCTTTCATTGCATAGTATGTTAGTCTTGCCTTAAGATTTCGAGTCTCGAATTTTGGGCAGTGACATTTTGGTACTAGAGCCTTGACGAAGAGAGCATATCCACACCCAAAACTCTCTTCCAGCACCAAGAGGAGTGTCAACTTGGAGTTCCTTGCCTTGGATCGATCTCCAACGGCGAATTTGGGGCGGGTCGGCTTCTCCCTTTTTCTTCCTTCCAAAACCCTAACCTCTTCCTTCTCCTCTCTTTTCCTTTTCCTTTTCCTTTTTTTTTTTTTTTTTTTCTCTTTCTTGTTCAGTCCCGACCATTTAGACCCTTCAAGTAAGGGTAGGGGTAAAATGACCATTTTGCTTCTAGGTTGACTTTGACCATTTTTTTTCTTCTCACAATTATCCCGAGCATAATTTCCTTCTTCATCGACTTGGGTCTTGGTCTCCTCGACCTATAATAAAATCTCATAATCTTATTTTTATGTATGTATATTGAACCCTCACGCTCCCCCGCTCAAGGACACGTTTTAAAACCTTGAGGGAAAGTTTGAAGGGGAAAACCAAAGAGGAAAATATCTTCTAGCGATGAGCTTGGGCCGTTACAAATGGTATCAGAGCCCGACACCGGAGGGTGTGCCAATAAGAAAGCTGGCCCCCAGGGGGTGGATTGCGAGATCCCACATCAGTTGGAGAAGGGAACGAAACGTTCCTTATAAGGGTGTGAAAACTTCTCCCTAACAAACACGTTTTAAAACCGTGAAGCTGACGACGATACATAACGAGCTAAAGCAGAACAATACGTGCTAATGGTGTTCTTGGGTTATTATAGTTGTTTCTATTGTGATTTTAAAAGAAATATATTTTTTTTATTTTTCAATCTCTCTTGTTTTTTTTTGCTCGAAGAGATTTTCGAAATACATAAAAATCGAATTTGGTTGGGTTGAATTTTCTAAAAGTAAAAAGTTCAATTTGGTCAGCGGTTTGACATTTTTTTGGTGCGTTTAAAAATAGGGTTACAATTCAAACTTACTCTACCCTACTCTTAAGATCATTACGGAGATTAAAAATATTTGACTTTTGTAATCAATGTATGGCTGTGATTTCTGAATATTTGATATTTGAGTTTTATGAGATTTTAGTTATTAATATAAAACATATTATTAATAAGTATGATTTTTATAAATAATTAAAAAAAAAAAACCTTTTAGAGTTGGTCAAGTTGAGCGGTGAATTCTATCCGGGTCGTAAAGGTCTCCAACCAAACCAACCCCAAAATTTAGGTTAGTCCAAATTTTTTTCAACCCAATTCCTGTACACCAAAAAATTTATCAATAATAAATATTTTATTATAGTATGACAAGTGTAGAAGTAAAAAAAAATTCAAACCATACTCAGCAAATATAAGATTGTTTCAAGCTAAACACGTTTAATTTTGGAATTCTTATGATTGTTGAAAGAAAAAAAAAAAAAAAAAAAAGAAGTTAGGTAATAATTATCAAATTTTTAAAAACTTTTCTTAACCATATTTATTAATACTCCCTATTCTTTTCATTCGAATTCGAATATGATATCGATTAATTCATATACCATTCATAATCAACTCGAGCGTTACAAATAAAGACCCATTTACTCAACTTTTTTTAAAGTATATTTTCAATCCATTAAGTTTACAATAATCATTAAAGGAAAAAGTTTTAAAGTTAAATCTATTAGGGACAACGTTAACGTCAAAAAGTTGCTATTAATTATGTTAATATTAATACTTAGGTTTAATAGTTTATGATCTCACACATTATTAGATTAAACAACAAAAAAGTAATGTTACACTAACGTCGTAATTTATCAACCTAAAGTATTAGGTTAAATCGCGTTTGACCTAACACAATATTAGAAGAACAATATGATATCTCACTCTCGTGATACATTTTCCTCTCTAATCAATATAACTAATAGTGAATCAGTAAAGTTTCGTGTTCTAATTTTCGAAACTAAGAGTTGTACTAATATTAATATCTTAAACATGATTACTCAAACTTTCAAATTTAATAAGTGATTTAGGGTAAGTCTAGACGAAACAATTCTGTACTTCTCTCGAGAGAGGTTCGAGTCCAAAAAGGGCAAAGATACGAGAGATTTTTAGGTTAACAAGAGGTAAAAAGTTTACGTCTTTGATATTCAGACGAGACTATCACGTCGTGAACCAAATAATCTATGCTCGAGGAACCCCGAAACGTATGCAAACCAACTATTTAAGCGCATATATATATATATATATATATATATACAAGCAAATCAAATCAAAATCAGCTAAACATTGCTCAATCCCACACCATTTTAGACTATAGTTGATTCATGAATACTTCCCTACACACCAATTAGTAAGAACTTTAATGTGACACTCTTTTTATTTGCTAATTATTCTCTCATAGTCCACTTGATCCAATCAATTTGGTCAACCCAAAAGTCACCGCCATGGCCGTCCACCCTCCGATCAAGACCCTCACCGCCGACCTCACCGTTGGTGCCTTCCCCAACGCTGCCCCAAGCCACCCAAACCCTACTAGAGCCATGGTCACTGCAGCCACCACAACCCCAATCCGAACCCTATACTCCCTAATGAACGCCGCCGCCAGCAGCGGCACCATTGCTCCGATGGAGAAGGCCAACGCCGAAGCAGCTGCCGCCTGAAGAGGGTTTGGCAGTTTCTCTCTCTCCTCTTCATCCAAGTCCTTGTTTCTTCTTATATGAGCCATTTCTATATCTAATTGAGAGTAAACGGAGACGAACTCACCGATCGCCATGCTGCAAGCACCGGCAATGAGACCGGCGAAGCCGGTGAGGATCATGGCCTTAACGTCGTGCTTGACAGCACCGATACCCATCATGAGAGATGCGGTTGAGACGAGACCGTCGTTGGCACCGAGCACGGCGGCGCGTAACCATTGAGCGCGTTTCGAGTAGTCGAAGGGTTGGGATTGGATTTCGTCTACTACGTTGTTGTGGGTCGATGTCATTTGGTCATGGGGTGGGAGGGGGAGCTTGGTGCAATTGTTGAGGGAGCTGCTTTGGTTTAGTGTAGACATGCTAAGGCTTAGAAGAAAACCTATTGAGATAAATTAAAGGCAATGGTTTAGAGAGAAGAAGAGGAAGATGAAGTGTGGTGAACACACGCCCCCATGATGTCTATTTAAGAGGGAAAATCTTCTGTCTTGGGATGACGATATTGGTAGTGGACTGTCCAATATGACTATCCATCATATAAGTAAGTGACACTATCTCCATTAGCATGAAACTGGTAAGAAAAACTAAAAGAAAAGTGATGGTTCGTTATTCTATCTCTAATCTCTAGTATCAAAGTCATACTCTTATTTTAATTTAGTTGTGTCAATAGAATCTTCGAAAATGTAGTTATACTGATTCAGGTGTGAAACAAAAAAATTGTGAGTCTCGAAAGTGTAGGATCATAGGGAAGATTCGTGGTAGAGCTTTATTGGATTAGCAATGTGCTCTAGTGAAGAAGCGTTGTCCAAGCTCAATGATGTTGGACAATATTGTACCATTATGGAGGTTCATTGTTCTATAAAAAATGACGTTATTAGTTCAACGATATGTGGAGGTAGAGTTTCGAATCTATGGAAAGTATATGTATTGATTATAGATGTAGCCTAAAAGTAGAAGTAAAAGGAGGGAAGTGGGCATTTAAAATAGAACACAAAGTGTATGCGTGGATATCTTATGTGGTATACATTTATTTGTTCATGAATGAGTGGAAATAGCACCAATTGAATGCTTATTGCTCGTCTCCATCTTTGCTTTTCTTACTCTCTTTTCTTTTGTTTTTCTCAAAAGGACAAACTTTGACTGTGAATTAAGAGCTTTTCATGTTTATTTGCTTGTCATTATCTCTTCATTTTATGTAGTTCTCTTTTATCATTAACGTATCAAAAAAAAAAAAAAAAAAGTAAAAAATTTGGTTTTTTTTTTTTCATACAAAAGTTTAGTTTGAGAAGAAAAATGATATTAAATTTAGACAGAGGTGGTGGAAATAGAATTGTTAGGTGTCACGGTCATGCTTGTCCAAGGCGTGTTGCCCATGGCCACTTGCCCGTGTACCGCTATTGTGACACTAAGCGTAGGGTTGGATTTAAGGTGAAAAAAGTGTTAATCAAAAATGAAATTGGTAAGAATCCGATCTTCTAAGACCTTAGTTCATTACCATATTCATGCTGATGTCATTTTAAAGTGAAAAAAAATGTACAGGTTACAAACTCGTACCTTTCAAACAAAGAAAATATAGGTTGGGTTGAAATTCGAGAATAACAACTTAAATAATGTAGAGGTTCAAATGAATACACAATGACGTATTGAAAAATACTCGGTAAGTAACTTTTTGTTGGGATTTGACATGTATAAGCTCATAGCAAGATATCACAAAATCAAAAGATCAAACCATTCCCAACTAGTTAACTCGCATGCATATAGGTGAGTAGTATAATTCTGAAGTACATGGATAGGTGATTGCCACAAGGCCATACCATGAAGCAGTCAGCATGGTTGTGAAGTGACCAACTAAACAAGCATATGAACCATTAATAACAATTCTTTAATAAACTAAATCCACACGGTCAACATGCTTAAACTACATAAAACTCTCCTACCTCATTTATAAGGTTTAGCTCTCCATACAAACTGAATTAAACATAGGAATCCACATCTGTAAAATTGATAGAATAAGAAAATAGAGTAAATGATTAGAGTTATCATGTTTTGTTGTTGTCATTCAATGGAAGTTCTCCTCTTTTGAGCTCTCTCGTCCACCTCTTTGCCCTAATTTATCTTTCTTAATCTTCGTTTCGTTCTGCTATCAACAACGGTTAAATTAGAGTTCTTCTTCTTCCTGCCCTCTGTTAGAGTTTTTCTTCCTACCCTTTGGTTTTACAGCAATAGAAGCTTCTACCGTGTCTTTTACGTTTTCTCCTTTGGTGGCTCCCTTTCTTTTTAGGTAACCTTCCCCTTTTGTATTATTCTTTGCTTCCCATTTAAGGTTGAAAAGGAGTTAGTCGTCCACCTATAAAGTTTTTAATTGGGTAGTCAATGACCCAAGTGGCTTGCTAATTTGGATTATAATTTTCATGTCATCCTCAAAAAATTTGGGTTCCATTGCTTCAACATGAGGGTAAGCAATGTGTTTCCAGATTTGTCAGCAATGTTGTTTCTAGATTTGTTAGAGGATCATGGTTCAACATAAATATTCTGAATTTTACCAAATAACTCAATTAAATGTACAATTAGGCCCGATTTATGTAAATTGATCTTCTTTTCATGTTGAACCACAGTAGCCTATTTCATACTTACTAATTAGGATAAATGGATACTAATTAGGATAAATGGAGCAATTAATAAAGAAATGGTTTGTATGAGTGAAAAATTAATTATAAAAAAGCTTAGTATAACTCTACTTAACAATTACTTGAAAATTCATATAAAAACACCATAAAAAGCCTTATCTAATGTAATTTGTAGCATGGAAAAATTTGGGTGAGCATCATGGACCCATAAGTTAGGTTTGCTATATAGTTATGTAGCATGGACACGTTACGTATGTTGTAAACCCCCTGAGAAAGTTGGAGGTAGCGCTAGCTGGTATCCTATAGGTCAACTCCACTCTAGTATTTCAAATGGATCGATAAAGTGCAAACTGAACTCCCTCTTACGTCCAAACCTTAGGACGCCTTTCATAGAAACTACCTTACAGAATAAATTACTGTCCATTTCAAACTTTAAATTCCTACGTCGTACATCAACGAATCTATTTTGTTTATTTTGTGTTGTGCGCATGCATGTCTTGATTGTCTGCATGCCCTCATGAGTCGACTCTATCCCTAATAATTTTTTCTCCTCAAATTCATCCAAATGCATAAGGGGGACCAAAAAAAAATGAATGTTAAGTTCTTTATGTGTGGAGAGATACTTTAGACTTCTTAATATGATGTTATTTTTCATATTAAGATGAAATGTATGTTTTAAATGCCATGCTGCATTATGCGATGATTTTTCTAGGACACAACCCTAGTTAATGTTAATAATGATGAATGTATGAAGACCAATGCACGTATATTACTTATAGTAATATGTGAATGAAACTTAGGGTTGTATCACAAAGATGTGCTAAAGATGAGAAACTATAGGGACTTCATGCATTCTGTGTGTACATATACATCGGACTACTTGCCCTTTTACGATGATGAGTACGGACATGTACACTACGATGATGATGATGATCATGCCTTGTGTCACGGTCATGCATGTCCAAGACGTGTTGTCCATGGCTGCATGAAAGGAGATTGTGACACCTTGCATGACAATCTGCCGACCTCCGAACGTCGCTATGGACAACTAGCACGACTATGATGGGTCTAGGGGGGTGCGAACCGCTTAGGGATTCATGCTCGCACATGTGAGTCATGTGTAGGGATGTACTATATATATCCATTTTTTTCCGGACAGAAAGCCACCCATATGATGGTTTTAATGATAGATTCACAGAGCATGAGTTGCATGTGTTTGCATTTCCTGAACCCAATAGTTGAGTCACTTACTGAGTATTTCTTAAAATACTCAAGTCGTGCGCTACTTCTATTTCAGGTAAAGGCAAGACACCCCTATACGGCTAATGACAACATCGCAATCAGAGACCATGACACGTGCATAGGCTAGTAGTACTTCAATTTCTTAATAAATTTGAAGTAAATTTCAATGTACAAAAATTTTCGATGTACCACTATTCGTACAACTATTTCTTACCAACAACAAAACACGAAAATAGACTTTTACTCGTCTATTCTATGTCGAGTGTCGTTTCGAATGACTTTTGGTTATGGAGTGAAAAAAAAGATAGGCGTCGAGATATTTTTGTTATTAATATATTTGTTTTCGAACTAAAGTTGATATGGCTACAATAAACTCTATCTTCTTCCTATTCATTTCTTTCCTCTTTAGACAAAAAGAAAGAAAAAGAAAAAAAAAGAGACCAAAATAACAAAGCAATGAAAATGATTCTTCGTCCTAAATCTACTTTAGCAATTTGCAAGAGATGTCCATTATTGCTTACATAATTTTCCACCTCCCTAACACTATTAAAAACCATTGGTACACAATTTTAAGGTTAAATTACCTTATATATTATCTGAGTGCAATAGCTTAAGCCCACCGCTAGTGGATATTGTTCTTTTTGTGCTTTTTCCCCTCAAAATTTTTAAAACGCGTCTGCTAAGGAGAGATTTTCACACCTTATAAAGAATGCTTTATTCTCCTCTCCAACCGATGTGGTTTCTCCCTCCGACATGCATTTTAAAAACCTTGAGGGAAAGCACGCAAGAGAAAACCCAAAAAGAACAACATCGACTAAAACCTTGATTCATTTTGACCCCTATACCTTATTTTGATCACGATACTTTTAAATTGTCTATTTTAATCTCAAACTTTGGTTAATTTTCGTCCATGAATGTTTAAATTATCTATTGTGATCTTGATACTTTCAACTTTTGTTCATTTTAGTCTCTATACTTTTAAATTGTCTATTTTAATCTCGATACTTTCAACTTTATCTCATTTTTCTCTATCAAAATTTTTACTCGACGTTTCATTCACCAAAATTTTCAAAATGTGGTCATAATTTGTGTTAAAAGATTTCCATTTTTAAAAATTTATGTTAAATTTAACAAACAATAATCAAAATAATCATTTTAAAAAAAAATTACATGGACGTATAAAAACACAAAATGAACCAAATTTTTTAATATTTAAAAAGTTTATTATTATTATTTATTCTTTTGATCAATGATTCCCATGTTCAGTAGCAAAAACTTACCATAATAAATCATTTGTGTGAACACTAAAAATAATTAAAAATCCAATGATGAAAATAGGATTAACCTTACTTTTTTTTTATTTATTATTTTCTTATCCAAATATATTTTTTAAAAACTTTATTAAAGTTTATGCGTGTTTTTCAACCAATAATAATCAAACTTATTATATAATGATTGTTGGACAAACGTCTATTGGAAAATACATTTAATAATTGGAATTCATATTAGTAAAGTTTATGGGCCTTATTTTAAATTAAATTAGACATTAAAAAAGATTTTAAAAAGTTACTTAACAAAATAAGAAGAAGAAAAAAAAAAGAAACCAATGAATTAAAGAACAGAAGAATGGGAAGGAATAAAAAGAAAATAAAAAAAAAAAGCTTTTGTAGAAAAAGGAAATTAAATATGGATAAAGTAGTTCTAAGGCAATACTAAATTATGCATAATAAAAATAATTTTTAAAATTAAAAAAAATAAATTATTGTCAAATGGGGTAAATAACTATAATTTAAATATTTACTTGAATTTTATTTTAATACCGGGTTCAGGGTTGGTTTGCAATATTGTCTGTTTTATAAAGAATGTTTCATTCATCACTCCATCCGACATGAAATCTCACAATATGCTTCTTTTGAGGGCGAGTGTTATGGTTGACACACTGTCTCATCCCGGACTTTTTTGGGAATTCCCTAAAAAGAAACTTATAAGAATGTTTTATTTCTCTTTTCAACTAATGTGAGACCTCACAATCTATTCACCAACCGATGTGAGATCACAATCCACTCCCCTTGGAGACCCAACGTCCTCGCTGACACCCCGACTAGTGTCTGGCTCTGATATCATTTGTAATAGCCCAAGCTCGCCGCTAACAGATATTGTCCTTGGGCTTTCCTTTATTGACTTCTTCTCAAAGTTTTAAAATGTGTCTGCTAGGGAGAGGTTTTCACATTGTTATAACGAATGCTTTGTTCTCCCCTCTAATTAAGGTGGGATCTCACAATCCACTCTCCAACCGATGTGGGATCTCACATCGTCTTATATAATATCAAATTTTACGATTATTTGAACTATTAGAGGATCTGACAATAATCTCGTAAAACAAGACGTATAGTCAAGCACTCGTATGTATGGTGAAAATCGTGTTTCATTGTCTTTTTCTATTGTCAATGACTCAGATTTTTAATGGAGATTTACAAGTACAAGTTGTACAATTATCCTCTTGGAAGGAAAGAAAAATAAACTTATGTTATTTAAAAAATTATAATATTTATAAATTTTTTTTTATAATTTCCAAATCCATATTTCACAAGTTTCATTTTGAAGACGAATTCTTAATTTCCCTTTTTTTTTAATATGGTTTGTTATTGAATTGTTTATGTGTAACGATCTGCCTTATGCGATTCTTAGGTTATGAACGGATATTGTTAATGTGTAATGGAAACTGGCTCATATACGCTCTTACCTTGGCCGCAAAGTTTGGGTTCCATCGGTATAAGAAAAGTAATATGAATGAATATAAAAATATTCGGTAAGTAGTCTACTTGTACCTAAGTTCTAAGGGTTCGATGGAGCTCATTGAAGAGTTACTACTCCTAAAGTTCATAGTAACTCATATGATAGTCCCCGAACTTAGTTCATTCATCTAAGAACCACTTCTAATTCCTTTCAAAACATATTGTAGTCCTTTGTGAGGCATATCCTCGGAGAACATAACAAACTCACTCATCTAAGTCGCTCGAGTACAACAATCTAACTCCTCTAATATCTTCGAAGAACATAACAAACTCACTCATCTCAGTCACTCGAGTACAAGAATCTAGCTCCTCTGAGAGCCTAACAAATTCATTCCTCCCAAAACAACAGTCAATCACACTCCTCGAGCACAACATTTTCATTATACTCATAACACATTATGTAGCTCATAATATAATTTGAAATTTGAATGAAATTAAATTAGTTAGTATATCCAATATAATTCTTTCGTTTGTCAAGTGCGATTGATAGATGAGTCTCTTCAAAAACAAAAATTTGATGCATGATGTAAGAAATAGTTAATATTATAACTCTAGTTGATATGATATCAGTCTTTGGAAAAGTGAGTTTTTTGAATCATTAGTATCAATAATTTTTTATGAGTCATGTGGATGGCCTTATTGTAAGTTCTCAATGGTCAACAATTTCTAAATCAATAAAGCTTGCAATGCTTAAAGTTCTTCAAAAGCTATGAAATGGGATGCTGAAGTGGAAGGCACCACATATATTTGTGCTGAATTAAAAGGGTATGGGTAGGAGTTGAAGATAATGTATAAAAAAACATGGCAAGAGTTTCCATTCTACACGAATCTTCTACTATTGCTCAATATTAATACAATAAGAAATATGTAACCTTCCTAGATTTCTATTAACCTAAAGTCGTTATCGTCATCTTAACCTAAGCTTTTAAAATCATAACTTCATCTTAAAACATAACATCATCATTAAAAATACGACTATGGGCGCCTTGCCTATTCTAACCTAAGTCTAAGAATTTTAAAATGCTACTAGCCTATACACGCGCCATGGTCTCTGATTGCGATGTCGTCGTCAGCCGTACAGGGGCGCCTTGCCTTTACCTGAAAATAATGTAGCACACGGACTGAATATTTTGAAGAATACTCAGTAAGTAACCCCACTATAGGAGCCAAAAAATGTAAACACATGCAAGTCATGCTCTAGGGACCTATCGTTAAAAACATCATATGGGTGGCCTCCAGTCCGGACTAAATTGGATGCGTAGTACTTTCCTACACACGACCCACACGTGTGAGCGTGAATCCCCAGATGGTTCGCACCCCTAGGACCCATCATATACGAGCTAGTTGTCCATAGCGACGTTTGGAGGTCAGCAGACCCCTAAGTGTCATATGCGGCATGATCCCCATTATCATCGTAGTGTACACGTCCGTACTCATCATCACAAAAGGAGAACTAGCCCAATGTTTATGTATACACAGAAATGCATGAGGTTCCTGTGATTTCTCGTCTTAAAAACATCTTTATGACACAACCCTAGTTTCATCCTTATATTAATATAAGTAATATATAGCATTAGTCTTTCTTCTTTCCTGATTATTATTATTAACTAGGGTTGCATCATGTGAAAATCATACTCATAATGCAATATGACATTCATAACATGCTTCTCATCTTAATATGGAAAATAACGTCATATTAAGAAAATAACATAGTCTTACATCGTCATGTTAGCATGCATCATCATCATCATGCAACGTCATCATAAACACATCATAATCATCGTAAAACATCATAAGAAGTCATCATATACCTCATACACGTCATCATACATCATACATTATATGTCATACATCATACATCATAATCAAGACATTATAAATATGCGGGAGCCACTAGACACGTGTCGTCATACATCAAACAATGGTTAATCAAAAGAGAACTCTAGTGACCAATGTACTTATATGAGGAGTTAGGCAACAAGAGAATTGGAGATTTTGACTTAGTTATATCAATTACTTGATCCTACCTAAAAACCACGAGATTACATGATTGAATTGTTATGTAGAGTATGATTAAGGTGATAAGCTCTAAGGAACTAAAAGAGTGAGAAGTCCAAGAAAGTTAGACACATTTTAGTGATTGAAAAAATTAGTAGAGGGTTAGCTTTCTCATCTAGAATCTCAAGTAGACTCAAGAGACATATGAGACTATTAAGGAATAAAAGACCTATTATAAAGTCAAGTGGATTAAAAGTGACCAAACATAAGACTCTTGGTTTTGATATAGTTTAGACAAGGAGAATGAGCCCTCCATATAGTATACCACCTGAGATTTGTAATCTAGGCTATTTGTAACGACTCTACTTTTTAAACGTCACTACATGCATGACATGTTTATTATGCATGACAAAATATGTAAAAATATTTTTATAAGTGATGTCATGTACTTAAACATTCATAATAAATTTATTTAAAATAGTATTGAAAGACGGAAAAATCGATAACAATAATTAAAATAAAATAAAGCAACGCCCAAATTTAATCTAAGGGCTACATGCAACCGTCCAAAATTTGAGACTTGAAATTAAGAGCTAGACTAACGATTATGCAATGAAAACATGTAAAAAGAGGTAGACATAAAGAAATTACGAAATTTTTTTAGCAAATAAGAAGAAGAATTACAAACAAAAGTGTTCTAGTGTATGTATTTCATGAAAAATATGTTTATGGGGTACAAAACGTATGACATATCTATGCATGAACATGTACAGACTCCTAAACGCCCCACGACACTCCTCTGTGGCTTTAAGACTCCCGCACGAGCTCCCACTTCGATCCGTAACATCACTCACCTGAAAAAGAAGAGTAGAAAGGAACTGAATATAAAAATCTCCGTAAGCAACCTATTTGTAGGCTCTTTTCACATCCTTATCTTAGTAGGTATCCACGACCTTGTCTCGGGGTTCTAGGGAGTGCGAACTAAGCTGCAATTCTCTTTTCTAAAACCAGGAGGCTTGCCCATCTTATGCAGTGGATGATCAGTGTCCTAGAATGAGGCGCGACCTCACAAATAAAACTGAAGGGACAATATGGCTGGATTTGAATAACTATCGCTCTAAGAAAATCGTTCGTGGAGGTTAGCTAACAACCCTCCCACGGGACCATGCTTCCACTAAAATCGAGGCGTTACGATCCTTAGTGTGCCGGTCAGCTACTAGGTCGTCATACGTGGTCTCATGCTCTCCCGCTCAGGGATGGGTTTCTATGGCTCAGAGGTCCTGTTCAGGAGACCCCTTAGCTATCACCACTAGGTCGGGACACAAATCGCACTACCCTATCTGGCTCTGCCGAACTCAACGATCTCAGTATCGAAGTTTAGTCTCGATGAAACAGTATCGGAGAAGAGAGGGAAGTGGAGGTTCTGGTGACACAATCCACACTACTCAAGTTCGGCAGGCTACTTCGGTTTTCTACAGTTACCGTTGTGTCCTACTAGGTCTTTCTAGGGCAGATTTTAGTGGCTTAAACTTAGATTCATTCATCTCTAGGATTCTTGCGCAAGGTCTCTCAAACCTGTCGTGGTTTGGAATACTGGGGTCTGGGTCCGCTGGTCATCCTTTCGCGGGCCTGAATGCACGGTATTCTAGAGGTATCCCATTTTAGGCCTTTGTCTAGCCTAAGTCTCAAGCTCCCTAGTCTAAGCTCGTTGTTTCTTCATATTCTCAACAAAAAAAGACAACACAAGCAATCATGCACTTAGTTAACATGCAGCAGTTCATGCAATATTAACAAACATGTTCAACGGGAAGATAATGTTCATCTTCACCCGGGACGTAAATTTCACCAATTTCACAAATTTTCCTTCCTCCTTTTAACATGCACACGATATCACAATCTCATGATAAAGTGAATTCATAGTCAATCGATTCTAGGTGCCATTGATTTTCTTATTTAAGTCTTTTCCATCGCTTATATACAAATATACTAGGTCCGATTAGCTAGGATTATCAATTTGACACCATTCATGCTTATTCCAAGCGGTTACTACAAGTATTGCTCATGGAAATCCAAATGGTTACTTACTTGGTTGACGCGTGCCTTCACGAGCTCGAATTTCTTGCCGGAGAGAGTTCCAAAAATTCTTAAATTTTCTTGATGGGTCCTAATTCACATAATAATAAGATCAGTATTGAAATCGGGGCAAAAGACAAACAAATAGAGGATGAACGGAGGGAAAATGGTGACTCGCGTGCCTCACGGGCTCTGGAGAGGATCTACGCGCAATCCCACGTGCGTGTCTCACACATAGAATTTATGCATGTGGTTTTCTTTATTTCTGAATTAACCCATACACACACTTATAATGGAGAGCATATTTTTAGCCGCCCATTTGTGTAATTTACGGGCTTCGCCACTTCGGCCATTTTTAGAATGTAATTTATTTTAAATAGTCCAATTAAATTAGCCGTGTTTTTTTAGCAACATCAAATCCCAAAGCTTTCGTTATCTTCTTATTTTTGTTATTTTCTTTAGCTTTCTGTTTTATTTCTTTTCTTCGGCTGTTTTTACTCCGTCCAACGATTTCCTCCCACCAGTGGTGATCTGCTCAGTCAAAAGACATCACAGTCATGGGTCGTTGTCGCCAGGTTGAAGCGGTTGGGTCAGAGTGGTTCGTCAGGCGGTTCGATTTGCGTGGTTATCGGGTCGCGTGTGGGTAGTCGGTTCAGACTCGGGCTGACCCAGATTCATGTGCCTAACGCATGTCTGCTAGCGAGTGGGATGCATTTCTCTGGTCGAAAAATGTCGCGTGTCGCTCGTCGGGTCCACCATGCTCCTCGTACGTTGGGCGACGCGTGGAGAGTTTTCGCTCTCCTACGTGTTTCAATTTTCAAGAACGTTAGCTTCATCTCGTTTTCAATCTATTTTCTTTAGAATTTTGTAACTTAACGCATACAACTCAGATCGACATATTTTCTTCAGCAAAGTCGTAGAGTTTCTATCACCTACGTCGTTGTATTTTTTTTAATATTTTTTACTACAACAAAGAGTGAAATAAGGACGTTCAAAGATGCGGAAAAACTCACATTACTGTTCTTGACCGGTTTGTCGTTGTTCGAATCAAACTCCGATTTTGTCCGAGATTTCTACAAGAAATCTGTGCAAACTCTCTTATAGTTAACCACTTCAAAATTTTTAGATCTATTACTCAAGAAATTTCTCGAATCTAGGTGAAATCGAAATAAAAAGGTCGTAACTATACCTTGTTTCGTTCTCGGGTTTTCTTGCCGGAATGGGCGAGTCCACCACCCAAACCTCTCTTCCAGCACTGAGAGGAGTCTCGATTCGAAGTTTCTTGCCTTAGATCGATCTCCAATGACGAATTTGTGGTTGTCGAAATCTCTTGCTTTTCTTTCTTCCAAAACCCTAATCCTCTTCCTTTTGGCCAGACCCTTGAGACCCCTCAAGTAGGAGTAGGGGCAAAATGACTGTTTTGCCCCCATTCTGACTGTGATCGTCTTTTTTAAATTATAATCTTACAACTATCTCGAGCATAATTTTCTTCTTCATCGACTCGAGTCTCGGTCTCCTCAGCCTACAATAAAATCTCATGACCTAATTATCATGCATATATTTGAATCTTAAGAAGGAAAGCAAGGGTCATTTATACCAAGTTTGGGTGTCATATTACAATTTAAACATAAGTGTAACTACTGGAACTTCAGTTTCATAGCCTTTACATCGATGTTGTCATCCATAAAAGGGTGTCTTACCTTTACCTGAAAAGAAGTAGCACGTGGCTTAAGTATTTAAAAAATAGACCTGAAAAGAAGTAGCACGTGGCTTAAGTATTTAAAAATACTCAATATGTAACACCATTGTTGGGGTCACAAAATGCAAGTACAAGCAATCATGGTGGGATCTATCTTTCATAAAAACATCATGGCATGGCCTTATGCTCTTTTTTCCAATCCGACCAAGGTTAGATGTATAGTACTTCTCTATATACTTCCTACGCATGCGCACATGGACCCACCAGACTCGTTGAGCTAGTGCACGTTCATACTGCCAAACGTCACGAAAGGAAAAGGCCTGCAAAATATCATGGTGAGCATAGATGTCATAAGGTACGCGTCCGTACTTAACATAACTAGGAAGTATCCCAATGCACGTGTCATACAAAATGCATAAGGTCCCATAATATTATAACACGACATATTCATGACAATAGTCATACCTCAATTCTTTTTCTGACGTAGCGTTCCTATGAGACATACATACTTGATTTTTGTAATATTGTTCATGATTAACAATACATGATTTTCTAGTGTTCCATAGGCATAGGGCGTACATAATAAAATATTTACATATGCATCAAATAACATCGATAACGTAACATGGTTCCATGGCATAACATAATCCTAGCATAATATATCTGATATAATATCATAACTTGTTCCATGGCATAACATAATCCTAACATAGTATATCTGATATAATATCATAACTTGTACGCACATAACATATATCATAGCATTTACATGACATAGTAATTGTTGTACTATGTAAGATTTCACCATTACACTCCTCGAAATTGTTGTACTTCATAGTACCAACCAGATGTACTCACAAGTTTATTGGGTGTCTCTTTAAACATCTTCTTATGGGATAACCCTTTTGGTATTTGATTTTTTTTTAAGATGACAATTTAGCGATAATCGCTAGTAAGGATGAACATTTAATTGATCTACTAATCTCAAATGGTAATTCCAAGATCTACTCATCGTGCATCAATAACTTCGCGCAAGTTCCAAATTATGAATGAGACAAATAATCTCACGTTCCTTTAATAAATATGAGATAGGACACTAACCTTTTTCATATTACCTTAATACTCCATATAATCATTTCCCCGTAACATCATTAAGATTTACTAGCCTTCATATATTCCTTAACACATCTTAATACAAGGGCTGAGGTTAACCAATTCTTTAACTTTATAAAGAAGTACTTGTAGATTTCATACGTATACGAGCAACTCATAACCTTTCTTAACAAAGTCATTTTTCATGTTATACTAGTGTTTAATAGTTTACTAACCTCTTTTAATGAGATTATACCTTCACAATCACTATACAAACTACATAGTATTCACATTCCATGCATAGTAAATCTTAGATTACATATCAACATCTATTATTATCTTTCATAAGACATATATGACAAAGACGAAACGTTCGCTGTAAGGTCATGAAAACATTCTGAGCCTACATTGTATTCCAGCCTATAGAATCTACAAGCCTAGAGCTTTAATACTAACTATAACAACCCTATTTTTTTCTAATAAAATAGAGACGTCTCTACATGCATAATATGTCTATTATGTTCGGAAAAGTCTGTAAAAACATTTCATAAATGATATTATGTGTTTAATCGTTCATATTAAATTCGTTTAAAATAATATTGTTTCAACAACGTAAGGTAAAAATTGATACCATCAATTAAAATAAAATAAATTGTCATGATCTAACCTAAGAGTTACAATTTAAACATAAGTGCAACTACCTTAACTTTGCTTCTATGGCCTTCACAACGATGTTGTCATCCGTGCAAGAATGCCTTACATTTACTTGAAAAAGAAGTAGCACTTGACTTGAGTATTTAAAAATAATCGGTAAGTAGCCTCACTATTGGGGTCAGGAAATACAAACACAAGCATTTATGGTAGGACCTATTTTTGGAAAGACGTTCTTTCATAGACAATTCAAACACGCCCTCAATCCACGACTAAAGCTCTTTGATTTTTAATCTTTTGCAGTTGGATTGAATCTCAGTGGGATACATGCAACAATTTCTTTTACCTGCCCACTATCACGACATTATAAAGGAAGTTATTGAAACTTACAAAAGTGCTGCTTAGATATGAAAAGAGACAAAAATAGATATGAAAGTGGGAAAAGAGTAACATAGTTTCATTGGCCATATAGATTGATTAGATACACCAACTTTAAGTTTGGGGTGTGCTACAATGTTAGAAGTTCGAAATCCACGACCTAAGAAAAATGACTAAAGTCCGAACATTGACCATTAGGATTTTAGCTCGAGTGAACGGTCAAAAGAGTGAAAGAGTATAATAGCGTGCACCAAGGAGAATTTGTTCGTCAAAGTGTGGTGCCTCACTCAAGATATACTTCCATGTTCGAGTTGAACTAGAATCTATATGTTGGATCGAGCTAGGTTTAGGAGTTTTTTCATCTCATTAGTGGGGAGATTTTCATTATTTATGTGAGTCTTAGTTGCTCGTAATTATTTGGATATAGTGGCCTTGAATACTAGATGAAGATTAGAGTAGATAACATCCTCGAGATCTTCAGTGGAGTTATTGACTCTTTTTTTCTTGATTATTTTGTTGGATTTGACCCAAGATCGAAATATGTCGAAATAAGTAAAAGAAGCAAAGGAACAACTTGAGGGGAGAGAGCTTTTGGAACAAACTAATATTAAGCCCTTAACTTTTCAATTCTCTTGTGTAGTTATAGTGGATAAAGCACTGAACTAGCTTCCTAAACTTTTTCCTCAAGTTAAGAACCACTGATGATCTTACTGATTAAAACATAAAACTTGTTCACATTTTGACAACTACTACTAGTTCTTCTATAGTTGCTCCATAAGTTAGTAACTTATTTTATTAAGGCTACTAACGATTCTCCTAAATTACTCCCTAAATGAATTACTTATTCTATTAAGTCAAATTTATAAGCTCACTTCAACACTAGGTCATATGAGTCTGGGATCTTTTGACATTGTGGTGTAGGGTAGTTAAGCACCCATTAATTATG
The DNA here is from genome assembly GCA_033971965.1 of Cucurbita ficifolia. Classification (NCBI taxonomy): domain Eukaryota; kingdom Viridiplantae; phylum Streptophyta; class Magnoliopsida; order Cucurbitales; family Cucurbitaceae; genus Cucurbita; species Cucurbita ficifolia. Next base: position 5,751,485 of record CM066970.1, read on the forward strand.
TTAAGGTGGGTTGAAGCTTGACCCTATTGAGTTGGACTCAACCACCTCATGATGCTTACTAAGTACTCACTAGTTAAGTTCAGGTGAGTTGAAGCTCATCCTATCGTGCTTTCCCTACAACTAGCCATCTCAAAATAACAGTGATCATATGTGTAACATTGAGTCAAGTATTAAATACTTCATTTTTCATTTTAAAGTTAAACTCTTTGAAATTTTATTGAGTGGATTGTAGTTGGAATATTAACGAGGTAAAAGAGAAAAATGCTTAAAAAATCTCGAAAATATAAAAGAAAATAGTAAGAAAATTGGAAAAATTTGTCAAAGTCAACCTGAAGGAGTAAATTGGTTCTTTTGACCCACATTGCTTAATTAGGGGTCTGTTAAAACCCTAATTAGAGAGTTAAGAGAAAACCCCTATTTAGAGAGTTCAGAGAAAAAAAAGAAAGAAAGTCGAAGGATCGAGGAATGAAGGAATTTAGAGTTGATTTGGACCGAAAAATGACGTTGATCGTCAAGAAACTATCACATTGCTTAGTTTTTAGTTTTTATGATCTTTGGACTCGATTATTTCTTATTGTGTTTGACTAAAAAAATATGACAAAAACACCTTAGTAAAAGTGGATTAAAGGTCCACAATTTTTACGAAGAAACTAATTTAATTCGAGATAATGCAAAGAAAGTTATGAAAATATAAAGAAAAAAAAAAGAATCTAAAAATTGCGCGGAATTCTGGGATTTTGTGCACGCGTGAAGACGAAGGACACGTCTCAACTGATCGTAAATTGTGAGAATTCTACACCCACGAAGGATCGAACATGTTCCCTAGGAGTTGAAAGCGTGAATCAAAAGCTGCCAAGTGTCGCGCGAAGCGCGTACTTCTTCCTTTAGGCGCGTGGCTATTCGCATGTGGCTATTCGCATGTGGCATTGTGCATGTGTCGTTCCCTCCATGCGTGAAGCGCACATGATTTCTTTCTTTTACCTTGTTTAGCCTCGGTTCGACTATTTTTAGCTCTGATTTCAATACTAACCCTAATTTTACTTGAACTAGGACCTACTGAACAACTTTTAGGAATTGTAGAACTTGGACAGATGGAAAAGCTAGCTTGAAAAGACATGTGTCATCCAAGTAAATTCCCACACAATCTTTAGGCAAGTAAAATTATAGGGATTGCTAGGATGTGCATGCCAACATACCTTACCTTAGGTGGTTAGAGATGTTAAGAACTTTGGGAGGGAATTTTTCGAAGAATATGTATTGTATGTATGTTATGGTAAAATTACCATTATGCCCCTAGGTTGAGATTTCTAAGAAGCATGTTATGTTATGTATTATGCAAGGCTAGAAAGAGAATATGCATGACTAGAATACGAGTTGGGCAATATGTATGGGTACGTTATGCATGATGTAAAAAATTACCAAAATGCTCGTATGATGAGATTTGTGATCAATATTGTTTTATATGCTTTTCGTCGTGTTAGAAAGGAGGATGGGCTATAGGGATCTATGCTCCGAGTGGTTCATGGATGTTATCTCCTTGTTGAGTTTGTTTGCTTGTGTGTCTACATCATATAGTATGTGTTAGTTTCAGGTGTTTGATTGTGTATTCTCCCTAAGAGCTTGTTTATCTCCACAAAGTTAGGGCATTAGAGAAGTTGACTAGACAATGACCTAGGTTAGGATGCCTCCAGCAGACGGAGCAACTGAGGATCGTGAGTAACGATCAGACGGTCTAGATCCATGTGCTCCTAGACTAAGAAAGACTTGAGGAGTCAGAACACAGCGGTTTGGAGTCAAAAGTCCATATTAAGCGACCTAGCCACCCAAGGAATCCAATACACCTCCTAAGCTCTCAAATATGACTAAGGTGAAGTTCAAATTATTTCTTAGGTGATCGATAAGAATACCTCACTAGCAAAACATGCCTGAGAGAACTCAATTAAGATTAGGGCGCTACAATTATTACGGTTTACATGTTGACCCAAGTTAGTATGTTTGTTGTAGACCTTGCACCCCAAGATCATGAACAATCTGAGGTTTAGACCTGTATGCCCCTAAAGATTAGTTTAGCCCAAGGAGCTAACCCCGCGCTCTAGAAATGTATGGGATTTAGTAAACCACCTAGATGCCTTTAAGAACCTAGCAATCCTCCACTGTATCCAAAGAATGACAAAGGTAGCCTCCTAGACCAATAGCAGCCAATATAGTGTCTGAGGACCCCCACTTCCCTTTCCACTCTAGTATGGTACCATTGAGCTAGACAAGAGGCTGGTTAGGGATGTGTGACTCGATGGTTTGTTGGATTACCATGTATGGTGGATTTGTCCTGTAGTAGGGTATTGATCGTCATGTAGTCAATGGTTACCTGCACTAAGGATTTGTCCTATGGGAGGGCGTTGATCATGCGGATAGCCAGTGGAGCTTACTCGTACCAAGGGGGTGCTACCTTGGGCGACTACATGGCCTGTGGGATGGGTTTGTCAGCTAACCTCCCATGGATGACAAATCGGCTAGCACTCACCATGTTGCCCCCACCTGGTACGAGGTCTATGGAGGTAGTGCCTCATTTTTGGATATTGGTTACCACTGCATAGGCTAAGTCAACTACCCAAGACTCTACATAACAAGAGCAACACACCAAGAGTCCAAAGTACCGTAGTCACCTGCTAGGTCATGGATGCAATGAGAGTCTACAAGTAGGTTGCTTATTGAGTATATTTATATACTCACTCCTTTCTCCTTTCCTTTCCAGGTATTTGTCGGTGTCGATCGAGGTGAAAGAGCGATCAAGAACTGTGTGGTCATAGAGGAGATCGTTCGAGAGCGTCAGTTCGTTTTTACATTTTTGAGTATTTTGTATTTTTTTTTTTTTATAATTGTATCCCAAACTCGTTTGGTCATTTGTAATATTTTGAACAACACTATTTTACAATTTGATTTAATTTTATATTTAGTTTTGGTGTTAATAACTTTGTTTCCATTTAAATTTTATGGGATTATCATCTTTTATTTTATTTGTTTTTGTTTTCATCTTTTTATAGTCATGATTCGAGTTTTGAAACCTCAAAATTCGGATCGGGACATCATGATAATTATGAGAACGAGAATTGAATGACAATCAATTTTAACAAAAAAAAAATTATCGAAGATCAAGCTGCTCTCGAATCCTAAAATATTTGAGCAAGAGCAAAGCCAAATCATTCCGAATATACTATTTCATTAAAAATGAATAGAAGATAAATCAATGATTATACAACAGCAAAAAGTCATGTTCTTTAGCTTGGGATCTCGTCCTCTATACCCAACACATTATACTCATCCTCGTTTCTTAGGTCCCACTTTGGTACCACAACATGTGTGTTATACTAAAAACATAACATCATTATGGATGGACATATGCAATGTCGCAGAACCCCACTTAAGGAATCCTCCAACAGCCCGACAACCTTTGGTCTAAACTAAAACACAACATAACATATCAACAACTCATACGAGAATCTTGTAATTAATCATTGGAACATGTAAACCAACAGCCTCCAAACATATCATCGCCACCACCAACGTTAATCTATAAACTGATAAGAGAATCCATTCCATTCCCCACGTAAATATGGATGACTTTAGTATTGGAGTTGCACCAAAAGATACCTCGTATACACCATTGATGATCTTTCTCTTTACCTTGTGTACCATATATTTTTTTCCTTTTTTCTCACGTTCGACGATTTAGATTTATAAACAAAATATTTGGAGTCTTTTCTCCGATTTGCACCAACTGTAATAGCCTAAATCCGCCGCTAGCAGATATTGTTCTTTTTAGGTTTTCCCTTCAAAGACTTTCCCTCAAGGTTTTAAAACGTGTCTGTTAGGGAGATGTTTCCACCCCTTACAAGGAATCATTTGTTCTCCTCTCCAACCAATGTGGGATCTCACAATCTACCCCCTCCCCCCCTCCTCCAACCAATGTGGGATCTCACAATCTATCCCCCCCCCCCCTCCCCCTTGGAGGCTCAACGTTCTCGCTGGTACACCGCCGGCTCTAATACCCTTTGTAACAGCTCAAGCACACCGCTAGCAAATATTGTCATTTTTAGGTTTTTCCTTTAAGGACTTCCTTTCAAGGTTTTAAAACGTGTCTGGTAGGTAGATGTTTCCACACCTTTTTTAGGAATGTTTTATTCCTCTCTTCTATCAATGTGAGATTGCATACGAACTACACATTATTATCATTTTTAGGATTTGTACTTGTTTGTTTGATAATAAAATTAAGGTTGTGACATAACTTTGAAATCATTGTTTATGTGACAAAAAATCTCTCAAACATTCACATTGGTATAATAATATTATTTTGATCACATTAGGCTTAAATCATGCATACCATAATAAAACTAAGGTTGGGATATGACTCTGATATCTAGTCTAAGTTTTATGGCTTTTTTTAGCTAATGTCGTTATATGTATATGAGACCCTCGCCTTTACCTATCAAAATGTTAATCGTTGTTTGAGTATATATATATATATATATATATAAAGAAGTAAGTGATTCCACTACTAGATAAGAAAATGCAATCACATGCAACATTGTTTATGGTGGAATCTACTTTGAATCTATTTTTCGTGACTATTCCTTAGATTCTACTTTCTTATTGTGTCTATTGAATTTTCTGACTATGAATCCATCCCTTCGAGAGTGAAAATGTTTTTAAAAATCTGTCTATTCTAGTTTCGTTAATCTTAAAGGATGAAAGTTGATACGACAACCAGTATATCAAAATTAGAAAGCATATATGATATTATGTACAACTAAATAGAAGTTTAAGATTATTGTTCTCATTTATTTCATTTCAAAACATACCATCAAATTCATTTACATAATTAATTTTTATACATTGATTCGCATATCAATTTATACGAATGATATCGTAAAATGATGTCACGTATGTCCTCTCATTCTTAAACATTAGCCATCAAGCTAACTTTCTATCTTAATCTTAATGACATGTTCTAAAACCATTTCAAAATTCAATAGAAAAAAAATGAAAAATTTTAAAATCTATTTAAAAGTACAACTCTTGACATATGCAACAGCCCAAGCCCTAGCCCACCACTAGCAAATATTATTTGTTTTGACTAGTTACGTATTACCATCAACCTCACGATTTTAAAATACGTTTGTAAGGGAGAAGTTTCTACACCCTTAGAAGGAAAACTTTGTTTCCCTCTCCAACCAACGTGACATCTCACAATCCACCCTCTTAAAGGCCCAACATCTTTACTGGCACACCACCCGGTGTCGAGCTCTAATACCATTTGTAACTGCTTCAAGTCCACCACTAGCAAATATTATCCGCTTTAGCCTATTATGTATCACTGTCAGCCTCACGATTTTTAAAACGCGTCTGTTAAAAAAAAGTTTTCACACCCTTATAAGAAATACTTAGTTGATCTCTCCAACCGATATAGACGCGTCTTTTATCAACCCTACAATCTCAAGAAACTTTTGGGTGTGGAAGAGATATTCAGCCCATTACCACCTTTTGTTTGTGCCTTGACACGTCGTGCAAAGGAAAGGCAAAAAAATGTGTACTCTCGATCTCCCTTTTCTTTGTGATCATAAAAAAGAATGGTCCAAGATTTTATTCAAAGCCCATACCTTTGACTGAATCTCAATCTCATCTAATATATTACTTTTGCTGCCTCCTCATTATTCATGACACTTAGACACCAAATATATGCCACTAAAATTGTGATGTCCCATATTAGTAGTGATGTCTCATATTAGTTGGGAGGAGAACATAACACCTTTTATAAGGATGTGGAAACTTTCCCGTAACAGAGGTGTTTTAAAGTCTTGAGGGGAAGCCCAAAAGGGAAAGCCCAATGAGGACAATATCTGCTAATGGTGGATCTGGATTATTACAAATGGTATCAGAGCCAGACACCGGACGATATGCCAGCCTTCTCGTTGTTCCTCGAAGGGGGGTAGACACGAGGCGGTGTGCTAGTAAGGATGCTGGCCCCAAAGGGGGTGAATTTGGCAGGGTCCCACATCGATTGGAGAAAGGAACGAGTGTCAACGAGGACGCTGGGCTCCGAAAGGGGTGGATTGTGATGTCCCACATTGGTTGGGGAAGAGAACAAAACGCCCTTTATAAGGGTGTGGAAACCTTCGCCTAGTAGACGCGTTTTATAAAGCCTTGAGGGGAAGTGGGGAAGTCCGAAAGGAAAAGTTCAAAGAGATCAATATGTATATATATATATGTATGAAAATAGTTAAAAGTACTCAAAAGGCTCTCCATCAGCAAGATATACCTTTCATGGTTTTGTGCGACACAATTTTCTAGAATGTTTCAAGATCCTGTAATATGAAATGAAACACTTGAATCCAATACCCATATGTCCTTAGTGCTCTATACCGTCAAACTCGAACGTAATACAACTGTAACAGTCTAACCCAGCCGTTATGTATAGCCTTCACTCTCACAGTTTTAAAATGCATCTACTAGGGAGAGGTTTTCACACCCTTATAAAAAATGTTTTGTTCCCCTCTCCAACCGATATGGGATTTCACAATTCATCCCTCTTGGGGCCTAGCGTCCTTGTTGGCACATCACCCGGTGTTTGGTTCTTATACAATTTGTAACGGCCCAAGTCTATTAGTAGCAGATATTGTCCACTTTAGGTTTACTGTGATGTCCCACATTGGTTGGGAGGAAAACAAAACACCCTTTATAAGGGAGTGGAAACCTTCCCCTAGCAGACGCTTTTTAAAGCCTTGAGGGGAAGCCCGAAAGGGAAAGTCCAAAGAAAACAATATCTGCTAGCGGTGGATCTGGGTCGTTACAAATGGTATCAGAGCCAAACACCAGACGATGTGCCAGCCTTCTCGTTGTTCCCCGAAGGGGGGTAGACACGAGGCAGTGTGCCAGTAAGGACGCTGGCCCCAAAGGGGGGTGGATTGTGATGTCCCACATTGGTTGAGGAGGAGAACAAAACACCCTTTATAAGGGAGTGGAAACCTTCCCCTAGCAGACGCGTTGTAAAACCTTGAGGGGAAACCCGAAAGGGAAAGCCCAAAGAGGACAATATCTGCTAACGGTGGATCTGGGTCGTTACACTTACCCTTCCGAACTTTCCCTCAAAGTTCTAAAACGCATCTAATAGGAAGAGGGGTGGATCTGGGTCGTAACTTCAGGGTTTACCAACTATGAGGAAAAGATCTCAAAACCAAAATTTCATTTCCATCACTAAATTTTAATTCAATAGCAGCCAATTTGTTTGTCAACAAATCAAAATCGTTTAAATGAGTATTAACATTATGTAGTTGTCAAAGCCATAACGAACAGTCCCACCACCTTCTTGTCCAACTTTTTTCATTCTACTTCTCCCCTTGTCATTAGGGTTTCCTTCCAAGTCCGATAACTCTCCCATGCATGAACCAAGAAGAGATTAGGGCACAAGAATGAGAGCAGAATTTATGTTCACCTAGATTAGTACGTTTTCAGTAAACTGAGCATACTAGAATCATGAACAGCGATTAGAGGTCTAGACTTGAGTGCACCCGGAGGTTAGTTTAGCCTTGAGGAGCTAACTCTCATTGTCTTGAAAATGTTAGGTAAGATTTGAACGGTCTAGACACCCTATAAGCATACTAATCACCAGACACCTAAGAGATTTTGAGAGAACTTACGAGACGGCTAATAACAAAAAAGGATTTGTGGCAAATTCGCAAAAAGCACTTGCATCACCTCTTGCATCGATCTACAATTCAAAAAGCTCTAATACACTTGCCTCGAGTGTTATTCTCTAGATAGATTACTCATATACTACATGCGTAATGTTTGATCGTGCGCAAACCATGATACACAGGGTTACTTATAGGATAAGTATACGTCACTTTAGCCATCTAATTATGGTGCGTGAATGCTCCTTATCTTTCTACGATAATATCAATATACTATATTTTCTCTCTATCCTCATTCTTGATATTTGTTTGGCAACTCCCAAATATTTCATATCAAATTCTTTAGATAACTGAACTTTTTTTTTGTTTTTGTTCTTACACTCGATCAAAACACACTGAAATGAATAGTCAACGAATAATGAAACACTTACAAAACACACCTTGTACTAAAAATATTTTTTAATAATCACAATGCTATTCGATTTTTGTTCAAAATAAACGTATAATTGATGAGTAATTACAGAACAAAAACACTAACAATTCTTCTCCTAGAAATGCTCCACGATTTATAACTTTTCCTTAAAACGTTCCACCATTAATAAATTGTGCAAAAGACTAAATCATGTGTCAACAATGCACGGATAATATGGCACATAATTATTTCTAACGATTTACTAACCTTTCAATATATGACTGTCACATACCTAATATTTGGCTTTGAACAAGTCGAGCTTCTTGACTCACAATCTTTATGTTTCTTGTTTGTTTGCACGGACTATCAACAAACAAGAAATATAAAATAGTCTTAATGTTCGAAACAAATTATTATTGGAAGATTGAAATGCAAGCGATGACTTTTGGCAGATACACTTAATGCACGAAATCCAATTCCTCATACTCATTTTTTCTTTTTGTTTGTTGAATTTAGTGCAAATTTTTCTCTTGAAGAACACATTACACATCAAATCCAAAACAGGAACGTAATTAATTTAATACTTAGTTTCTCTTAAAATCTCAATTATTTATATAATTTCAGTGTCGATTAGAGTACGCTACTTCGATCACAAATCCACAGCAAAGATTATGCTGATGGACCCTAATTTCTCGTCGGCGAAGCCACCGCTGGCGGCGGCGGCGATGGACATCGAACAGATGCCGGAGAATCCTTTCCGTGGTTCTCACCACCGCCGTTCTCACTCCGACACTTCCTTTCGCTTCCCGAACCTCGATGAACTTCTCTTCTTTGACCCTTCAGAGCTCGACCTCTCGATGCTCTCTTCCCCTTCTTCTCCTCCTTCTGCCGGTGCTGCGATGGCCGTCGATTCGTCTGATTCCAAGTTTTCCGATGATGGCGTTCGCCCTAAGCCGGAGCCGATTGTCTCCGGATCGTTCGGTGGTCACTTGCGGAGCTTGTCCGTGGACTCTGACTTCTTACAAAATCTGGACCTCGGGGGGGATAGTGGGGAGATCGATTCTTTGGCGACAAAAACTCCAGGGAGTGAACATCGGCCAGTTCGTCATCGACATAGCCTGTCCATGGATGGTTCTTCGTCGTCGTTGGAGGCGAATTCAAGCCTAGTGATTGATGGAGTGAAGAAGGCGATGGACCCGGAGAGACTTGCGGAGCTAGCCCTAATTGACCCGAAAAGGGCTAAAAGGTCAACATCCACTTCCTTTTTCTGTGTAATTTGACTGAACTTGAAATTCATGACCTGAATCAATGGATTTTGGAATTTAGGATTCTTGCGAACAGACAATCTGCAGCTCGATCGAAAGAGAGGAAGATGCGGTACGCGAATGAGCTGGAGAGAAAGGTTCAGACACTGCAGTCTGAAGCTACCACTCTGTCTGCGCAGGTGACGATTCTTCAGGTATGAATTCCATTGCACATTCATAGAGAATTGGAAGTTTTGTTGTACAGAAACCTTAATTGATTAGCTTGGTTATGAAATGTTAAGAAAATAGATCAATATGGCTGCTCTAGTTGAAGAGATTTCTTGGAGAAAATATTCAGGCTAGAAGTGAGTTTGAGGTATCGCATGAAAAAGGAACGATAGTGTAACAACCCAAACCCACCGCTAGCAGATATTGTCCTCTTTGGGCTGTACCTTCCGGGCTTCCCCTTAAGGTTTTTAAAACGCATCTACTAGGGAGAGGTTTCCACACCCTTATAAGAAATGTTTCGTTCTCTCTCCAACCAATATGGAATCTCACAAATAGCTCATTCTATAGGTAAAGACTGTATTTCCCTCTCATGCGTGTTATGTCATTTCTAAAGTTGAAGAAATGGACTGATAAAATGCAATAAAGTTGAGATATCTTCTTGGATTCCTGGAAACTCATGAGGTTGGATCATGTTAAATCATCACTCAATCTAAAATAATGATATTTTAGTCTTTCATATATAGTCCTAACACTCACCCCAATTATGGGTTTGGAAAATTAGATAGATTTCTTAGGATATTATGTTATGGTAGAAGGAGAAGTAGATTTAAATCTACAACTTATGAAGGAAGCTTCTTGTGCTTGAATGCTTGACTTGCAAGGATTTGAACAAAGGACTCCGGAATGTTGATTTACTTTGCAATATAAAATTTTAAGTTTAGTAGATGCGATATGTAGATTAAATCTTCTATGCATATTCTTAACACTCTCCTCTCGTAAATAATAATTTGATTCACAATGACCTTTACTATTAATAGCAATTCAGGAGAATATGATATTGATAGGATTGGAACACAAGACTTCTTGCTCTCATATGATTGATAAAAATCCTCTGTGGTTGGAGAGGGGAACAAAACATTCTTTATAAGGGTGTGGAAACCTCTCCCTATAAGACACATTTGAGAACCGTGAGGCTAACGGCGATACATAGCGGGTCAAAGTGGACAATATCAGTTAGCGGCGGGTTTGGGCTATTACAAATGGTATCAGAGCCAGACACCGACAATATGCTAGATAGGACGCTGGCCCCCAAGGGGGGTGGATTGTGAGAGCCCACATCGGTTGGAGAGGGGAACAGAACATTCCTTGTAAGGGTGTGAAAACCTCTCCCTATAAGACGCGTTTGAAAATCGAGAGGTTAACGACGATACGTGACGAGTCAAAGTGGACAATATCCGTTAGCGGTGGATTTGTTTCTATTCAATTGATCTCACACGCACTCATATACGTGAGTTTAAAAATTATTGGTTTACTATTGTGAGATCCCACATCGATTGGAGAGGAGAATGAGTGCCAACGAGGACGTTGGGCCCCAAAGCATTCTTGGAGAGGGGAACAAAGCATTCTTTATAAGGGTGTGGAAACTTCTCCCTAGCAGACGCGTTTTAAAAACCTTGAGGGGAGACCCGAAAGGGAAAGCCCAAAAAAGATAATATTTGTTAGCGGTGGCTTGGGCCGTTACAACTATCGACTCCAGCTATTCCATCTTTGCAACCTCCTGCCTTCCCATCATTCCTCTATTCCATCACTTGATCGACTCTTTTTTTTTTCTCTTTCTACTTTGATGTACGGACTATTTTAAGGAAGTGTCGTAGATTCTCAATTGTATCAGAGGTTTAATGTTCAATTTTTTTCTTTCTGAACTCATGTGATAATCTTATAGCTACAAGGAAGAACTTTTGTTATCCACTTTTGATTTTTGAAAGTTTTTTCATTTTGTAAATTGCATTCATCAATCAAATTCTTGTTCCTTCTATAATTATCATAATTAAGAAGAGCTCTGATATGATGAATTTCGTGTTATGCAGAGAGATACTTCTGGATTAACTGTGGAAAATAAGGAACTCAAACTTCGATTACAAGCTATGGAGCAACAAGCACAGCTTCGAGATGGTATGCAATTCGCAACTTCCTTTCTACCTCACCTTTCACTTCTATTATAGCACTTTATAGTATGAAAAAAGTACAAACAAGCAAAAGAAAGAAGGAAAATATTGATGGTTCTAGAGTTTAGCTGGATATGTTGTTTCTTCTAGTTTTCTCTGTTCTCTGTTTTCTTCCAGTTAAGAGGGTAGGTTCATTCCACATACACAAGGATTCATATGATTTTTTCCATGGTCCACAGCCTTGAGCGAAGCCTTGAAGGAAGAAGTTCAACGGCTTAGAATAGCTGCAAGCCAGGTCGCATCAGTCAATGGAAATCCTTTCAACCGACCTCCGCAATATCCATCGCCCCGTCCACCTCTACACCATTTTAGTAGCTCACACGCCCAGCAGCAGGGTCAACAGCAGCCGCCGTCCATCCTGGCCATAAACCAGCAGCAATCAGATCCGAAATGGACAAACTCATCTCAGCTTCTCAGTCATAGTCCGGATGGCCAAGCAAAACCTTAGAACATGTCTGTACATATAATATTATCAAGCAAAAGAGGGTAATGGTTCTTTACAATAATTTTCTTGTACATTATTCATATATACATCTATGCATGAGAAGTTCGTCACCTATCGCCGTTACAGATGTTGTATTTGTAGAATTGCTTTGATGTACGATTGGACGATCTCTGTCACTGCCTTTGAATACACAACGGTGGCTCGTGTTCACCGTAAGTTCTACCAGTGCCCTTTTCTTCATGGCATTGTATTCTATTGTAATGTTGATGTTACTGTTGTTGCTTGGTTTCTGTATGAAGAATAAACCTACTGTTGCTTATTTAATTATGCGTCCATATGAAGAAGGATGACAGAACTGAATTTTTACCCAAGAAAAGAGTTGATAACAAGGTGTAAGAAAGATCTTATTGCCAGAATAATCATTGTGCAGAATAATATTTTGTGTGGGATATATTTTCTTTCTTAGAAGGTGACATATGTATCATATTTGACCGCAAATATCTTGTATGATTGAAGATATTTAGCCTTCTTTAACGTTTTACCATAGATACCATATTTGACTCTTTATTATAGGCAAATATCTTACGTGGTATTTAGTCTTCTATTATGGTTTACCATAGATATCATATCTGCCATTTTATTATAATTTAATATCTTGTATTCATTATCTTGTATTCATTTACGGTTCTTTTTTAATTTCTTTGTAATTTATTTAATTATGTAAATAATTATAAATAGAGAATTTACTTGTCAGGTTTTAACAAATATTCTCATCCTTTACATGTTGGAAGTATAGAAATGCCGGCAAATAAAACTGATAGCCATTGTAGGCATTAGTCAGGTTGAACATCAATTCCTTAGTATTAATTTAACCATTGGTTAATAAATGGTTAAATAGGCATAAACCTCGAAGTTTAAAAACTAAATTTATAATTTAACCATTGGTTGATTAATACTATCCTCTTTACATATTCATCAATTATATTAACACCTACGACACTCATATGTCGCTCATGGAAACGTCCCGCTCTTGGAAATCATAAGCTCTGTTTGGAAGTAATCGATTGGAGAGAAGAACAGTGTCAACAAAGATGTTGACCCTAAAGGTGGGTGGATTGTGAGATCCTACATCGGTTGGGGAGGGGAACGAAACATGGTTTACAAAGGTTTGGAAACCTCACCTAGTAGACGAGTTTTAAAAACCTTGAGGGAAACTTGAAAGAGAAAATTTAATAAAATAATATCTGTTAGCAGTGAGTTTGAGTTGTTATAGCTTCAAAACCAATGAGCTTCAAAACCAATAAGCTTGGGAGGTTGATGGTGTCATGACAAGGAGCGATGCCACCAAAGCAAGTATGCTAAGCATGAAGTTGTGCTACACCGGCATGCATGTCCTTGGGCACGGCCAAATGAGCTTGCTTAAGACTAATCTTGCAATTCAAATCGATTTTGATTCAAATCCGTTCTTTATTTTAATCTCTAGGCCTTAGACTTTGTATTATATTTAAATTAGGCTAATTTAATAAAAATACCTTTGAAATTTACACTTGGTTTCAAAAATATCCTCAAACTTTTAAAAGTTTCAGTTGTTAATTCATTCTTAAGTCTGATGTCGTTCACTTTCATTAAATTGTTTAAGTGTGTTATTATATAGTATCATCGTAATTCATGATTAAGGATTTGTTAGCGAACCTCGTACCGTTCTCACGTGTACCTCTATCATGCTCACAATTCAAACAATTTCACATCATAAACGTTAAAGCATTGAAAATCGCACATACGGCCTATTTCTACAACAACCATATTTTTCAACCGTCAGTTCCATCTTAAATCATTTGCATAATCAATATCTATATCAGGTTGATCAAATCCTCTTAATTAAAATTTCTAAAATGCTATTTACTCGGTTCGAGCATTAATTTAAATTTTTAAATAAGCCATAAAATAGAGCAAATGTAATAAAAATAGCCCAAATTATGTAAAATTTGTCAAATTAATTCTATAAGATCAAACCGACTAGTCCAATAGAATCAAATTATATTGGTCACCTCTTATCTCGAGCTTTAATCAGCCACATGTTCGATGACTTTCCTCATTTCCTAACTTTCAAATATGGTCTCGATAGCTCTCGATTTCTTTTGCAAAGTTGTAGATCTCTTAGAAACCAAAAACATCAACAAATCGAAAGAAAAATTAGCCAAAAGGAAATTGTCGTTCTACCTAGACTTTGACTAGGCATTATCTCATTTGTTTAGCCTTAATAGCTCTCGAAGACAAACCTAATATCCCAAAAAATAGATAAAACTATTAACATTCGAGAGAAGAATTGACCAATTTTGATATTATCCACTTTGAGTATAAGCTCTCAGGACATTGCTTTAAGTTTCCCAAAAAGACTCATACCAATAGAGATAGTATTACTTATTGTAAACCCATGATCATTCTCTAAATTAGCCGACGTGAGACTTTGCTCCCACAAACGGAAATTATCCATTTAGATTTAAATTAAAAATGAGTTGAATTATATGTTGTACCATTTAAATCAGGAAAATATTAATATACTTAATACTAAACAATTATATTTGATTTATTTTAATTACTATTTTCATAATTTATTTATTTATTAAACATTAATAGTCCCTCATCAAACCAGAGTTAATTAGGCTGTGACATTTTGCTCGTCTTTCCCTCTCTCTCTCTCAGGTAACACAGCGAAGAAGAAAGAACACTCTTTTCTCTCTCTATCGCGCTCTCTCTGGCTTTCGAAGATCGTCAAACTGTAATCAAGAACAAAAGTAAGTCCTCCTTTTGGAATTCATTCACTATCTCTTGCCTTTTTAATTTTTTCTTTCCACTAGCTTAGGGATTCTTGTTGCACTCTGGCAGAAACATTCATCAATGTTGCTTGATTTCGAACTTGTTTTCCAGGCGATTTTTCACGCACCAAATGTTGATCGACTCTTTTCCCCTCCCGTTAAACTAAGGAATTCATTAGTTTATTTCTATAAACAGAAATTCAGTATTTCGACAGTCTCTAAACAGCAGCCAGGGTTTTGATTTCGAAATTTTGGTGGTTGAAGTTTCATGGTGTTGGATGAAAGTCCCACGTCGGCTAATTTAGGGAATGATCATGGATTTATAATCAAAGAATACTATCTCTATTGGGATGAGGCCTTTTGGGGAAGCCCAAAGGAAAGTCATGAGAACTTATGCTCAAAGTAGACAATATCATCAAAGTAGACAATATCATATAATTGTGGAGAGTCGTGTTCATCTAACACATGAGGGTTCTTTTCTTAGGATGAAAAAAGCAACTAGTGCAAAATTTTCGGTCGAGGGGGAACGATCGGGAATTTTTGTGCTGTCATCAGTTGTCGATCAACAATTTTTTGTTTTGTAGTGATTGATTCTGGTTGTTTTCCTTGTTTTGTCATTCTATATCAATTTTTGTTGTATAGTGACATGTAGATGGATGTATCATGATGTCTGGCTTTGTTTCCTTGAATGCTTAGTTAATGATGTATAATTCTGCCGCTTTTGTTTAACTTTCTCCTGATGATTTGCTTATTTAGATGGACAACAGCAGTGAAGAAGAGTCAGATTTTAGTGAATCAGAGATCAATGACTACGTGGATAAACCATATGAACAGTTGAGGACTGGGAGGCTTGTTGTAAAAACAGCAAATGGAATTCTTAGATGCCCGTTCTGTATGGGCAAGAAGAAACAAGACTACAAATATAAGGATTTACTCCAGCATGCTTCTGGAGTGAGTAAAGGTTCTAAAAACAGGAATGCTAAACAGAAGGCAAACCATCTTGCTTTAGCAAAATTTCTGCAGAATGAGCTAGCTTCTGAAGCAGACCAAGCACCGCGTCCAACTGCACCAACTCCTATCAGTCAGGATTCTGAGAAAGAGCTTTATGTATGGCCTTGGATGGGTGTCATAGTCAATATATTGGTAGGGGAGGACCGAAAGTCAGTCTGTGATTCAGAATATTGGATGAAAAAGTTTGCTAAATATAGACCCTTGAATGTTTATATTTTTTGGAATGATAATGAACCAAGAGCTCAGGCAATAGTTGAATTCAACAATGATTGGAATGGTTTTGTAAATGCAACGGACTTCGAAAAATTGTTTGAGACCAACAATCATAGTAAAAAGAATTGGAAAGCCGAAACAAATTTGAGCTTGGATATTTTTGGTTGGTGCGCACGGGCTGATGATTATAATTCAAATGAGCCGATAGGAGAGTTTCTTCGACAAAGAGGGAAATTGAGGACTGTCTCAGATATTGTGAATGAAGCAACTCAAAGTAGAAATACTGTTGTGGAAAATTTGACACATGAAATTGATTTGACTAATGAAAATTTGGATGAACTGCAATACAAGTACAATGAGAAGACAATGTCTTTAAGTAGGATGCTTGAAGAGAAAGACCAGCTTCACCATGCTTTTGTCGAAGGTTGTTCCTTTTTTTTGTGTGCGGGAGCATATATGCATGAATGTTTAGCTCATATTCTCGTATATTTTGCTCGAATATACTATAACCCTAATATGCAAACAATGATATGAAGGAATATTCAGTTTCCGTAATTAAAAATTGCAACGGATCATCTCTAAACCACCCTCATAAAGATGATGACCATATTTGCTCAACATTTACGATCTCCCTAGTGTGTATTTATATTGCATCACTAATATGCTATTTAATGTTTATGATTTGTCTTATTTTGTTCAGAAACTAGGAAGACACAAAGACTTGCACGTGACAATGTTAGAAGAATATTAGAAGAACAAGAAAAACTGCACCAAGAATTGGAGACGAAGAAAAAGAAACTTGATTCCTGGAGTAAGCAATTGAACAAACGTGAAGCATTGACTGAACTCGAGAGACAAAAGCTTGATGAAGAGAAGAAAAAGGTGATATGAGGAATCCTGCGTTCACTTCAAGAAAATTTAAAAATCAGTTGCTTTTCCTGCAGTTTCTATGTTCTTATCATCCTGGTTGCCAACTTTACGTCTTTACCCTATATTATTGTTTACTTCATATTTCATACAATGTTCTCTCACATTTAAGATGTGGGGTCTAGTAAGCATAAAGAAGCTTAAACTTATATCTATTTTATGATTAAAGATGTCATGGTTTGTAATCATTTTCATTTTTTTTTTGTCCTAGAATGATATGAGGAACAATTCTCTCCAATTAGCTTCTTTGGAACAGAGAAGGGCTGATGAAAATGTTTTACGCCTTGTTGAAGAGCAGAAGGTTTGTTTATTGTTAGTGATTCTAATGCATTTGGTGTAACGGTATGTATTATATTAGTTTCTGTTTTATTTGCCCATTAAGAAGCAATGATTTGATAACTTTTATCATCCAGAGAGAAAAAGAAGAGGCTTTAAGCAAGATTCTTCAGTTAGAAAAGCAGTTGGATGCCAAGCAGAAGCTGGAAATGGAAATTCAAGAATTGAAAGGGAAACTACAGGTTATGAAGCATCTTGAGGACCAAGATGATGTAGGAGTGCAACAGAAGATGAAAGAAATGGATGATGATTTGAATCAAAAGGTTGAAGATTTGAATGATTTGCATGAGTTATATCGAACTCTAGTTGCTAAGGAGCGTGAAAGCAATGATGAGTTACAAGACGCCCGTAAAGAATTAATAAGTGTAATGTTCTTTCCTATTCTCTACTTTCTACATCCTAAACCTTACTAAGTTGCCATGGACAAACACTAGGAAAGAAAGACCCTTCTATTACTTATGATTTTCTCTTGGTTCTCCAATTTATTCGTAATAGAAAGAAAAGATATATAACATACAATTATGATGACATATACTACTTTCTCATCAACCAATGATTTTTTCTGTGCAGGGATTGCAAGATCAATCGTCAAATGCCCGTGTTAATATTGGAATAAAGAGAATGGGGGATATTGATATTAAACCGTTCCAGAATACTTGCAAACAGAAATTTTCTCCGGATGAGGCAATGATCCAAGCCTCCACTTTATGCTCCTTGTGGCAGGATAATTTGACTGATCCAAATTGGCATCCATTTAAAGTTGTTACTATCGACGGGGATTCCCAGGTAACCTTAATGTCTTTCTCATCATCCGTGAAGAAGTGACCTATATCTCTTTTAGTGGCTAAAAACTGGTTAGAGAGCTTGTATAGTTTGGGGAATGGTATGGAAAGAACAAGAAGAAAATACAGTAAGATACTCCCAAGTAACTTGAAATAGTTAGACGCACCTCTTTTCTCCATATTCAAGACTAAACCACCACACTTTGCCTCCTTCCCCTAATGCACTATCGCGCTAGTATAACAAATAGTCTCTTAACAGACTTTCAACAAACTGCCTTTCTAACTACCATATTACCCCTTTGTGTCTAGTCCTATCAGATTGAGGCTAGTATTTCAATATATCAGATGGATGCTCAATCCAAACTTCCCACAAACTTGCCACTTGAAGAAAACAGGCCATGTCTTTCTGCTGAAACGACAGTATATAATAAACACGATTTGTATTTTACTCACTTTATAAATAAATAACATTGATGACTTGAAGCCCAAAGAGGACATCTACATTGAATTCCTTCCTTTGTGTAATGATTCTGGAGACAAGCTGTCCAATGAAATACTTTTACCCTTTCAGCACATGTTTCTTTCGATTTTATTCTTGTGGGCATCGTTCACTAGGCCTTTTTGTAATTATGAGTAAGTATGAGCTTGATTTTATTCTTTTATATTAAAGTCATTTTTTGTAGCTAGCGGAACTTCAATTTTTTCCTTGTGTTTGGCTAGTTTTTTTTTTTTTTTTTTTTTGTGTGTGTGTGTTGTGTGCGCTCGCGCCCTTGTGTATTCATTCTTTTTTTTTTTCTCAATAAAAGAGGGATTTCTTACCCAAAAAATAAATAAATAGAAATAACACACACCTGAGGTTTTTTGAAATTCAACTTCAAAACTCAAACAAACTTATGATTCTCAACACAACACTAGTGCATGAGTTTGCTAGCGCATTTATGTTGTGGGTGGGTTTATGGATTTTATACCATTTCTGCTTGTTGTTTGCTTGCTTACCATCATCCAGGCCTGATGCCTATATGTAAGAGAGTATCTATTAATGAAGGTTCTCGGTGGAGGCTTCAGGGTCCTTGCCAAAAGGGATCAGGTTCTTGCCAAGTATGCCCTGTGGTCATAATGGCTATTTGTTAGAATGCGACTTACCAAAGTGGGCTTTAGAGTTTCGCTTTTTTATCTATAGGTTTCATTATCTATGGCTCAATCTGCCTGCGTTCATCTGTCTATCTCTCTCTTTTTTAATCGATTATTCCATCAAGTCTCTGATCCATGGTTATTTTAGTGTGAATCTTGCCTTCACACTTTTGCTGCTCTTCGAGCCAAGTTTGAATCTTGAGTACATTTTTCAAATTCAATCGATCACTTTCATGGCCTGGACAAACCAACTCTTGGGTACTTGCCTTGAAAGCATGCCAAACAGACTTGACAAACCAACTCTTGGGTACTTGCCTTGAAAGCATGCCAAACAGACTTGGAGATTATCCAGATAGTACCAGAACAAACAGTACCTTGAAGCTATAGATCTCTAATAAATTGTCTTATTTTCATATGGAAATAAGTTATTTCTGCACTTCTTTTTCATTGTATGAAAGATCTTATGGTTATTTGATTAGTCTTGGTAGACATTATAGCTGGTAAATTGTTCCAATGATGTTTTCCACATAGTTCTTTTGTTGAAGTAGTATTTTCATTCCATGTTCTGGATTGACTAGTTGAAAATTACATAATTAACTACGTGATGCAACAGGAAAATATTGACGAGGATGATGAGAAACTGAAAGGTCTCAAGCAGGAATGGGGTGATGAGATATACAATGCCGTTGTTGTTGCCCTTAAAGAAATGAATGAATATAATCCAAGTGGTCGTTATTCTGTACCTGAATTATGGAACTTTAAGGAAGGAAGGAAAGCTACTTTGAAGGAGGTCATCAGCTATATTGTTAAGAGTATCAAGTCACTTAAGCGAAAGAGAACATGAGAGGAAGATCCCAGAAGGGAAAGAGAACGCTAGAGGAAGGTATTATCTTGCCTTTTTTTCTGTTACTTAAGAGTTCAAATTTTAAATTTCCTTATGTTTTCAAGCAGAGGCTTTATTCGTTCTGTCAATCCTTTTCTCGTGTTCAATGTATATAGGTCAAGTTGCACGTCCGATGGCTAGTCTCATTAAACAATCACATGCCCTCACAATATTTTGTATTTGAAAACTTGTAGGTTAGAATTATGGATGGTTACCATACTTGAATTTACAAATTGTCTTTTTTACTTTAGAGCTAATGTCTGAGGATTATACCCTGGTCAATTTTTTGCTGATTTACATTGATTTTTTTTAAATGAAAAAACCTATCCTGAAAACATCTAAACTTTAATCAGCTGAATTGATGCCTCGGTTTATAATTGCCTTTAGTTCTTCCACTATAGAAAAAGAAGAAATGAAGGTGAAAGTCTTTCCTCCTCTAATCTGAAAATTGCTTGACTGGGTCAGTTTGTCCAGTCTCTCTGACTTTGATGATTTGAGACCTTTGGCTTGGAATAGCGATGATTACACTATTATTAAGGAGGTGCTTTTGAGTTGACTCGAGAGAAACAATAAGATTTTTAGAACAATGGAGATGTCGTGTGTCGAGGTTTGGGAAGGTGGTGAGGCTCAACTCTCCTTGTGGACATCGCTCACTATGCTTTTTGTAATTATGTTCTTATTTTGATTTTTGTTGGATTGGGGTCTCTTGTAGTTGTTGGAGTCTCCCTTTTTTGTTGGGCTGGTTCATTTTACATGCTATTGTACATTCGTACATTTATCTTAGTGGAAACTCGTTTTCTTACTAAAAAAAAGAAAAAATTGTTTGACAAACAGTCAAACTTACAGATCCAAACCAGAAAATAGTTTTTCCACTATACTCTTGGGTTTTGTACTAGGAAAACTGTGGGATCAAAAAGCTTGAAACTCTGTGACAAGAAGGAAATGGGCTAAGGTTTTATCAGTATGCGCTTTGGATTTGGTGATGTGAGATCCCACATCGATTGGGGAGGAGAACGAAACACCCTTTATAAGGGTGTGGAAACCTCTACCTAGCAGATGCATTTTAAAAACTTTGAGGGAAAGTCCGAAAGAGAAAACCCAAAGAAGACAATATCCACTAGCAGTGGGCTTAGGCTGTTACAGATGATGTACGTATTATTATTGAATTTATAAATTTTCATCAGCTTGACTACCATTACATGATATACATCCTGCTACAATGAGATTCAAGTTCTTTTCGACTAGTTTTATAATGCCGATCGTTCTTGAAACTTGCTCTCAATTCTTATACTGATTAATTTTCATATGAACAGGTGAAGAATTCGATGTGAATTGCTAGGCCTTATTGCTTGCAACTTATCCAGTGGGACCTTTTTCCTGTGGTGAATGGAACAAACAACTCCTATCAGCCAGGCAAATTCATCATCTTGACTTTTGTTTGTAGTATGTAGTTCAGAGGTAAAGGACTACCAGGGAAGAAATAATACAGACCTTTACTCATCTTATATTTGGGTGATATTATGCGTTCCTCCTCTCATTTAATGTTATGTTCAGCCATAATCCATTGTATTAAAAATGAAGTATTTCTAGATGAACTACTCGTGAGTGTTCTGTTCTTTCTCAACGCCTTAATTATACAGGACTCCACCATATTTCATTTCTTTCAGGTATATCTCAAAGTAGATAGGAGCAGGCTGCCTGGTGGCAAAATTCCAACTCTCAATGCGTTCAACAGCTTTACTTTAAAGGTCAGCTCATAATGTATGGCTTCAAATTAGATAAGAACATAAAATTTTGCCCATTATGAAATGTTTCTGTTCTTTCAACATTAGTTCCAAATGGGCTTATCAACTTCCCTAGTTGCTTGTTCTTGTTGAAATTGTTGATGGCGAGTACATCCTGTTTTATCATTGCCTTGCCATATGCTACATTTTTCAGCTAAAGTTTAATTAATTTCAGCATTTCTACGTTGTGTTGAGTGTCATTGCTGCTGAAGTTGAAGTTGTCTAAACTCCATGCCATGGAATTCAATATCAATATGAATCTCTTGTTGTTGTGTAGGCAGTCCATATGGTCAAATAGGCTTTCATTATCTTTCAGATAATTTTGTCAATAAAAGTTAATATGTTATTGAATTATTGTTTTATTAGTAAATGGAACGATGTTTGACTCGCGAAACCTAATCTATTTATTAGCACAGATCTGACTCCACAAAATTCATTTCTTCCCAAGTGAATTGTTATGGAATCAATTTAAGGGAAAGTTTTGGAACAGATTACCTTGATGATCAAGATCAAGATTAAAGAAAGACTCATTTCTAAACTTGTGATTTGAATCACTCTACAATAGGTTTGATCAATACCACTTGAATGACTCTATTATGGAAATTCTAAACACAAGAATTTGCAAAATAAAAGTTTTAGCTCTCAACAAAATTAAAATAAAAACTTTATTCTTTTCAATTCCAAAATGTGACGTTTACCAAGAAAGAAAAGATGGGTTTATATAGTTTTTGACAATCTTAACATATGAGTTAAATACACACATAATCTTTATATTAAAGGTGAAATAGGGTAACCTATGTGGATTACAATATAACTTTTAACTCTCCTAATAATGAAATATAATTAAAATAATGCAATCCAAGAAATTCGTTATCTAGTAACTATCCTTTGAACTAGTTTTATATATTCAACTATGAGTTCATTCAATGTAAATTAAAATGCATTTAATGCATATCTATTTTGAAGCTCAACTTTGTACAACATGTAGAGAAGGACTCCAACGACTTTTAAAAGTTTCTTTGACGAGCTCACCATAACTTGAATATAAGGACTAAAGCTTCTTAATAACTTTTTGGCCTTCGTCGTTATAATTGAACCTTGAAGTATGAAAATTTCTTGGTCGTGGTTCATATGATGCATAGTATATGTTCTAAGATATTCTTTTTCTGGTTTTATGGAGGCAAGGTTAGAAAACTTGGGTGGGATAGTGGTTGGCGGAAATTGATACATTTAGTGCTGTGTCAAATCCCAGAAGATATGCATGAATCCCAAAACAAAGCTTGGCCCCAGTGGAGCCTAACTGATATGTAACAAGATTGAAAGAATTCCCATCAAACACGGCTTCATCTTCTTGTCCTAAGGCGTTTCCCGATAGAGGTGACACCATGTGGAGCCCTTTGCTTTTAGAATTGGGGCTCTAACACCCACCTTTTCCATGTCGGTTTGGAATTAACGAAAGAAGTGTTTTGTTTTGCCATCCGACAATTTGACAGTTGATTTGGCTTGCAGTTCGGCTGGTCGTGTCCCCTCGATGTGCTTGCTGCTACGACTTTCGTTTGTGTCGAGCTGATCAACTTGAACAGATGACTCGAGTCATATGGTGGTTTGGTGCTTAAGTTATTTTAAGAGTTTGGAGATTTCCACATCAATGGATTAGTGAAAACGAAATACAATAATTTCAAAATAATGAAAACCTCTCGATCTAACATAAGGGCTACTAAACCAAATATGAATGAAATTATTCTAACTTCACTTCCATGGTCTTTATAGTGACGTTGTTATCCATACATACTTCTTATCTTCACCTAAAAAAAGCAGCACATGACTTGAGTATTAAAAAACACTCCGTAAGTAATTTGACTATTGAGGTCAGGAAATGCAATCACATGCACTCATGATGAGTATCTTTTCATAAAACATCATGGTCTTGGTCTCTACTTTTTAGTTCAGGACCAAATTGGATGTGTAATACTTCTCTTACACACGTACATGGACTCAGGTGGGCTCGTATACGTACCACTAGACTTGCCCTTCAGCTGGTGTACACTCACGCTGTCGAAAAAGTCGCAGAAGGAAAGGAGCACGCATAATACTATGGTGTACATAATATCGTAGTGTAAGCATCGTACTAATCATAACAGAGAAATATCTCGATGAACATGACATACAAAATGCATGAGGTCCCTATAACTTTCAATCATGACATATACGTATGATACAAGTCATACCTCCATTCTTTTCGTAAACATAACCTTCATGAATAACATATGTGGTTTAATAGTATCCCATAAACCTAGAGTGAGCATACCCACATAGTGTGTGTGGTGTTACAACCTACTATGAAGAGAGTAGGTTCCTCGCCTAAAGTCCGACGAAACTACAAAATCGGGCAAAAAATGAATATAGGGCTTGAGTTCCCCTCAAGGATGATCGTGAGCATGTCGAGACCACGACGCCGCACAATTGAAAAAGTTCAATCGTGATACGTGGCATTCCATACAAAGGTTTGCATCATATAACATTGATTTCATGAAAATTTCCATAACATATCATAATCATCTCATGATAACTTATAATATAGCTTAACTTATATAGTAGCACAAACATAACATAGTACACGTCAAATAATCACAAAACATGGCATGTGTAAGGGACATAATATGCGTCGTTCATACTTCATATAAGTCATACGACCAAGCCAATATTAAAACCACTTACATGGTTGCCCTAGCCCCGAGTCACTAATTTATCCTTGGTGCTAGTTCGAATTTATCTCTTGAAATCCAATTCAATCTATGTGGGTCCACGACATCGGATTAGACCACGCGAAAAGACTTAATTCGCCTAACGGGCCACGTTCATCTGGGTCATGAGGCGACTAGGCTAGTTCAGAACTATGTCTGAATGCAAAGGCATGGATTCTAGAAGCGAGCTTTCAAACCTAGCTTGGTTCGGTTACGAGCTTACGGATTCGGGTTGGTTGATCGTCGAAGCTGCGGTTTGGGGCTTGGTTCTTCTTTTTAATAACGAGCTGTTACAGTCCGACACTTTGTCTCATAAGTGTTTGTAGCATAAATGTCAAACGTTTGCTAAACACAAAAGACATTTTAAACTCTAATTGAACAAATTGAATGAATCCGACACTGACTCGACATCAATCAAATAATAATTTCCTGCACAATAAAGAAAGGAAGTGTTGGTTATATTGTCATGAACCGTGAGAACTTCAACAATGTAAAAGTTTAAAAAAATTACCTTAAAAGGACTCCCAACTAATTTCAACCTACTTATTTCATCTTTGAACACTTGACCATCATCGACGAAACCTTCTATTATAGTCGTACTTTTTTAACAGACGCTCACGACAAGTTTTTAAAGAACTCAAACCCCAAATTCATATTTTGTCCGCCTTGGTGGCTTGTCGAATCTTAGGCGATTTGTCTTTACCAACCAAATATCACTTGTGCGGAATTCAAGCTTGTTCGTCCACACACGCTGTCGGTTCGTGCAAGTTCAATCATCTGCGACACAACCAACTTGCCTCTATACTAGGTTAAGTCATTCGGTTTGACCGACATTACTCTGGGCCAAGGTCTGTCGTGTGCAACGTCACATCCAACATCATCTTGGTTTCCAATTAGCATGACCCTTATATTTTGATGTCATCCCAAGTTACGGTGTGTCGTCACCCATCACAGCTCACTTGCTCATGCCATTAGGAACAGGCCCACGTGTCGTTCATAACATCGGGACATCTCGAACATTCATCCATATGGGTTCTGTCGATGCATTGGCCCTACCATGTCCATATGGGTTATGTACTAGATAGCAGGTGCATAATCCAACCTCCAAACACTTGGGTTAGAGTGCAATACCGACACCACCATGTCGCCCAGTACTGTCCTTAAAGACCCATTCCAAAGGAAGTCGCCCGAGAAACTCGTCTCGGAACACTCACCTTCACTGTGACATACGTAAGTGCCACAGGGTAGCTCGCGTAGGCCACAGGGCCTAGGGGTGGTGAAGAGCTGACATCATGCCTACCCCTAAGTTACATTTTGAGGCATTTTCAATTCTCCTCAGGTAGACATTATTTTGGTGAACGGGCATACGATGTCGTGGAGCATCCGTTCGATGTCCGATTGACACAAAATTTGGTGAACATTTATATTTCATATGGACGAACTTGACTCTAAAATCGCATGCCCAAATTTCCTTTCGAAACCCCAAATTTTGAGGTTAAGGCTCGGGGCCCTACCCAGCCCTTTGACAAGCCTATCTTTAACCCTCATGTCTACTTGTGGCCCTTATCTTGTTTATGCCTCGAATTCTCTTCGATGGCCACTTTGTATGGTGTATTAGACGATGTACTGTCCTCCTTGATCGCATCAAGTCACTCATCTAGGCCCTTGCTTGGCCTGATGAGTGCCACTTGAGGGTCACCACTTTGCTTGTCGCAACCTGAGTGTCACAGCCTACTCTCTTTGTAGTAAGGTTGTCACATTCTCTCCCACTTAAACTAGTCATCGTCCTGATGACTTACATAGGGGTACAATCACTCCATGGATTGTGACACCTTCCCATTCAAGTAAAAGGTATATGAATTACATATCAGGTAAGCGAACTTCCAAGATATTAGTTACAATTTTGTTCTTCCTTGCATTTGTACTTTGGTTTTTCAGCTCTAATACATAGACCTTGTCGTGAGTTCCATTCAGAGCGTTTAAACATCCTTAAGCAAATTTAGAAAACACACATAAAAATTAATGCGCATTAATAATGGTCACATCATTAGACAAAACATCTTCAAATGTACATTACGTACCTTAAATCACTTCCTGTCGTAGTCCATTGCATTTTATAAAATTGGTGTCTATCTTTTTCAAAAATAATTTTGACATTAAAACATAACGCTTACACTTTCATGGAAGCAATTACTAACGGTTCATTCAGATATCTATCTTAAAAGCAAAGCTCACAACATCTACTTCTCTAACCTCAAACCAACAATATCGTTTGAACATCAAACGTTCCTTGATGCCTCATAGCCATTCAAATACAATTTCAAACCATCCAACTCATGAACCTTTTATTTACAACAGAAAATTGAGAAGTATAGAAATTTTTTTTAATATAAAGAAATTCTTTCTTCAAGTTAGTGTGATTCTTTCTGCCTCGATTATTTATTTCGGTGTGGTTCGATCGAAGCTCATAACCAGCAGAAAAAGCGACTTGTCAGTGGAGAACTAAGATCAAACAATCAAGAGAAAGAAGAGAAACCCCCGATAATCATCTAATCAGATTCTTAATAAGACCTTTTCCTTTTCTTCTTCTATTATGTTTCTATACATCCTTCTCCACTCATCCCTACGTGCTTATCTTTTCTATTTCAAAGAAACGTTCATTCATTTACATCATTTTATAATCAAAATTTACAAATAGATTATAAACGTCTGTTACGAAGAACTTTGATGTCACTTTCTTTTTAAATGTATCTTGCATTCCAAAGCAAGATGTTATTAAATAAAAGATAAATACCTATAATAATAATTTCTTATATTATAAACATAAAAGAAACAAAAAAAAACTCGCTCATATTAATGAAAGTCGATATCAAAGCTTAGATTTCAATATATATTTCTAATATCAAGCTAATTTTCATAAAAATAAGTCTTATATGAAAATCATGCATCAATAATTTTAAAACAATTTTACAATAAAATTTTAATAAAATTTTTAAATTGATTTATGAATTATTATTTTATGATTACAGAAAAAAAAAGAAGATATTTTTAGAGACACCATCGTTACAAAATTTATGGATTTAGAGATATAGACAAGTTGAGTTTAGTTGGTAACCCGAACAATCCAAATAGAATTCACAACCCAAACCAATCACCAATCTAAACAGGGTTCATAACCCTACCCTCGGTTATTGGGTAGTTCTATTTTTTTAATCATTTAAAAAATCATACTTATCTACTATACAAATTACGTTAATAACTAAAATTTTTGATTTTTCAAAATTTAGCTCAACCCAAACCCGTAAAAAATAAAAATCTAACTCAATCTAACCTTTATGGTTTAGATGGAGCACTTTTATGATTTGGATGAGTGAATTAATCGAGTTTTCTAGTCCTATGAATACGTCTCCTAGAAACCTCGAAGGGAAGGGTATATATATATATATATATATTTATTATTATTATTTTTTTTTATTGGGAGGGCGATAGAGAAAATTTGTAATTCCACCCACGTTGGTTTTCCTATACACACCCACGCAGGGGAAGTTCAAACAGACTAAGAGCCCCTCCGCTGGACAAACCATACAATCCCCCATTTTCAATTCACCCCAATTCCTCCTTCCTCCGCCCATCGCCGGATGGAACCTCCTCCAATCTACCGCCTTCCGGATGACACCTTCCATCAGATCTTCTTCTCCCTCCCTCTTCGTCAGATTATGATCTGCCGCTGCGTCTGCAAGCTGTTCGACCAAATTATCTCTTCCTCCTTCTTCATTGACCTCATCTCCACCCGTCCCCCTCTCCGCCTTGTCGCCCTCCGCCCCCCGCACCACCACCACAGTCATCAGCGACTCGCCGCCGCCGCCGTCAATCCCTGTCTCCACGTCTATGACCCTGATCAAGGTCAGTGGCTTCGCTTCTCCCTCGATTTCTTGCCCTTCCGATTCCCTCACCCTGTTGCCTCCTCTCTCGGCCTTGTTTATCTCTGGGGCGACTTGCCCGACTCGCCGGAGTCAAATAAGTCGCTTGTGGTTTGTAACCCTTTGACTCGCCAGTTCCGAGTCTTACCCCAGCTCGGCTCGGCCTGGTCTCGACATGGGTCGGTTTTGGTTGACGCTGCTAACAGAGTTATGGTATTGACTGAGCTTGCTGCTCTTTACTTCTCTGGGTCGAATCAGTGGAGTAAATTTTCTTCTAACTTGCCTTCGAAACCTCGAAGCCCTGTGTTGGTTTCTAATTCGGTTTATGCTCTTTGTGATGTGGGTTCTCCGTGGAGAAGCCAGTGGAAATTGTTCGCTTGTACTATCACCGATCTAAAGAGCTCCCAGAATTGGGGTCGGCTCGAGAGGCATGAATGGGGGGATGTTTTTGACATTCTGAAACGGCCCCGTTTGGTCCGAGGGACGGGTAACCAAATCTTGATGGTGGGTGGGCTCAAATCTTCATTTTCATTGACTGCTTCGTGCTCGACGATATTGATTTTGAGGTTGGATTTGGATACATTGGAATGGGATGAGGCGGGTCGCATGCCTGTCCAGATGTTTCAGTGCTTTCAAGGGTCGAGTAAGTTTAAGGTGTTTGGTGGTGGTGATCGGATTTGCTTTTCTGCTAAGAGGATGGGAATGATGGCATTGTGGGATCGTTGTTCTGGGAAAGCAGAGTGGCGGTGGATATGTGGGGTGCCTGGATATAACGATGGCCTTTACCGAGGATTCGTGTTCGAGGCAAGGTTCACAGCCCTACAGCCTTAACTTGCCTATGCCTGGTTTTTCTTGCTAAGTAAAATCACTGTCAGGTAAGTTTGCAAACAGTTTATTATATCTTGCAATCTTTACATTGAATTTGATGGCCTTGGTTGTGAATTGCTGCATTGTAGGGGCTTCGTAAGCTTCATGCTACCGTGAAACGACAAGAACCATGAATTTTAAGTGCATTTTTTTATAAAAAAAGTTTAACGTATATGACTTCGTTCGTTAAAAGGCTGTCGGACGGTTGTGAGATGATGCTTAGCCTTTAGAAGTTTTAATGGTAACCTTCTCTTATATGCTTAGATTTATAGGTATCAAAAAGAAAATTTTCCAGGCTTGTATGGAAAGTTCATTGCTGGTTGAATTTTCCTAATAAATCCTATTGATGTATTTCCTCGTGATTTATATTGTTGAGGACTTGTGAACTTCGCAATGTTTGTCTTTGTTGATTAATGAAGGAACAACAGTAAGTCAGTTTTCATCCTCATAATGAGAACAATAGGTAAGGGACACAAATATTCATCAAAAAGAAAAAAAGAGGGACACAAGTATGAACTCAACACATAGATGTAACAAGACGAATATGATGATATGAATGTCTAAATTAGGAGTTAGCACGAACACGATAGGACACGCTGTTTTTTGCTGTTTTCGAGTATGTTATGTTGACGTGTGGTTAGCAACCCTCGTTTAGCACATCTGATGGGTTGGTGGGAGTCATTTCCTACAGAAGGATGGTAGAAGGATGGTCTCAGTTTGCATTCACTATTTGTTGACTGAAAAAACCAAGGTTGTTGATGCTATAATAGAGCGCTGGGGATAATAAATGATTGTTGTGAAAAATATGCGAGGCCCTTAGGTTGGAACTTTTGGATATCTCGAACCAAGGAGGATATCTTTTAGATATCTGGTTGTCTGATTGAGTATCCCCGCAGTCCGTCCAGCCTAGTTTCCTAAGAGTGGTCGATGTCGGCTAAGTTCCTTTTCTTTTGTTTCGGGCCAACTTTCTCTTGTAAGCATAACTTTCCCTCCTTTCCCCTATACTGAATCCTACCGAGAAGTAGTCTTTGGCTGAGTCCCCTAGTCTTCCATTCGATTCGGTCCTAAGAGCGGTCAAAGTCGTATCAGGTCCAGTTGCTTCTTTTGCTTGAGTTCTTGTCCATTCCTGAAGGAAGGAATTTTGTTGTTGCTCCAGTGAGCGATTTCTCTTTCCAAGCCAACCCGTGGATCAAGGTGAGAGATGAATGCTTAGGGTTATTTCATATTATGAGTGGGAGAACAAAAATCCTTCATTACTAAGATTGTGTAAGTGGTGGTAGTTGTCTAACTAGAGGTGAAAAAGTTCAGCTAGAATTTTTCTCATTATTTTTTGGAAGTTGGAAGATGTACACAAAACATGAAGGATTTAAATTCTTACTTGAAGGTCTTTTTGGGAGTTCCATGTTGCCCATTGATATAAGGGCTGGGTTTTAGCAAGTCCAAGGAAAACGGCTCCCAACCCAAAGAACTATACAAAAATTGGGGTCCAATCTAGGACGACCAAACTAGGCAAGTAATTGCATTAGTACTTAGTCATTGAAGCCCACATGGAGGCGTTTAACCTAAAAAAGGACCACATAACATCCCAAATCGACTGCTAGCTGATATTGTCCTCTTTGAGCTTTCCCTTTCGTGCTTCCCCTCAAGGTTTTTAAAACGCGTCTGCTAGGAAGAGGTTTCCACACCCTTATAAGGAATGCTTCGTTCCACTCTCCAACTGATGTGGGATCTCACAATCCACCCCCCTTGGGGATCTAGCATCCTCGCTGGCACACCGCCCAGTGTCTGGCTCTGATACCATTTGTAACATCCCAAACCCACCGCTAGCGGATATTGCCCTCTTTGAGTTTTCCCTTTTGGGCTTCCCCTCAAGGTTTTTAAAATGCATCTGCTAGGGAGAGGTTTCCACACCCTTATAAGGAATGCTTTGTTCCCTCTCCAACCGATGTGGGATCACACCTCCTCCAAAATCCCCCAATCTCCCCCAGAACTCTCTTTTTTCTCTCCAACAGCAACACCTAAAATATCAACAAGAAAAGAAAACTACCACAGAATACGTTCCTCATTTTGAAAGGAAAGATGGAAAAACACCTCCATCATCAACGGACGTTTGTTCCGGGTCCAACTGACATCAAAGGACTCAAGGGAAGAAGACCAAATCGAGCAAGCATATAGACAACTCCAAAGACTGGTCCAAATCCTACACATCACACTTGCAGAGTGTTGACCACTATGGTTCCAATGTGAAGGTAGAATGTCTAATGATGTGACCCATGGTGTTATTCTCTCAAGCTAAACCTGCCAAGCAATGAAACACACCTTCATGGATACTTTAATCTTCCGTAAGGAGACAAAAATGGAGAGTGAGGGAAAACTAGAGCGGTAAAGAAGGCTAAAGAAGTATCTATCAAAACCCCTCGAGAGGGCACAAGGACCATATACAAAGATCTTTGTCCTTGGATACAAGCAGATTTGGCCGAATTGGAGGAAATGGCTTCATTTAGTGGATTGAAAATTGGGTTGAGCTTGGTTTTTGGGTGCCTTCCGTTTGCTCTTGCTGCAGAGCTTTACTACTTGCTTTGATGGAAGAAAAGAAGCTTCACTTCAGTGGTTGAAGATGAATTCACAAATTATGTAAAGGGGTCCTTTCATCTCATTTGTTGGAAAACGGGTTCTTCTTCTTCTTCTTCATTGCAAACCAACCATTCTTGATAAAATCAAAGGAGAATCCAGACGTGAGAAAATCAAGAATTTGACATTGAAACCGGTTCTAGCAAGGTTTTGTTGTTGAAGTCGTTTGGAGGAGAAGATGGAGTTGAGTTCGAGGGAGAGGAAGACGAATGAGACAATTTATACAGTTGGAGGTCTTTGATTCAATCACTAGTCTTGGTAATAGCAAAGCTTCTCGACTGAGATAATTTCTCCTTTGAATTCATGAAAAATATAAACAAACCACCAATCCTTTTTTCTTTCTCCGTTGAGAAAGTCATCATTATCTATTACAAATGAGGGTTTTGTCTCTTTTATTCCATAGAAATCATGCCAAACAAGTTAAAGCTTACCCCCACCGTAGCTTAACTAGTTGTCCGTATAAAACTTTGGCTAAGGTGCTTGCAGAAAGGATTAAAACAATTTTCTTAGCATGATTACTGGTTTCAGAATTCTTTTGTGGGAAATTGAAAAAAATTAGACTTCATTCAAATAGTCAAAAAATGAAAAAGAAATAGGGGATTATACATGGTAGGGTGAACACTCAGAATCGTCTTCAGTGACAGTTGCTTTTGTCTTGCATCCCCAATGGTGTGTTCTTTTTTGTCATCAAGAGGATCATCTTGATTCTCTTTCATAGGGTTGTGAGTTTGTTTGCACCCTTTGGAGCTGTTTCTTTATGGTATTTGGTGTGGTGATGGTGCGTGATAGGGACGACCATTCTATGATGGAGGAGATCTTGATGAATTCTCCCTTCTGTTGGAAGAGCCTTGTGATAGGCAAGTTTTTGTGCTATCTTGTGGGCAGTGTGATCAAGAGGAATAGTAATATTCTTAGAGGGGTGAAGAAGTCATTGATGGAAGTCGAGGAGGTGGTAATATTTAATGCGTCTTTATGGGCATATGTTAATCGAACTTTGTTGTAATTTTCCATTTGGTGTGATTCTTCTAGATTGAAGTATGTTCTTACCACTTTTTGAGGACCCCTTTTGTGGGTGTTTTTGTATGCTCTTAACGGTCAAAGTCAACCCTTTCATTTCGAATCTTTAATTCGGAATGAATCAATCAAATCTCCCCAAGTAGGATTCGAACCTACGACCAATCGGTTAACAGCCGACCACTCTACCATTGAGCTACAGAGGAACAACGGTAAATTAGGTCTCAAAGAACTCAATTCCCGTTCTCAACCCATGACCAATATGAGCTGAGCTCGAGGTTTCCTTCGTAGCTCCCGCAACTTCTTCATAGGTTTAGAAACTTGACATTGAGATGGTTTACAACCTCATGGCATGTTGGTTGAGATTATCTGGATGTTGTTTGAGAATGTAAAGGCTTTGTGTGGTGATGGAGAATGTGGATTCGAGGTTGTTTTTCTTCCCGAAGTTATTTAGTTATATTGAAAGGGAAACGAAGCGGGATATTCTTTGCTATTCGAAGATTATGTTAAAAGGACTGGCTTAGTCTCTTACTTTTTTTTCTTAGTAGTGGAATATCTTAACTAATTGCCTTTAGATCTAAATATCATATAAGGTCTTTTGGCAAGCTGTTTTGAAAAGATAAAAATAATCTCAAGGCCTTTTCTTTGCAAGAGTTGAGATATAAGCTTCGATGGAGTACGAGTTCTACGCTTTAGTTTAAAGAGAAATATTAATGGATCATAAAACTGTATGATCTAAGTATCACTAATCATAATGATTGTATAGCTTGACGTGAACTCTTTAATTAGGATAAAT
The DNA here is from genome assembly GCA_033971965.1 of Cucurbita ficifolia. Classification (NCBI taxonomy): domain Eukaryota; kingdom Viridiplantae; phylum Streptophyta; class Magnoliopsida; order Cucurbitales; family Cucurbitaceae; genus Cucurbita; species Cucurbita ficifolia. The sequence goes on from CM066970.1 coordinate 5,785,360, forward strand.
GGAGGCAAGGAGTAGTCTAGTGGGTATCCTCTCTTGTTCTAAGGAGGCATTGTTCAAGCGTCTTATGGGGGGTTGTCTTCGGTTCAACTTAGTTCGAACTCACAAGTAGATGTTGTGCAGTGGCTTTAGAGTTTTTAAGCAGCACATCTTCTACCATTATCTCGTGTTACGACGGTAGCAGTTGGAGGAGAGTGTCTAGAAAATACTAAATGATTTTTTTTTATCAAGGTGGCTCCCTCAACCTCTTCTTCTCTATTGCCTTCCTTGAATACACTGTTATATATGTAGGTAGCAAAGAGAAATGGACGTTTTTGCAGTGGACATTGAGATTGATTTTTTTTTGACATTCGGAAAGTCACTTGTTTTATAAGAGAGAATATAATTGATGTTTGAAATTTACGAAAGGGATGAAATATCCATGATGTTTACCAAAGACCTTCCCAATTTACAATGAGGGAAGTCATGTCAACGAGTCTGCTTTAGTTAACAATACAACGGGGGCAAGGTCGAGGCTCAATTCTACCCATTATGTCGCTTCATTATCTTTTAGATTCCTATCAAGCTTCAGGTTCTAGAATTTGTTGACATCATTTCACATTTCCTTGATCATGACTCTTTTGTTATGAGAGAGTCTATACAAAAGTGGATACTGCTGGGCTAGCGTGGTGTTTTCAATCCTTGGGTCATCCAGAATGATGTGCTTCCTCCATCACCCACCCTATGACGAATTCGATTGGTAATGAGGTTCTGATGTTTTTTTTTTATATTCTTTCATGGTCCTTTGCAGGAGATGGAGGGGTCAATTTTTACATGATGTAGGAGTGTATCGTGCCTTTATAAGTTTTCTCCACAAAGTGTTTTCTTTGTAATGATATCTCCATATCCATTTTGCGAGGAGTTTTGTTCTTTATCGAAAATAGACCAAGTCCTTTTTCTACTGGGAGGTAAGTCCTTTTTCTACTGGGAGGTTTATGATATTCCATCGAACAAGGTGTGGACCATCTTTCCACAAATAGTTTATGAATAATCTCTCTATATCCGTAGCTATTTTTTATGGCATTTCAAATAGAGACATGTAGTAAGTGGGGAGTTTGGATAGTGTGGCTTGTATTAAGGTGAGCCTTCCTTTAGAAGTATAACATGATGACTATGTTGATAACCTCCTTTCTATTTTTTCTATAATGGTCTTCTAGAAGGAAAATGATTTGTGATTTCCCTTAAGGGTAATCCTAGGTACAATAGTTGACTATTCACCATTTTCACAATCGTATCTGACAAATTCTTCAATAATCTTTGTGCTAATATTGATGCTCATAATCTCTATTTTTTGGAGATGGATGTTTTGTTCAGAGATTCTTTCAAAGGTTTTTGCCGTCTTGAACATAGTTTTCATGGAGGAGATATCTGACAAATCAAAAAAGAGAATTGTATCATCTATGAATTGAAGGTGGTTAATTCTTAAGTTTCGTTGCCAATCTGAAAGCCCTTTATCTTCCCTTCGTCTTCGGCCCGACCATCCATTACCATTATGAAAAGAAAAGGGATGGTGGATCCCCTTGTCGAAGACCTTGTGTGGCATAAATCGTCCCTCTCGGTCTTCCATTGATGATGATGGAGAAGTTTGTGGATGATATGCACCCTTTTGTCCACCTCCGCCATTTTAAGCCCGAGCCTTTTGCTACAAGAATGTATTCGAGGAGATTCCAATCGACCTTGTCGAAGGCCTTTTCCAAGTCCAATTTGATGATTACATCTTTTTGTTTCTCCCTTTCCCATTCATCTATGAGTTCATTTGTCATGAGAGATGCTCAAGGATTTGTCATCCCTCTACAAAATCTCTTTGCTGCCCAGTAATCGCATCCCTCTACAAAATCTCTTTGCTGCCCAGTAATCGGGAAAGGGAAAACCTTTTTAAGATGTTTTGATAGGACCTTTGCTATGATTTTTATGTCTGGTCGTAAGACTTGTGGGGTGGAAGTCTGCGACAGTGCGAGCATCTAGTTTCTAGTTTGTTTGAGATCAAACATATGTTTGTTTCATTAAGTTTCTAGTTTGTTTGAGATCAAACATATGTTTGTTTGTTTCATTTAGGTTACTATTGATAACTCTATTATGAAAAAAAATCTTGGAACACTCTCATGATATCGACTATCGATAATGCCCCATAAGGCTCCATATAGTAAGTTTTCAACCATGTTGACCTATATAATTATAGCTTTCTCTCTGAACCCACTGGCACAAAACTGCATAATGAACTATATAATTATAATTATAGCTTGTTGGCACACCACCTCGTGTCCACCCCCTTCGGGGCTCAGCCTCCTCACTGGCACATCGCCCGGTGTCTGGCTCTGATATATTTGTAGCGACTCTAGGTAAGTAGAAATTTAGGGTCGTTACATAATCATTAACAGAAATTTCATCGAGTCTTAAGTAACTAGTCGAAAACATAACATCTAATATCAAATCTTCCAATGAACAAAAAGGATCAGCATTCTGCCAAAGTTAACATCTGATTTCAAGATGGTCCATTCCTCACAACCTAAACAAGTTCGAGCATGCATGCATCCTCCCTTCGAAATTTATTACAGGGTCCATCAGAAGAATTTTACCGCTCAAATTGTTGAACTGATGTTTGTATCTTCATTTGTTATTCTTAGTGCTTCTTCTTCGTTATATTGGATGATTAAAATGATTTGTACTAAGGATTTGTTTCGGATTTATTTCGCCCGTGACAGTGACTGCTGCGGAGCTGGATTATGACAAGTTACCCTGCAAATATATTCAAGGACTCGAGAACAGGTTCCAGTTCCTATGTATACAGCGTGGAGAAAACTCGACTCGTATTAAATCGTTCGTAATGGAAGTTTCTTGTCAACCCATAGGGTTCTGATGGAGAGAATTTCTGAGCAATTTGGTGGGCGTCCTCCTATATCTGCTCTTTGTTTGCTTTTTAAGTTTTATTCTTAAAGATTTACCATCTACATTTCACCCACCACGAGATAAAAAGGAAACAGTAAATATAAAATGAAGGTTCGAGATGTTTAGCCAAATAGAATTCTTAGCATTGCCCCTTGTTGAATGCCATCTATTATCAAATGATATGCAAGGGAAGGTTATTGCTCTTTCGTATATATTCCTTTTTACATTGTCTCCACCAAACCGGAGAAAGAAATCAGCCTGTCCTTTGATTTGTACTTTAATTGTGCCATTTTGACGGATAATGTGAGATCCCATATTAGTTAGGGAGGAGAACGAAGCATTCTTTAGAAGGGTGTAAAAACTTCTCTATAGCAAATATGCTTTAAAAACCTTGAGAGGAAGTCTGAAAGAGAAAGTCCAAAGAAGTCAATATCTGTTAGCGGTAGACTTGGGCTGTTACAAATAATAGTGTAAAGTTTGAAACTTGAATATTGATTGAAACGTTGATGTTCGAGTTTATAGAAATGTCAATAAAAATATAAACGTAAAGTTTACTATATCTTATTCCTAAGCCTACAACTAATTAGATAACTAGTTATTTCAAGGCTAATAGCTATGTTCGTTTTTTTAGTTGAAAAATATGTAGGGGTGTGTTTCAAACCTTTAATCTATTGGTTGAGGGTTGAGTGTGTATATTTTATTTCAATTAAGCTATGTTAAATGGATTGAAGTGTAAACAAATTATAGTAATAAAAATTTAAATTTGTAGTTTATTTCTAAATGTACAAATATCAATTAAAGAGTCCATTAAAATCTCAAAAATAACGGATCACCAGTTAAAGCCCCTAAATGATTGCTCAGTGATAAAGGAGGTAGCGGTGCAGAGACAACCAAGAGGTTTGCCTAGAAGCAGCCACCCTTAAAAGAGTGCGTAATAGCTCACTGATCGAGCTCTCTTGTGCCGAAGACGAACGGGGCTAAACGATCTATCGAACCTGTGGGATGTAAAAATGTATCGGTAGGGGAGCGTTCCGCCTTAGAGGGAAGCATCGGCACGAGCAGTGGTGGATGAAGCAGAAGCGAGAATGTCGACTTGAGTATCGCAAACATTGGTAAAATAACAATAAATCACTATTGAAGAGTCTAAGTTTGGGTTGGTATTTTTATTTTATTAATAATATCGATTAACACTAAATTGATGGCTAATCACATGGTTGGTGAGTAATATGTATGTAATGGGCAATTATAATTATAGATTAACATGTGTTGATACTTGCTATAATTATTTATTTTTACCTAAAATATCCTTAGATCTCAACCAATCCGACAAATAACATCACACCTCGAACTTAGGCAGCTTTTACTGAGCACAATCTCATGGCTCAAACATGGTCGCATGTCTTGAGAGGAAGAATCTTTTTCTATCACAAACAAAGAGACAGGACAAGATCTATATAAGATCAAGGTTATGAAATAATTTAGGCCAATTTGATAAAGATTTTGTCTTAGCATTCAATTTAATTAAGGCTAGTATAAGCTTCAATTATTCAATTTAAGTGGTTATGTAAGAGGTAAGATTGCCAGAAAAATCTAGGAGAAAAATTGTAATATAGTGAAGTACCTCCACATAGGTTGATACGAACTTTGAGGAATGAATCAAGCCAATCTCGAAAATAGGATAGAATGCTGGCTTTGGCCAACCAACTAAATGGCCTTGCTATCGGCTCAGTCGGAAGACTTGTCTTATGTGTGATGACACATTGCCCAGTGGCCCTTGCACGTGCCATGTATGTTTATATGATATTATGATGTGTTATGATGATACTATGATGTTATGCGGATGTAATTCGATATGATATTATGATGTGTTATGATGATGCTATGATGTTATGTTGATGTAATTCGATATGGTATTATGATGTGTTAGGATGATGCTATGATGTTATGATGATGTAAGTTGATGACATTAGGATGTATTATGATCATGTTATGATATGTGATGATACGATGTACTATGATGATATGACACACTAGGATGATGATGTATTATGACAGATAACATAATATGTATGATGAAGATATGACATAATATGATGATATCTCACATTACGATGATGTGCATGTATGAGATGTCATGTTGCATTATGATGAAGAGTTTCTGATACACGGCCCCTAAATGATGTTATAAATGATGAATGTATGAAGGGTTATGCATGCATGTTACCTAAAGTAACATGTGAAGGATGTGTGAGGTTGTATCACATGAATGATTTAAGATGAAAACTGTAGGTTGTATCACATGTAAAGGATGTGTGAGGTTATATCACATGAATGATTTAAGATGAAAACTATAGGGATCTCACGTATAATGTATGTTCATTTACATCGGGTTACTTCTCCTTTTATGATGATGAGTACAACCGCGTACATTATGATGATGATGATCATCATCATGCCTTGCATGATACTCGAGGGTTTGCTGTACCTCCAGACGTCCGGCTACAGCCAACTAGCCCAACTATAACGGACTCAGAAGGTGTACGAACCGCCTGGTGAACTCGTGCTCGCACATGTGGGTCGTGTGTACTGATGGTTTTAAATGATAGGTCCATATCATGATTGCATGTGTTTGCATTCTTTGACTCCAATAATAGGTCACTTGCTAAATATTTCTTAAAATATTCCAGACATGTGTTACTTCTATATTTCAGGTGAAGGCAAGACAGCCTTATACGGTTGACAGCGACATCACAATTAAAGACCATGGCACATGCATAGGTTAGTCGCATTTAATTTCACAGATCTTAGGTTAGTATAAGACATTGTTTTAAATGGATATTTTCGCACAATTAAATGAATATTTTCGCACATGTTACGTCATGCACGTGGTAGCGACATGTAAATGTAGCATGATTAGGATTTAGAGGTGAGAGAGATGGGAATTTGAAGTGAAATAATAGGAGAAGAATCCTATCCAAGTTCACATGTGAATGTAAAATATGAAATGAAGATGTGACAGTTTGACTTTTGTGAATAAGTCCAATCCCTATATGGTCCTCAATCTACTTTTCTCATACCATTTTTTCCTTTTTTATTTATTATTTTATAGTACTTTTGTTATTCGTTTCACTACATTCTAAAAAATATTTATAGACTTTGTATTTTTGTAATCAATACTCATAGGATTGAGTTTTGAACAAAAACATTTCAAAATTTCATTCATATCTTTAAATTTTTTGAAAAAAATAAAGGAAAATATCATTTATCGTTAAGATATGGATATAATTGTTAGTACTCTGTTTAAAAAAAAAACTCTGAAACATTCAAAATTTGCATTAACCTTTGTAGATTGACATAGAAGAGAAAGAGTAAATAGGAGAGGGAGGTGAAGAGTTGTAGATCAATGGTTTCTGTCCATATATTAGTGGTAAGAACTTTTTTTTTAAAAAAATGTTAAAGGTATTAATGCAATTTTGAAAGTTCATGGGTATTTTTTAAACAAGGTACTAGCGGTTTTTGTCTATATACTAATAGTAAGAGTGTATTAATGCAATTGAAAACCATGATTTAAGATTTATCACAGGGAACACATGAAGCCATGGATGCAAGTATTAGACTATGTCGTAGGACCCCACAGGATGCCATGAATTCATTGACCATAGGACCCCATAAGTCTCTAAAGGAAGATGTCTAAAGGATAAAAACTCAAGACCCCAGACTAAGGTCCTCACTACAAAAGTGAGTACGAGTTGTCTAGTGATAGAATAATACCTTATTATAGTAGAAAAATAGGGTCGTTACAACTATCATCTGCATCCAGAGGCTTAAACTTATTTTGAAAAAATTATGTTTTTTTCCATATGTTTGGTTTGTGAAAATAAGTTATTCAAAAATTTAAACCAAATAAAACGGAGAAAGAATGCTCTTTAGTCGTTCAAAGTTACTTCAAAGCCATAAACATTAATACAAATCAAATCTTGGTGATGCTTATTTTGTTCTTCAACTTTTGTCTAACCACTTGATATGATAGTTGACATGATTTGAGCTAAATCCTCGTACTTCAATAACCTTGACAATGGTGAGAGAAGGTTTAAGGCACATTTTCCCTCGAATATTTGATGAAACCATTGGTGGGTGGAATGTATGTTAAATATAATGTTTTATTTTTAAATGCATTGATGTATGATAGTTTGATTAAGTAATAGTAATCATAAAATTAAAATAAAGTATTAAAGAATTATCCACTAAAAACTTATATAGAAAATAATGAAATTTGAAATATTTGTCATGTTTTATGTTTTATGTGACACCCGAGAGAAGGAGGGATACATGAATGAACCAAGATCACATTTGAATTAGAGTAATTCTGAGGATAGGATGACTAAGAGAGGATTAAAGAAAATGAAAATTACTACCTATACCAATAAGGTACATCTTTATTTTCGATAGCAAAATCATAAGAGCTCTATAGTTAAGCGTGTTTTGTTTAAAGCATTAGAGCAATTCTATGTTGGGTGACTTCTTGGAGTTTTCTTAGGATGCATGTGAGTGAAGAAAAAACATGTTGGAAGGACTCGTGTTGGTTTGTGGGATAATTTTCACTCTTAGAAGCGAGAAGTAAGTAATTTGGCCATGATGCAGGGGATGCAAGGGAATGCCGGGCCAATCAGGTATCGAATCAAGATTTTGAATCTTGATCCGAATCTGGGAATAGGGCATTACAAATGGTATCAAAGCAGTACCTCTCTCAATAAGATGTGGTTCGAGGACAAATCAAGGCAGAAGTTGGTGGGCATGTGACACCCTAGTAAAGGAAAAGTACATGAATGAACCGATACCGCATCAGAATGAGAGCGATCATAAGGCTAGAATGACTAAGAAAGACTTAATGAAAATGAAAGTTACTACCTATACTAACAAATTGCTTGGAACAATTCTATATTGGGCGACCTCTTGGGAAGAACTCGTGTTGGTTTATGAGGATAATATTCACTCTTAGAAGCGAGAAGTAAGTAACATAACCTTATTGCAGAGGAATGTCTAGGGCGTTAAATTCATTTATTTCTAGATACTAAAACATATTAATATATACAAAAGAAATTATATCCAACGAACTCAAGGAATCGACTCCAAACTTTAAAGCATCCAACCGACTCTCATACCTCCCGATCAACAAGCCAACACAAATTTTACGAAATTTCTCCATATAATATACACGCTAGAAAACTAAAAATTTCAAGACACGTGCTCCTCTTACTCCTACGTGAATTCTTCACCCTACCTACGATCTATTTCCTCTTATAAGATAGACAAACTAGTAGGAGGCTTTTCACTATAGAACATCGATTTTTGAATTATTAATATTCTCTATTGCCAATAACGACCAAACTAAAAGGAAAACAAGAGCTGTCTTAGAATGTTCAAAGGAACATAAGAGCCAAAAAAGATGGAACTCCTTTTTCTTTGAATTTAATAACGTTTGGTAGAAAAGTAAATCCTATAGATTTGTTTGCCTCAACTTGTCTGTCGGTAAACTATACTTCTCAACAAATTAATAATTTTTTTTCTTATTATAATGTCCTAAACTTTTAAAGTTTTATTTTTACGGTGAACTTTAAATTTGTTTCAAATTAATTCGTCCATCAACTTTTGAGTTCAAATAAAATTGAAAAAAAGTGGAGATGACGATTAAGATGGCAGTACGAATGGTTTAGGTAGTAAATTTCAATTATGCATTTATCGTTTGAAAAGTTTCATCTTAACTCTAAACTTTTGAAATTGTTTCAAATTTAACCCTTTCATTAGCTTTTTCGTTAAAATGGAGACACAAAATATAGTGTGACGACTAATTGTGTTATAAGAAATCAAAGAGTTTAGTCTCGGGGAGCCTAATTTAAGAGTTAGATTTTTAGTTGAAATGGTTGGAGATGCTACATATAGTAAAAAAAAAAAAAAGTCGTTTTTACTATAAAAATCAATCATAAAAAAGTTTGTGTTTGGAATGTGATTAGGTTGCCTAAAAAATGAGAATATCATAAATATATCGAGGCTGTTAGACGTTTCATTGTTTTTAACAAGTGATATTAGAGTTATGCACCTAACTTAGTCATATTTGTATGTAATCCCGAGTGACAAACGTAAGTGGTAAACCTTGATGATGCAAAGTGATCCAGATAGATAGAGTACTCCAAAAAAGATGAAGTGCTAGTTTGGATAAGGACAAACTCTCGAGAAAGCTAGAAAAGTGGAAAAAAAAAATAACTATTTGAATAAAAATGACGTGATCTTTTGTTTGAAGGGAAGATTGTTGAGATTGATATCAAAATCGAATAGAAATATCATGAACATATAAGTGAGGAAAAACATCTGTGTTGATACGAAACATTTTGGTGATTCCAAATATAATAGAAAGACTTACGCGCAAAGTGAACAATATCATGTCATAAAAGTTTTCCACCCTATTATATTTTCATTTTCTTAAATCAACCCTTGAATGGTTTAAATTTAGGTATGGTGTTAGAATGGATCAAATATACTAATAGCATACCTAAGATGAAAATCATTGCCCACATCATATTGAGTGTATGGTGTCGCAAATTTAATATGAAAATAGTAGGTTGTGACCCCACATACAGACTGATAAGATAACGACCTATAAGTGGCGTCTATTCGGTCACGTAAGAGTCAAGACAAATAAGTCCATGATGCGATTGAGGAGAATGATGCATCATCCAACAAACCAAGACGAGATTGCATTAAAGTCAAGTTAAGGCATAATAAAAGTTTGAGAGAATGAGGCTACATGAGTGTCAAAGACAAGTTCAGAGAGGGCTGGATAGGCCTTGGGCCATAGCCTCAAAAGTTGGTGTTTTGATATGAGATTCTACATGCGGGTTTGGAGTTAAGTCCGTCTATATGAAAGATGAAAGCTCACCAAATTTGGTATCAATCGATATCCAATGGACGCTCTACAGAGCCATATGACCGCTCGCCAAAATAACGTTTACTCCATAAAGATTTGAAATGCCTCAAAATGTACTTTAGGGGGAGGCATGGTGTTAGCTCTCCACCACCCTTAAGTCATGTGGACTAAGCAAGTTACCTTGTGACACATATGTGTCACAACAAGGAAGAGCGTCTCGGGCGACTTCCTTTGAAATGGATATTTCAAGGACAGTGTTGGACGACACGAGTGTGCTGACATGCCTATGTGAGTTTGGTATATACACCCGCTATTCGATAGAGAGTCCGTAAATGACATGGCATAGATATGAGAGAGTTCATGCCCCAATGAGAACTTAGATGAATTTGTGTTCAAGATATCCCAACGAGATGAGCGCTACATGGGTCGATCCTCGTAGACATGTCCGAGCAAGCCAAGATGGTTGAGTTATCTCGAGATATGGTGTATGATGCATGCCCTGTGTATTAGGACATGAATGAAAGGAAGAACGAAACGATGCTTCTTATATGCTATGATTTTAAGTCATGGGGATCTCATGCATTTATGTATGTCATGTGTATCGGGATACTTCTTCATTATGTTATGTTAGTACGGACGCGTACCATCCATATTTATGTTCGTCATGATATCATGTGAGTTTTTTCCTCTGTGGTGTTCGACGACGCGTCAGCACGTTTAGCCCGACGAGCCAAGCTTAGGGGATTTATTACTAGCCCGCCTGGTGGCTCCATATGCGCGTGTGTGGGCTGTGTGTGGAGAAGTACCACACATTACAACCATGCCCGGACTGGAAAAAACTCAAGGTCATGTTATGTTGTATTAAAAGAATAGGTCCCATCATGTATGTGTTTGGTTGCATTACCTAACCCCAACAATGGGGTTAATTATTGAGTATTTTTTAAAATACTTAAGTCACGTGGTACTCTTATATTTTAGGTAAAGGTAAAGCGCCCCTCCACGAATGATGATGATGCTAGACTGCCATGGAAGCTAAGTTAGGATAGTAATAATGCATGGTTTTCCTTTAGTACTTTCCTAGGTAGTTTAGGACTTTCATTTTCTTATTGAAATTTATATTAATGTTTTTGTTTTTTATAAAATTTTACGCATACGTTAATAAAGGTACTGATGTAATGACGTCTCTTATCTAGATAAGAAAATTAGGGGCTTTACATCAATATAAAAGGGAGGTGTCTTGACTTACTAAATCACAACAATTGATCTCTTTTATCACACTTGGGGTGATTCAAAAATAGATGGAGGATACATTTTTTTACGGCTCCAATTTGGCTTCTCGGCTCATTTAACTTGAGTTTGATATCTTCGAAGCTTTTTTAGGCCAATTGAATTGGCACGGGTTTGATATTTTTGAACCCTTTCGAGATCAGGTAATCCAACTCGAGTCTAATACGTTCAAACTCTTTCCTACCATTAATGTTAATAAGACTAATTTTTAACTAATTTAAATTATTTAGAGCTAAGTTCATATTATTTTATGCAAATTAGGTCAGTCAATTTCTATAATATGATTGTGGGACTCCTCAACTGAAATTAGATTTCGAGAACCAATTTTAAGCTAGCACAAGGGGACAAAGTGACTTCCCTTAGACCAACCAACTAAGTGTCTTTATTATTGGTTTGGTTGGATTAACTGTATGAAGTATGAACAATGTCTGCCCTTTAGCCCCTATACATACTGTGTTTTGTATTCGTTTGACGCGTATTATGTTATGATATAAGTTACACTACATTATAAGTTATACCATGAGACGATTATGCTATGTTATGGATCTTGTTATGAACTCAAAATTCTATGATGCTTGAAACCTCTATATGTTATACCACACACACTATGCTAGCATGTGACGACCCTAGATTTTTACTAACCTAAAATCGTTACCGTATGCATAAAGTGACCATTTTATGCATAAATAATCATTTGAAACATAATCATAAAATATTGTCATGGACTTACCTAAGTAAAATAAAATATAAATACTCTATACTTGTAGTCTATGAAATTAAATACAACTACTCTATGCATGTGTCATGCATGGTCTTTTAAGTTGCGATGTCACCGTCAACCGTTTATTATTGTTTATTCTTTATTACAACTACCCTATTCATGGTTAAGTTTAAAATACAATTAAATATACATATTAAATTTCATAATTATTTATTCTTCCCATTTTTTTAAAATATATATTCAAATAGTAAATTTTAATTAAATATTTGAAAATAAATAAACAAAATTAAAGTAAATAATTAAATAATTTATTTATTTTTTTAACTAATGACCTCCCCCAGATCCGACAGGCCCACAATTGGGGAAGATTACGACATCCATTGCTGCTTCGAATCCGGTGTTTATTTCCCCTTGTTTTACTCAAACGTGGCCTTGCCTGCCACCTCAGCCACCAACTTATTTATTTATTATTATTATTATTATTTTAATATTATATGGTCGACAAATTTGTAAAATTAAATAATATATAAAGAAATACTCATATTTTATGGGTCAACCCAAGCCCCATGTTTCTTCCACGTGGCCCCGGAATATCTTTTACTTCTTTTTAATGTTTTTTTATTTTTTAATTTGATTGATAAATGAGAGTATCTTTATAATTAAACTGTATAGATTACCATTAAATAATACATAAGCTAAAATGATATTTTAACTTAGCATATTATATAGTTTAGTGTCGAAAATTTAATTTATTAATCGAGTATATAATAAAATTTCAGATATGTTTGTATATTATAGCGTTGAAAATGAATTGATGCATGTCTCCAATAATGAAAAATTAGTCAAAACATAACATGCTAATCTATGTATCGAATATATAATATAGTTTATTTTATTTCTATATCTCTCTCACATGCATGGTTGCTTCTAGGCCTTTTCCTCATTCTCGTATTTCTATTTAATTTATTTATTGTATCAATTCGATCGACTATAAATTACCTTTTGTAATCATTTTTTTTTGTTTTCCTCGAGATAAAATGAGATATTTCATAAATTTTACCAGAGGTCATCCAACATAAAATTGCACTTTGTTAGCTTGTTAGCGTACACTTAACTTTAAAGTTTCTACGTCAAACCACTGAAAAAAAAACGTACACCTTGTTAGGGTATCTCAACGTTTGTAACATCGAGCCATTTACGTACATTGTCTTTGCTCGGGTGTCTCAACGTTTGTAACAATAATGTGGCTATGGAATGACAAAAGAAAGTGAGCTAACATAGAAAATAAAGTGGGCATGAAATTTTCATCAGCATTTTCATACATTTATGAGTTTAGTATGGACGTTAATCAAAATTTTCATTTTATCATTAAAAATTTGACAAAATATAAAAGAAATATAATAAAGTACGACTAACGTAAATATATCAGACATGTTAATCTGTTTAAACGGTAAAATGCTTATTTATTGATTTTAATAATTTTATGAATTTTTGTACTTATTTTCGAGCGATTCTATTTTAGTTGAGGCATATTAATTTATTTGTAAAGAGTGTAGAAAATGAAGTTTATAGGAAAAAGATATTATTTGAATTAAATGGAGACAAATGTTCCCAAGTCCAAGGAGATTTATTTATAATTATATATATAAAGAAAATGTAGTATTTAAGGTATTTTTGAAATATTACTAAAAGGGAATCAAAAGATGTCGGCCAATTTTGAATTGGTTCCCTCTTGTGCGCATCTTTTAATTATAATTTACTTAATTACCAACTTATTCTTATTCCCTTTTTTCACGGGAGACTAGAGAATCAATTTGCAACACTTGCCCCATTTTAGGCCTCTAATCTATTCACAAAATTATGAGTTTCATGAATCGAGTTAGTTTGGTGACCCGACCCAACCAGCACGGACATTTCCTTGCACATGGTCACGTTGCTTACTCTTTGCTTCTACTATCTCATAAACCAACACGAGACCTTTCAGCAGCGAGGAGGACACCCAACATAGAATTGCTCCAAGTAAAGAATGCTTGACTTTGGAATACCTACGATTGAGACACCAAAAAGGAAGATGTATTTTGTTGGTATAGGTAGTTTCAATTCTTTTAGATCTTTCTTAGTCATCCTATTTGCTCTCATTTGGATGTGATCTTAGTTCATTCATGTCTTTTACTCGGATGTTGTAATGACCCTAGATTTCTACTAATTTAAAGGCGCTACCATCTTCATAACATCATTTCTTATGCGGAAATAAACATTTAAAACATCATCGTAAAGCAATGTAATGAACTTACATGTGTGAAAATGGTCTTTAAAGTAACAAAAATAAAATATTAAATAAACCAAATTAAATACTAAAAGTGATAACACACTATACTAACCTAAAGTCTAAGAATTGAAATATCACTATCATATGCATGTGTCATGGTCTCCACTTGCAATGTCGTCGTCAGTCGTACAGGGGTTCCTTGCTTTTACCTGAAAAAATAGAAGTAACACACGACTTGAGTATTTTAAGAAATACTCAGTAAGTGACCTCACTATTGGAGTCAGAGAGTGCAAATACATGCACGGACGTATCCTTAAGACCATCATACAGGTGGACTCTAGTCCGGACAAAATTGAATGTGTAATACTTCCCTCCACACGATCCACACGTGCGAGCATGAGTCCCCAGATGGTTCGCACTCCCCCTGGACCCATTAGCAAGCCCTCGAATATCATGCAAGGCATGATGATGATCATCATCATAGTGTACGCGTCTGTAATCATCATCATAAATGGAGAAGTGACCTAATGTAAATAAACACACAATATGCATGAGGTCCCCTATAGTTTTCATCTTAAATCGTTCTTATGACACAACCCTATACATTATTCACATACTACTCTAGGTAACATGCATGCGTCGGCTTCATACATTCATCATCATTAACATCAATTAAGGTTATGTCTTAGAAAACTCTTCATCATAACACATCATGGCATTTGGTACATGCACATCATCCTAATATGGAATATCGTCATATTAAGTCATATGATCATCATGCATCTTATATCATCATGTTATCATGCATCATCGTCATCATACCATCATATCATCATCACATCATATAACATCATCATCATATCAACATGTCATTCACATGCATGAGATTTCCAAACTAACTATCCATAATACATATATATATATATATATATATATATATATATATATATATGCATGTACAACCATCACATTCATGGCAACAACAGTTGCCACAAAGACAGGTCATTTGTGTGAACTTAGATGTGTGAAGCAAGTTTCCTAGATCATATCGGTTATGGTTCTAGTACTCACGGTACCAATTGAAGCAAGAGAGTATGCAGTTTTAGTGATGCATCCAATAAAAGGATAGCCCTTAGGCCGGATCATGGACTTGCGCACACTCTCATTGCCAAAAGCCAATGAAAAAGAAATAAAAGCAAATGATATCATCGAATACATGTTCGTACATAACATGTTGAAAAAGTAATCCATGATCATATGACATGTAACATGTACGAGGTCTCACATTAAAATCATCGTTTAATGAAATAATGCACAATGTACTTTCATGCTTATCGTTGCGTAAATTTCTTACAAGACATGCATACATATTCATAGTATATCATTTACTTATATCATACATGATACATCACGACATAAACATGGTCATATCAATATAGCCGTCAATAAACATACGAGGTATTGAATTTTTTTTTTCTTTTAATTTGACTACAACCATTCAAGTAATAGGAATGTGAATAATTTCCCTTTTCTACAAGAGAAATTTACAAATAAAAATAATTTGAAATTATAAAGAAAAGGTAAAGAAAGAACATTTAATTTTAAAATGAAAATGTGTTTATCATCTATATATATATATATATATATATATATATATATATATTATTATAGAATGTTGGAGTTTATTTATTAACTAAAAAAGATAAAACAAATTAATTAAACGTAATAATACAAAATAAAAACGTTTTAAGAATGATTGTGATTGGATCAATGTGAAACTGATCGCTGTAATTAACTAATAATTTTTTTAGAGTAATTAATTAATTATCATTATTATTATTTTGCTCAACATGAGAGCCTCACATGCTTGAGAAAGCCAAAGACCACTCGGCTTTCTAATTCTGACAACATATTATTTTTAATTTTTATTATTCTTGAAATAAATCATTTATTTTTTTTAAAAGTAAGTTTATTTATTAATATTCTGAAGATTTTATCAATTATTACCCCCAACTTGATAATTATTGCTGTATTTATTTAAACTAAATTAGGTATTGAATTTTTATTCTTAAATAGACTGAAAAACCATCCATAAAGTCTTTTTTAATGTACATTTAATGAATATAATAAATATGTTTAGTACAAAAATTAATGAAACTTAAAAAAAAAATAGACATAAAGTTTATTCAATTCGCTCAATTTTTTTTTATTAATTTTTAATTTTTTTAATTATTATCTCTCAAAATCTTAATTTTAATTTTATATTATGATACCTGAGTAATTAAGAGGTACATAAGAAAAATTTTAAAAATTTAAAATTATTACATATACCAATATATTAGAATGTCGGGGCATTAAATGCTTATTTTAAAATTAATATAAAGCTTTATCTATATTTGACGACTTTTTCTATTAAAAAAAATTAAACCCTAATTTTTTTTTATTAAAAATTATATTGTTTTAAACTTTAAGAAAATCCATTATATATAATTATTTAATCTTTTTCACAAGCACTAATCAGCCGAAAATGTGAGAAATTTGCCCTTTTTTATTTGGTACTCTTCTTTTACTCTGGGTGTCACATGTTCACTAGCTTTCGCCTTGGTTCGTCCCTGATTCCCCTACATCCCTTACAATATGGTCATGTTGTGTAGATTATACTCATAGATCAACACAAGTTATTTCAACATGTTTTGTCTTCAATCACATGAATTCCTAGGATGTCACCCAACATAGAATTGTTTGCTTAACCATGAAGTTCCTATGATTGAGCCACCGAAAAAAAAGGTGCACCTTGTTAGTGTAGATAATGACTTTCAATTTTTAAAACATTTCTTAGTCATCCTATTCACGAGATCATTCTCATTTATATATGGTCTCGGTTCATTCGTATACCCCTTCTTTACATAGATCTCACAAAAATTAACAATTTTTCGTATATAATAACTCGGGCTTTGTAACTTGGTTTTAAAACTAAAACACTCTTAAAAAAATGTATATATTCACTTAAATTTAATTGTTTATTCGGATTATCACATAAATTAAAAAATAGTTATTTTATCTCTTTCTTGATTTTATCTAATTTTATAAATTTGTAATATTGATGTGTCGATGAAGAGGTAGATTTTTAAATTTTTCTTACAAACTATAAAAACGAATTAATTATTTTTATAATAAATAAAATAATCATCATAATATTAAATTATGTAAAGGATAATAATGATGTTTGTTATCATAGTAAATCATTCTTACACTTTTGAAACCTTTTCTTTTTAATTATATTAAGGTCAATTATTAAATAAAAAGAAAAGATAAAAAGCGTGAAATGACCTTTATGTACATATTTCAAGTTAGTATAAGAGATTTATCTTTAAACTAAAAGAAACAAAATATATATATATATATACTTATATAATTTTTTAAGACTAAATTAATAAAATATTTATGAACTTCCCATTTTACCTACATATTCTCTTCAATAATACCCTCCAAACTTTCAAAAAAGTTTTTTTTTGAAAAATACCCATTAAATTTGAATAAAAATGTTTTAAAAATACCCTCGAATTTTTAAGAGTGTTTAAAAAAGCTGACGAAGGGGATGAGCCAAATAGGGAGTCTATTGGACGGGGTTCAACTAGTAGAGACTCTTGGAACAGCTGGAGTAATCAGTCCCCAAGTGAGCGTATTATAGGAGACCGTCAAGCACATCTGACAAAGATCAAGGGGAGATCTCATTGTTGCATAGCTCAGGTCGGAGCAACAGGCAATTTCACGATCGGGCATGAGTGCTCGGAAGTTGTCATTGTATACTCCCGCGGGTCGGAAGGCGGCGGAGAAAAGAGGAGGACATTGAGCGAGATCTATCAGCAGCGAATTCCCCTTTAAGGTAAAGATTGCAATGCCGAATATCAAATAATTTCGGGTGAAAACGTAATTCGGGCGAAGATTCATGCAAATATAAAAATAAAATAATAAAATGGAAACTTAAAAAGGAAAAAAAGTGTATGCATTTGAGTAGAAAAAGTATAGTTTAATGTTGTGAATAATAATTAAAGTAGAAATGAAAAAAGTAGCATATATTATAATTATTATGGGGCGCTCTAGAAATTAAAAAGCAGCCGCCGGGTCCCACTCCCTACAGACAAAATCATGCATAAAGCTTACCCACCCATATCACTACACTATCAATCAACACAATACTCACATATAAATACATTAATCTAAAAATACTTTTTTATTTTTTTATTTTTTAATAATAATCTAAAACTTTTATTTTGTTTAAAAAAATATTCTTCCATTTTTAATAATATTTCAAAAATACTCTTAAATTTTAAAAAGTTTCATATTAATATCTTCCATGTTTTTTAGAAAAATTCAAAAATATTTTTATAATTAATACGATGTTTAAAAAATACTCATAAAATTTTAAAAGTAACATAAACGTCATTCATCTTTATAAAAAAAATCTTATCATCAATATATGAACGAAAATTGTCTATCGACGTCTCGTAGATTATTTACAAACATTTTCATGTTACTCGGGAAAATTCATGAGTATTTTTTAAATATAGTACTAATAGTAAAAGTATTTTTGAACTTTTAAAAAAAAAAATAGGGATATTAATGAAAAGTTTAGAAAGTTTAAAAATATTAATGATTTTTATCCAAAAATGAACCATAAATATAGTTTTAAACTATTTTGAAAGTTTATGAAATATTGAATGTGATATCCCACCTTGGTTAGGTAGGAGGAGAACGAAACACCCTTTATAAGGGTGTGGAAATCTTTCTTAGGAGACACGTTTTAAAGCCTTGAGGGGAAGCCTGAAAGGATTAGCTCAAAGAGAACAATATCTACTAGCGGTGTCCGCTTGGGTCCGTTACGTATCGTCGTCAGTCTCACGATTTTAAAACGCATCTAGTAGAGAGAGGCTTCCACACCCTTATAAGGAATGCTCCGTTCCCCTCTCCAACCAATATGAGATCTCACAATCCACCACCTTGGAGGCCCAACGTTCTCGCTGGCGCACCGCCTAGTGTCTAACTCTGATACCATTTGTAACAGTTGAAGCACACCTCTAACAGACGTTGTCTGCTTTGGACCGTCACATATCGTCGTTAGTCTCACGATTTTAAACGCATATGCTGGGAAGAGGTTTCCACACCCTCATAAGGAAGGCTTCATTCCCCTCTCCAACCAATGTGGGATCTCACAATCCACTCCCCTTGGGGGTCCAACGTTCTCGTTGGCACATTGCCGGTGTCTAGCTCTGATACCATTTGTAACAGTTCAAGCACACCTCTAGTAGATATTATCCGCTTTGGCCCATTACGTATACTGAATCTTGATCCGAATCCTAGATCTGGATGTAAAAACAAAAATAATTTATTAAAATAAAAAGTATAGAGTATTTAAATCATATATAAAAATTAATTAATTTGGGGTTGGTGGATTATGATGTCTCTCTCACTTACCTTGTCCTAAGCATTGATGAGAGCCCATTTGACTATTCAAAATTGGATCCTTTTTTTATATAATATATATAATATTGAGATTAAAATAAGTGAAATTACCATAATGTGTTGAGTGATGAAATGGTAAATTTTTGAAGCTATAAAAGGGAGTGTTTAGGCATTGCTTAAGAACTCACAACCAAACCAAAGATGGGGAAAAGAGGTTCCTCAATGGCCTCTTTGGCGGTTGCCATTTTGGCAACATTGCTCTCTTTAACCTTCCCTTCTAATGCTAATGAGTATCTCTACTCTTCCCCTCCTCCTCCGACTCCCGTTTATCACTACAAGTCCCCGCCCCCGCCTCCTCCTCCTCACAAGAAGCCTTACCATCCGCCTTACCACTACAAATCTCCTCCTCCACCGCCCCCCGTGTACAAATATAAGTCTCCTCCACCACCTCCACCGTACAAGAAACCATATCACCCACCTTATCACTACAAGTCTCCGCCACCTCCTCCACCTGTTTACAAGTATAAGTCTCCCCCTCCACCACCACCGCCCTACAAAAAGCCGTACCACCCTCCAACACCCGTTTACAAGTATAAGTCTCCACCACCACCGGTTTACAAGTACAAGTCTCCTCCACCTCCGCCACCTTATAAGAAGCCATACCATCCGCCTACACCAATTTATAAGTACAAATCTCCACCACCACCGTACAAGAAGCCGTACCACCCACCCACACCGGTTTATAAGTACAAGTCTCCACCACCACCCGTCTACAAATATAAGTCACCACCTCCACCACCACCGTACAAGAAGCCATACCACCCTCCCACACCAGTTTACAAGTACAAGTCTCCACCACCATCGGTTTACAAATATAAGTCACCACCTCCCCCACCACCGTACAAGAAGCCCTACCACCCTCCCACACCCATCTACAAATACAAGTCTCCACCACCACCCGTCTACAAATACAAGTCTCCTCCTCCCCCACCACCATACAAAAAGCCATACCACCCACCTACACCGATTTACAAGTACAAATCTCCACCACCACCCGTCTACAAATACAAGTCACCACCTCCACCGCCACCGTACAAGATGCCCTACCACCCACCTACACCGGTTTATAAGTACAAGTCTCCACCACCACCCGTCTACAAATACAAGTCTCCTCCTCCCCCACCACCATACAAAAAGCCATACCACCCACCTACACCGATTTACAAGTACAAATCTCCACCACCACCCGTCTACAAATACAAGTCACCTCCTCCACCACCACCATACAAAAAGCCATACCACCCTCCCACACCAGTTTACAAGTACAAGTCTCCACCACCACCGGTCTACAAATATAAGTCACCACCTCCACCACCACCATACAAGAAGCCATACCACCCACCAACACCAATTTACAAGTACAAATCTCCACCACCACCCGTGTACAAATACAAGTCTCCTCCACCACCACCACCGATCAGACCCTATCACCCACCTCCAACCCCAGTGAAGCCATACCACCCACCACCCGTCTACCACTACAAATCTCCCCCGCCACCACCACCGGTCTACATTTACGCATCACCCCCACCACCTCACTACTAGACACTAATCTCATCAAGGTATCATAATCAACACAAATCTAAGCATACAATCAAACAATGTTTGCTTAATTTTGATAACTTTAATGAAACATTAATCAAACGAATCTTTACTGTCATTTGTAGGAAGCAAAAAGAGGATGTCAGAAAATAAATGGCACGTCGATAAGCGTCAAGAATTGGAACAGGGAAGCCTGGAGGGTTGTCGTCGCTGCTGCTGGAGCTTGATAACTGTTGAATTTGTTGTTTGTTTTAGGGTTTGTCGTGTTTTTTTTCTTTTCCATGTCATTTTATTAGTTGTAATGCACTACTTGTAGTAATCACTTCTCAAACTATATAATATATATTAAAAATATGTGCTTCAAAAATCAGAGTTGCTCATTTCCCAATAAAAAAGGTCTGTTTTTTTTTTAATTTTTTTAATTTTGTTGTGAGGGCCCACCTTTTTTGTTATTTATTTATTGATCCCTCTTTGGATTCTCTTTTGCTTTTTTGCTCAATTATTTACTGCCCTTTTTTGTCACATGTCTACCATAACTGAGGCTATTGCAATTGTACTTTAATTCAACTACACCTAAGTTATATAATTGTGACTTAGTTGTGCAAAATTCATAAATGTGAGGATTTAATTGTAATTAATTTTGTGGATAGTTTAAAGTTTAAGGTTTAAAGTCTAAAAGAACCACGACCATAATGATAATAATGGTGAAAAGACATTTTTTTTTTGGTAAAACCGATAAAACTTATTATTATCAAAATGATTTAAATATCGGGTGATTTTCCTACAAAAAAAAAAAATATATATATATATATATATATAAGATTCATATTCATTATTTTTTCTATTAATTTCTTTGAAAATTTGCTTTTTAGTTTAAAAATATAGGGTAGGTGTGTTCAAATGACTCAATGGGCTATCAAGAACGTAGAGGAGGTAGGATGGGCAGTTGGTCAGATCTAGTATGGATTGTACATGGACGGTAGTTGGAGTCGGCGGCTCTCTTAGGGTTCCCTCATCTGGGATCCCTGAGGAAGAGGATCAAGTTGGCCCTTGCGAACAACTTGATGCACTATCTCCCTTCAACCCTTTGAGCGAAATGCGGCAAAAGGAAGGAAAATCCATGGACCGACCCCATCGTCTCCACCCCGTAGGAACTACGAGATCACTCCAAGGACGCCTTCGATATCCAGGGGTCGTGGACCGACCATAGAACCCTGTTCAATAAGTGGAAGGCAGAACCAGCCAGAACTACCCATCCCAAACCATAAATGTTAGATTGGATTTTATTTTTGGGTTGGGTTGGGTGGAATTTTTGAAAAACAAAAAATCTGGGTCAGTTCCTAGGTTGACATTTTTTTTTTGTCGGGTCAATTCGACCAACTCGAAAATAGGGTTACAATCCAACCCTACTTTTAAGATTATTACGAAAATTAAGAATGTTTAACATTTGTAACTAATGTTAGTGATAGGTTGTGACACGCGAATGTTTGATATTTGAGATTTACGAGATTTTATTTATTAATATAACATATATTGTGAATAAGTAGAATTTTTAAAGTAATTTTAACCCGACAGCCTGGGTTGGGTTGGATTGTATAAAATCTCATATCGGTTAGAGAGGAGAGCAGAGCATTTCTTGTAGGAGTGTGGAAACCACTCGTTAGTGGATGTGTTTTAAAATTTTGAGGGAAAGTCCGGAAGGGAAATCTCAAAAAGGACAATATCTACTTCGTCGCCACTCAATCAATTCAAAGTTTTAGGCTGGTCCACGGTTTTTTCAACCCAATTGGTATACACTTTTAATATAGTGTAGAGATCTAAATCTCCCCCTAAAAGAAACGAGTAGCTATCTTAATTACTATATTACCCTCCCTTGATGTGATGTCACGTTTAAGATTTACTATAATCATTTAATAATAATTTTGTGTATGAAATCAAATATTTAAATGAAATATTTGAAACCATATAGATAACATATATATATACTGTATGCATTAAAACATGTGATGCTGATAGTAAAGTTTCTTTAAGAACTGTCGATAGTGACAAGACAATACAATAAACAATAGATTAATAAATCAGATCCATGATTCAAATACCTGCCCCTCATTTTAATATAATAAAATTTCCATATTCTTCAAATAATAGAAATAATAAAACTATTCTCGTCTCATTAGATTTATTTTGATGAGTACTACAATCTTGATAGAGGAATCGAAACCAATCATACACGAAATCAAGCAGATGTTGTCTTCTTTGGGGTTTCCCGACCTTCCCTCAAGGTTTTTAAAACATGTCTGTTAGGGAGAGGTCAACCAATGTGAGATCCCCAACCGATGTGGGATCTCACAACCCACCCCTCTTTGGGGCCAACATCGTCGTCAGTCGTACAAGAATGTATTGCTTTTACTTGAAAAATGAAGGTAACACATGGCTTAAGTATTTTAAGAAATACTTAGTAAGCGATCTGCACGGGTTACATGAAAACACATACAATTTCATGAATGAGATTTATCATAAGAGTCTATTTTCCTGCGGCGGCTATCCTAATCGGACAATTTGGATGTGTACTTAATTTCCCTACACACGGTCCACGCATGCGAGTATGGACCTATCAGTCGACTCGCACACCTCCTAGGCCTCTTTTTAGTCATGCGAGCATTCTCTGGTAGCTGTTGATGCCAGACACCCGTTAGGAATAGCGACCGTCACGATAGCATTATGATAAACATAATGATCGTTTCCCTACCTCGCAAAATATGCATCTGTACTATCATGAAGGAGAAGGGGTATCCCCCGATGCATGAGCACACAATAATGAATGAGGTCCCAACATTTTTCCGTTTTCATTATCATATAATACAACTCCGCTAGCGTCTTCCTTCGTATCATATCACTTTTTCATATCATTTATTATATCTTTCATGTGTATGTTGGGGTTGTATTTCATGCTAGTTCGTTGTTTTGCTTGTCAATCATATCACATATCATTCATATTGCACATATGTTATATCATAACTTATCATATCTTTGCATGTATTAATTCACATCATGCACATATCATACCATATCATATATCATAACAGTCATATAACACACCAAACATATCATATCACAATATACCATATCATAAACATATCAATTCATCGCATACAGCATAATATTCACGTATCATATCATACACATCATTTCATAACAGTTTACATATACAAGCATATGACACGTGCGAAGTCATGAGCATATGTCATCATTTAACATACAATTATAAACAAACCAACGGTAGGGCCCCTTACTTGGTTGACCTAGGTTAGTTGACTTAGGTCGAAGCTACTACGACTCTTTCATGCTAGCTCTACTTAATGCAGCTCTCTGAAAATTAATTTTGATTAAGGAGTCTAATAATCATAAATTAGAACTACTATGGAAATTGACTCACCTAATTTTAGGTAAAATAATTTTAAACCTATTCTTAATAATTTAAACTAGCTAAACTTAATTAGACATCAAAACTTACTCATATTCATTTAAATTAACGAAGCCTAATTATGCATAAATAATTCAAACTCAATTCCAAAAATTTAACTAGCCAAAAGATAATCGTACTAATCTTAAATGCTTCCGAACAATTGAAACTAGGAGGAAAGAGTCTGAACGTATGAGACCCAAGTCAGATCAGCCAAAATGCTGACATTGAGCTGTTAGGAAGTGTATCTCCGACTCGGTTCGAACCATTCAAGTTGGATGTTAAAATGCAATGAGTAACCTCCCTTTTATAGTGGAGGCCAATCCTCACCTCTCAGTTTTAAGCTATGTGTGATAACTTTTTTTTTTTTTTAATTTTCTAATTTTTGGTTATTACACAACCAACTCGAACCAATCTAACCCAAAAGATTTATGGTTCGGTTGAGTTTATTATTTGACACATATGTTTGAGTTGAAAAAATTTACAATCCAAACAACTGAGTTTGATCTAAAAAAAAATATTCTAACCCAACCTAACTCATGAACACTCATATTTACGTAACTCTAGAATTTAAACTAATACAATTATTAGTTTAGGATTTCAAAGAATACAAACTCGAACGTTCTTACGGGTATTTTTTTGTTTCTTACCCAACTTCTTGAAACAAAGAATAATGATGTATGGCATAATCAAAGCATCATACAAGCATGTTAGAGGAAACTCATATTTGGAACAAAGAAGTCAATGAAGATAGATATTGAAAATGGGGAAGCAACAAAGATGGGTATCACTTGTAAACAAATGGGTAGCTTTGTTGTTGGGAGTATTTGAGGAATGTGCCAAAAGAAACAAAGATGGGTAACAAAAATGGAGTTAGGAGATCACATGCAAAGGGTTTCAAGGAGAAATGATGATATGAGGGCATCGTAAGGCAAAGAAAAGAACAAGAACAGTTCTGGTTTTGCGTCTGAAACACTCTTTGGGACCAAACATCATGAATCATTCAACATGTCGACTTGAATACTTCCATAGAACTTGTCAGTCCATAAGGCTGCTACCTTGTTTCTCAATATGTTTTTCTTTTTTTTTTTTTTTTTGTCTTTTTTGTTCTTATTTTGATCTTTCTTTCCCTTCTAAATTGCTAAAAGTATTATTAACTTTTGTAATTTAGCTTAAAATGTTCATAATCATAAACTAAAAAAAAAGAAGTTTAAAATAAAACTTTTTAAAAAAAATAATTTTTTTTAACAACCCGACAACCCGACCCGAGAATAGAGGGTTGGTTGGATTCAACTCAAACTTCGGGTTGGTCTAAAAAATTCCTTCAACCCAACCCGACCCGATCCATGTACACCCCAACTCCTTCGTATACCAAAGCTTCAGTGGGTCTAACTTCGCGATCGGGATGACATCGAGACCTACACATGACAACATTTAGAAGGAAGAAACCCATACCATTTCCTTTTTAGATCTACCAACATACAATAGGGATAAACGAGTGGTTACTAATCCGAATGCTTGATGAATAGGAACTACGATGGTGTCGATCACGTTTTGGAATCGACGTGCGCCGATGAAATCATCGAAAGGGGTTTTTCACAGTATACTATCTTTCTCTTTCTCGGTGTGGGTGTTGTGACTCTGAAGATCGAAAGATATTGGTGAGTTTAAGAAGGGCGTGGGGCGAGGCTTATTAAGAGGGGTGTCGTTGGTTATCCCTCTATAGCGTAGTTTATAAGCATGGTATAACACATCATAGCTTAACATGACATGCAATCATAATTATGACACTGCAGGACCACAAGACATATATCATCATACATCATACAATTCGTCCAATCAATCTAACATTAGAACTAGTTACCTAGTTCGAAGACAATCGGAGAATACATTTTCTGACGGCTCTAGGCTAGCATTTTGGCTGATCTAACTTGGGTCTAATACGCTCGAGGCATTTCCTACTAGTTTCAACTCTTCGAAGCGTTTAAGGTTAATATGACTGCCTATTAGCAGTTTAAATTTTTTGAGTTTAGTTTAAATTATTTTATGACAAATTAGGTGAGCCAATTCGCATGGTAGAATGCTAATTTATAATTTTGGA
Organism: Cucurbita ficifolia; assembly: GCA_033971965.1. Lineage (NCBI taxonomy): Eukaryota > Viridiplantae > Streptophyta > Magnoliopsida > Cucurbitales > Cucurbitaceae > Cucurbita > Cucurbita ficifolia. Next base: position 5,812,110 of record CM066970.1, read on the forward strand.
ACTCCTTAAGTAGAAATAAATACAAGAGAATAGTGTTAAGCTAGCATTAAGAGGTTATAGTAACTTCGGCCTAGGCCAAACAAGTAAGTGACCTTACAATCAACTCGATTGGAAGACTCGTCTTATGTATGACAACACGTGTCCAGTGATCGTTGCACGTATCACTTATGCTTTATGTTATATGATGATGTAATGATGTTGTATGATGATGTGTGATATTATATGATGATGTGATATGATGATGTGATGATGTATATGATTATATGATATGATGCATGATAACATGATGATGTAAGATGCATGATGATGAGATTATTTAATATGATGTACATATATTAAATGTCATGAAGCATTATGACAATGAATTTTTTAAAACACAACCCTAATTGATGTTAATGATGATAAATGTATGAAGGTCAATGCATGCATGTTACCTTGAGTAATGTGTGAAAGATGTACAGAGTCGTGTCATAAGAATGATTTAAAGATAAAAACTATAGGGACCTCAAAATATTGTGTTTATATACATCGCGTTCCTTCCTCATTTATGATGATGAGTATGGACGCGTACACTATGACGATGATGATCATCATGCCTTGCATGATATTCGGAGGTTTGCTAACCTCCAGACATCCGGCTACGAATAACTAGCTCGACTATGATGGGTCTAGCGGGGTGCTAACTGTCTGGGGATTCACTCTTGCACATATGGGTCGTATGTAGGGAAGTACTATACATCCAATTTTGTCCGGACTTGAGGCCACCACTACGATGGTTTTAACGATAAGTCCCTAAGCATGAGTTGCATGAGTTTACATTCATTTACCCCAACAGTAGGTCACTTCCTGAGTATTTTTATTGAGTTGAGATTGTTTGGATTGTTCAAGTCATTTATTCAAAATTTTGTTTTGAATAAAAATAAAATGTTAGTTTGTAACTAAAGTTATTTATTTATATTCAAACATTATTTTTATAAGAATTTGATCAGTTTTTATTTATTGTTATATTATTTAATTATTAAGATTATTTTAATTTTTAATTTTTTTTTTAAAAACGTGGATGAGATTTTAGTGGAAGACATTAAGAAGCAAAATGATCATTTCCAGGACAATTATTGTCATAATTCAATTATTTACTGTTCTTTAGGATGAAGGTGAATTTTTCTAACCTAGGATGTGACAAAATGATGGGATTGATCAATATAAATAACTTGATTCATATGGTAATTTTTCTTTTTTTCACTTCTTCTAGATGGGTAAATTGAAAAAGTAGTATTAGTTCATTTAATAAATGCCTAAAATAGTAGGCTTATAGCCCGTGCTAAAGCGAATATGTAGCTTATCAAATCATTTTACAATAATAATTTTCTGGTCGAGAATCCAAAAAATTGTATTATTAAAGAATTTCCTTCAAACCAACTCGACCTGTTACAAAAATTATAATATTAATATATTCACGGTTGGAATAGGTATTTAATTATATAAATATTTTAATCAATTAAATTATTACCAGTCTTATTAATTTTCTAATTTTCTAATTTATCGATTAAAGCTATAAATATAAATGTAATGTATATAATTATGAGTGTAATCAACGGAATATATATTTACTTTTATTTAAGATATTTATAGAAAATCTAATTTATGAATAGAACTTTTATTATATTTTATTTTATTTAATTCTCATTTCATGAGGCTTTATTTATCATGAACTATTTTTCCCCTTTTTAGTTTATTGTTTTTTTTATAAAAAAAAAAAATCTATAATTTCAAAATGATTTTCGAGGGTAATTAAGAATTTTTTAAAAAAATACTTTTGATACCTTATTTATTAAAAAAAATTAAAAAGAAAATATAGTTTTTTAAATTAAAAAAAAAAAAATTAGATTTGTTTTGACATGATTTTAAATTTGACTTAAAATTCTTATATATTTATTTATTTTTTCGTACGAGATAGAGCTGTCTTGTCACATCATTTTTAATTGAATTGTTGGTGATAATTTTATGTGTTGAAAAAATTGGAAGCTTTAAATTCTTTGCTTACGACCTTTTACTAGTCAGCATTGACCATCAGTCTCTATTAATTGAGCTGTCTGAATCAATAATTGCAGGCTTTAATAACTATTGTACAACATTTTTTACTTTTTTAAAACAAATTTTTTTCTCCTAGTGCTCATGTTTGGTTAGGGTATCTCGTTTCTACTAGTAATATGTTTTTATACTTTTTCAACCGACGTGAAATCTTACAATCCATCGGCCTAGTGTCACAATCTTCGTTTCTTGGCTGCGGATTTGGCGATTGTGCAGCACTCACTCCCAGCACTGAGTGAGTTAAGCCAACTTCGGATCACGTTGCCTACGGTCGGGTAACGTGTATTCAAACCTCGGGCCTCGATTTAAAGAGAAGATTTTAGAAAGGTAGGGAGAGAGGTTTTGTAAAGAGAGTTTTGAAAGCAAGAATGAGAGGGAGAGTTAGAGTGGTGTTATAAAGCATGCAAGCAAAAAGGCAACAACAACAGCGTAACAGTATATAACTTTTCGGGTTGGGAGAATTTAACAACTAGTTGCATCCCCCAATAGTACATTTTCAGGCATTTCATGTCTACCAGACGTAGCCATGGTTTCGCCGAAACGTCATACTCTTAAAGAAAACAAGAAAGAACACGCCTTAGACAAACATGACCATGGGCAACATGCGACAAGCATGACCGTGACACCTAGCGTCCTCGTTGGCACACCACCCGGTGTCTTGTTCTGATATTTTTGTAACAGCTCAAATCTACCGCTAACAGATATTGTCCTTTTTGAACTTTGTTTTTAAAGAATTCCCCTAAAGGTTTTGATGTGTGTCTCCTAAGGAGAGGATTCCACACCTTTGTTAAGGAATGTTTTATTCCCCTCTCCAACTGACGTGGGATCTCACAATCTCCACCCATTGTATCACATGATCTTACTTCTCTAAGCTCATCCTAATATTTGGATATACTGCGGTTCACGTTTTAATTGTCTTTTACTTTTCTCTTATTAACGATTCATATCACAGATGGGTGAGGGGCGACCTCCGATGTCATCCAACTATTTGACATATACAGTCCATGTCTATTAGACAATTCACTGCTAGAGATTAGTTTGCTACTCTCTAATAGTTTTCGTATAGTCGTTATAAAGTGTGAACCTTTTGTAGAGTAATATTATGCATCCAACCCTTATCGAAAAAGAACATCGAGCCCAAAAAACAATTATGAAAATTAAGTCGGTAACAATTTCTTATTTTTTTCTCTATCTCCTCCAAAGAAAATAATAAATGGAAGAGGAGGGAACCCATTATTGGAGTATAGTTGGTGGAGGAGTGTGGAGTGTTGAACAAACAAGAACTCAGCTGCCCATCCCTTTGTCAATGCAAATTTGATAAACAAAGATGATGGGTCAATGTTTTTACCCTAACAAACCTCCCTTTTTGTTTTGGTAAGGGTAAAAGTAAGTTAATAATTGCTTTGGAAGATGGACATGACTCGAGAAAATAATAATTTTGGATCGACTAAGATATACATGTTTAGACGTGTGAATGTAAGAAAGTCAAAGAATCTAATTTTGTGTCCGTTTTAAAAGTTGCTCAAATAAATGCATTAACGACGTATTTGATAGTAATTTTGAAATTGTTAATTTTTTTGTATGCTATCGTAAGGTCTTCATAAGATTTTTAATCTTGTTCGAGACAAATTCATGATTTATTTTTAAAAAAATATATTCTAATTAGTTATAAGATCAGATAAATATAGATTTATCACATCATTTATAAGTCATGTTTCATGCCTAAATTAGTTATAAGATCAGATAAATATAGATATGATTAGGTGACACTTAAGATCATTTGTTTCGTATTTTAGGTGATTGAAAGGAATATCTCCCTAACAAGCATGCACTAGAGAACCAATTTAAGATTAGGGCGCTATAGCTAGAGCGGTTTACATGTTAACCTAGGTCAGTACATTTCTAGTAGCCCTGAACCCTAGGATTGTAAGCGCGATTAGAGATCTAGACTTGTGTGCACCCAAAGAAGGGATTAGCACAAGGATTTAGTCCTTAACATCCCAGAAACGAGAGACCAGAATTAAACTGCCTAAAAGCTCCTAAGAACCTAGTTGACTTCCACGAAAAAGACGAATAAGAAAGCTTAACAAACCCAGTAGTAGTATGACGGTATCACCAAAGTCTCAGCCTCCTATCTCCTTTGGTACGCCCTTGGCACTAGCAACGCCCTACCAAACGGTAGTAGTATAGGTACCATTGAGTCTGGCCTAGGCCAGATAATGTAGTGTATCGAAACGACTAGATACCACTATCGTGTTTGGAAACAGTCAAGGGTCCCTTGAACAGGCTTACTATAGTGTAAACCTTCCTTGAGAAGGTTGAGGGACCCCATGGGTAAACTGAGTAGCTGGCAGACACAACGGGTCACTCCTGCAGATGGTGACTGTATGGCTTTTCTTGTGGAAGGGTCGCTAGTTAACCATACACAGATGTGTTCAGACTAGATGCCATATTGTCCAAAGTCGCGCCTAAAATCAAGATACCGAATGTTCAATGTTGGGGCTATGTAAGCGTACTAAGCACGAGAACAGAAAGTTGGTTCACCTCAAAATGAGATTTGCCGTCCAGGAGATTTGTGGTGCTGGAACCCAGTGAACAGCTTCCAAATCCGGATAGGGTCTATTACATTTAAGAGAACTTGTTATGAATTTTTTTAGGATTTGATCTAACAAGTTTATTGGAGAATGAAATCTAAATTATCTAAGAACCCAAAAACGATAAGGAATCAACTCAAGGGAAAGTTTAGTAACGAATTACCTTAATGGTTAAGATCAAAAGTAGAGAAAACTCGTTTCTAAACTTGTGATTCGAATCACTCCACAAAGATAGTTTGATCAAGACTATTTGAATGACTCTAGCATACAAATCTAAACACAATAAATGCAAAGGAACAAGTTCATGGCTTAAGAAGCATAATACGCAAACTTTATTTTAACATCTAAAATCTTCCTTGAAATCTATCTTGCATGATTGATGCCTTGGTTCATATCAGAACTGCTTGAAACTTCGAGACCTACTTAGAAGCTCAGATAGCTGTGGAATTAGGCCCGAACTTCCTAAAACCTAGAGAAAAGTCTGTGGATACTTGATAGGTTAAGGATGTGACGTAAACTTATAAGTAGATTGCTTACTGAGTATTTTTATACTCACCTCTTTCTTTTTCAGATGTTCATAGGTTGCCGGTTGAGGTGGGGAGCATTTTGCAGCTTCATTTCAACTTCATATTCGAGTCTTTTGTACTTCGTTTTGTAATTGAATCCCAAACACATTTACCCTATTTATATTTGTAATAAATTTGAACAGTACCATCTTGTAGTTGGATTTCGTTTTGTATTTAGTCTAGTGTTATTTGTCCGTCTTTATTACGATTTACATTTATCTCATTTTTATCTTTTATTTTTATTCCACTAGCCTTATAGTTTTAAAACACGCCCACCGCTAGCAGATATTGTCCGCTTTAACCTGTTACATATTGTCATCAACCTCACGATTTTAAAACGCATCTGTTAGAGAGAGGTTTCCACACCCTTATAACGAATGTTTCGTTCTCCTCTCCAACTGATGTGGGATCTCACAACCCACCCCTTAGGGGCCCAGCGTCCTCGTTGGCACATCGTTCGGTGTCTGACTCTGATATCATTTGTAACAGCCGAAGCCCACTATTAATAGATATTGTTTGCTTTAGTCCGTTACATATCGTCGTCATGCTCACGGTTTTAAAATGCGTCTGTTAGGGATATGTTTTAACACCCTTATAAGAAATGCTTTATTCCCCTCTCCAACCGATGTAGGATCTCACATCGTTCATCATCTAGCCCTACGGGTTCACTATTAGAATCTAAATAGTACCCCATATCATAGTAAGCTACTAGTAATACTATGTAGACCCTCGTCAATCAAGACAAGTTCATGATTAAGGGTTAGTTGGTGAACTCAACCCTCTACTCATAATCTCGTATGACATACACAAGACATAATAAATTAGCATAATCATGAGTCCCTAACATGCTCATAATTTGCTCAATTTCATAAATCATTCGATAAATCATCAAAGTCGAGCACATAATCATGCTTTCATAAATCAACATGCTTGCGCCAATCATTTCAGTCGATTCAATCAATATTCCGCTTCAGAAATCATTCTTAACTCATACTTAATCTTATCCTCAAATAAAACTTGAATATAGTTTGCGAATTAGTATTATATAGTATGATAAGTCATGCATGATATAATATGTTTAGCTCCAGGTGTATGACTGTAATGTGCTCCTCGTAGAATGTGTTTATCTACACAGAGCTAGGGTGTTAGAGTTAGGTTGGTTAGACGATGACATAGGTCAGAACGTTCAGTAGACTAAGCACCTTTAGATCGTGAGCGATGCTTAGAGGGTCTAAACCTAGAGAAAAGTCTGTGGATACTTGATAGGATAAGGATGTGACGTAAACCTGCTTACTGAGTATTTTTATACTCACCTCTTTCTTTTTCAGATGTTCATAGGTTGCCGGTTGAGGCGGAGAGCATTTTGCAGCTTCATTTCGACTTTGTATTCGAGTCTTTTGTACTTCGTTTTGTAATTGAATCCTAAACACATTTACCCTACTTATATTTGTAATAAATTTGAACACCGTCATCTTGTAGTTGGATTTCGTTTTGTATTTAGTCTAGTATTATTTGTCCGTCTTTATTACAATTTACATTTTTCATTTTCATCTTACTTTTATTCACTTTTTTTTATCTTTTTAGTTCCTGTCCAAGATTCGAAATCTCGAAAATCGTATCGTGACATTAATTAATATTTTTATCACTAAATAAATGGTTAAATAGGAATCTCGGACGGGATCGGAAGGAAGGAAAAAAAATAAAAATAGATGTTTGAAATATGTAATTAGAAATTCATATTTCATACAAGAGTCCAAAAATTGTTATCATTGGATGAAAGTCGAGTCATTTTCTGTAGCACACATCATTACGTTCTTTTATATGCGAATATTCGTGCCCCAAACAATCCAAACAACTTTTTCTATCCAATACAAAAGGCGAAAGCAAAAATAAAAGTTTTGAAGATGCATGCAAGTCGATGATCTTTGTTGTTTGAATTTAAAATTATCAAAGTAGTATGAATATGATTATATATTAAAGATTTTTACAATATCAAATATCGAAGGAGGCTGCCATGATCATTGAATGAATACTCGAAAATCTACACGATCGTTCGAAATATGTATTATAAGATGTTTTATTATTTAATCGAAATGGGTTAGGGAAGTACGAAAAGGTGGATGTAATGACTTTATTCTTCTGCCATTGTCTATGCTTTGCCTTTTTCTCTTCTTTTAAAAAAAGCACGAGATAATGACCACTTCCAATACTTTCATTTAGTATGTCTTTAACGAGTCTCGTAAATACTATACGTCTTTTTTAGCTTATAGGTTTTCTTGGGCGACAGACAATAACGTTGTCAATTACGATAAAAAGAGATTCTTAAAAGAGCGTGAGCAGTTAGATTCTATGGTATGGTATGACAAGAACTTCTAATGATAACTGTTAATGTTCCAACATTAAAAAGATAAGCTCACGAGAAAATGTTTTATAAGTATTTTTGTTCATATTGCTCTTTTACAAGTATTTTCTAGTACAACTCGTGTAATAGTTACTCTCGTCAACACGAGTAAAAACTATAGACTAAAGTCAAAATCTCCACTATAATAAATAATTGAGTTTGAGGGATTTTTCCATATTCACAATTAGAGGCATACAACAATTAGTAGCTAAAGATAATAAATCTCGACAAGAAATGTTAATAATAAAAGAGAATAAATTAAAAATATTTTACTTAAAGTGGTACTCAACTCTATTGTTTATCGGTAGCCCGCCCTTGAAAAATAGAAGGGAAAGAGATTGACCAATTTGTAGGCTCTCAATGCATCCTTATTCTAATAAGTTACCACGGGCTTTTCTCAAAGCTCTAGAAAGTTCTCTTATATGTTGCAGACCATCATGAATCTTCAACCAGGGTAGTCTCTAGTCTCCTTTCAGGACTAGTTGACGACATCGCGACGTTAGTCTTAACCCGTTCCTACACTCGATAAAAGTGTTCAACTTGACAATTACCTGTATAGTCTCAAATGTCTCTCCAAAATTAGTTTGCAGAGTCGCGACATCAGCTTTAACCCGTTTCTATACTCGAGGAGAAAAATGGCTTTCAACCTTTTTTTTTTAGAAAACAAAAAGTGTTGATGATTGAGAACTATATTAAACTATGTTTAAAGTATTTGTTTTTTAAATTCAAATTAAATGGGGAAAAGAAAATGCAGGCCCAAGCCCATGAAAGACTGATTGGGTCTACAGGATAACTAGCCCAAGCTTCCATAAGTTGGGCCAAGGTTGAAGCCCTGTCTCATTTGATCCAAAATTAATCGGTTCATTACATCGATTAGATATTCATTTAACCTACCGAGCTTAATAGTAATGATTAGAGATGTTCATTTAACTTACAGAGTCGGGGCCCACAAAAATCTATTTAAACGAAAATTTTCGTTTCAATAGAGAAGAGAGCGGGAAAAGATTATTCTTTGTTAGCTAAATGGAGACGAGACAAGAACATGAATTCAATTATATATATATATATATAATTGAAAGTTCGAAGATTATATTAATATATATATTATATATATAACATGAATTCAAACATTCTAATCTTAATATAATAATATATATTTTTTGAAAGTGCGAAGATTATATTATACAGTTAAATTTGAATTTTTTAAAATTATATTTAACCTTATACATATTTTTTTATGAAATATTTGTTAATTTATTAGAATGTTTTACCTTTTGATAAATATTTTTAAAAAAGAAATCTCGAAAGAATTTTATTTTATTTTATTATTATTATTATTATTATTTGGAATGAAGAATAAAATAGGAAGAAAGAAAATTAAAAAAACATTTGTGGAAGATGGAAAGTTGAAGAAACCTAAAGCACAAGTTTTAATCCATATGGCGCCAAACAGATGCAATTCCGCACCACATCCACACAGAAATCAAAGAACTAAATCCCTCTCGTCTTTGATCTCCCAATTTCTAGGCACTTCCTCCTCCATCCCTTAATCTTTCTAATTCCTCCATTTCTGCAATTCGTCTCCAGAAATCATCGTTTCTGGGTTCGAATGGGATCGACTATGTTCGCCACTGTTCCATTCTCCTGCAACTTTCACCAATCAAAGCCTCCTTCCCACATTCTCCAAAAGGGGGTTCCGGTCGTCCATGGCGAAAAGGAGAATCGGTATCCCATTTTGAATCGGAGATCGGTTTTGCTATCCGGCGTTTCTTTGGTTTCTTCTGCGGGTTTGGGGATGCAGAGCGAGTGTTTGGCTGCGGTTAAGCAAGGTCTTCTTGCTGGGAGGATTCCTGGGTTGTCTGAACCAGATGAACAGGGTTGGCTTTTCTTAACCTCTTGAACTCTGTATCTAAGTAATCCTTACTGTCGTCTCGTTTCTTGTTTACATCTATGATTTGTTTCTTTGTTTCAATTGATGGAATCTTCTGGTTGCTGCAGATTGTGGATTATGAAATACCTTTGTTCATTCTATGTATATGAACTTTAATATCTAACCTTTTTTTAGTTCATGTAGTTTAAAATTTGTAATGGTTCATGTAGAATTTTTTGCACGTGTTGATGGATAAATCTTTAGGGAACAAATATGTTTTTAAACTAGAGAATAGATATTGAAAATGATGCATAATTTTCTATATTTTTTTTTGGTGATGTAGTTAGTTAATTCCATCCTGATAGTTTTTTTGGAGTTTCTATTGTTTTTGTGTGATCCCACATCGATTAGAGAAGTGAACGACATCGATGGGAGAGGGGAATGAGTGCCAGTGAGGACGTTGGGCCCCGAAGAGGAGTGAATTGTGAGATCCCACATTGGTTGGAGAGGATAACGAAGCATTCTTAATAAGGGTGTGGAAACCTCTCCCTATCATACGCGTTTTGAAAACCTTGAGGGAAAGTCCGAAAGGAGAAAGCCCAAAGAGGACAATATCTGTTAGCGGTAGGCTTGAGCTGTTACAAAATGGTATCAGAGCCAGACATCGGGCGGTGTGCCAGCAAGGATGCTAGGCCTCAAAGGGGGGTGGATTATGAGATCCCACATCGATTAGAGAAGGAAACAACTTGAGAAGGGAACGAGTGCTAGTGAGGACGCTGGCCCCGAAGGGGGGTGGATTGTGAGATCCGCTGCCAGCGGTGGGCTTGGGCTGCTAGCGGTGAGATCCGCTGCATTAAAAGAAGCAAACAGGGCTGATCATGCCATGTTTTCTATATCAAGTTTACATAGCATCTGTTGTGCTTGTGCAGGAATCTCTTGTACTAAACAGGCAGAAACGTTATAGGTTTATTAATCAGAATATATGCAGCAAAATTCATTTTTTACCATTGAAAGCTTTTAAACTCAAGCTTAGCATATCTGGTTTCTTGTTTGTTGCCTGCTCAGACAGGTTGGAGGACATATCGTAGACCCGACGAGAAGTCCGGTGGGCACGGAGTTGGATGGAGTCCTATTATTCCTTATGCCTTTTCAGTTCCACAAGACTGGGAAGAGGTAAATGCTGTTACATATTTTTTCCCTTTTAACCTTATTAAAGATGCTGCTAAAAAAGTACAAATGAAACAAATGGCTTCTACTTCAATCTGTTCTTCATTAGATTAGAGAAACTAACGAAACTTGATGAACCACTTTAGCTAACAAGATATTGACATGGGTTGTTAGGCTGGTGCTTAGGGTGGGTTTGAGTCTCGAAGTCGAAGGATTACTCGGTGGTCATCTATCTAAGATTTTAAAATTCAATGAGTTTGCGGACAGTTAAATGTTTTTGGGTAAGTGGTTGTGAGATCTCATATCAATTGGAGAGAGGAACGGAACATTCCTTATAAGAGTGGAAATCTCTCTCTAGTAAACGCGTTTTAAAACCGTAAGGTTGACGACGATACGTAACGGGCTGAAACAGACAATATCTACTAGGAGTGGACTTGAACTATTACAAATGGTATCAGAGTCAGACACCGGGCAGTGTGCCAGCGAGGACGTTGGGCTCCCAAAGGGGGTGGATTGTGAAATCCCAAATCAGTTGGAGAGGGGAACGAAGCATTCCTTATAAGGGTGTGGAAACCTCTCTCTCTAGTAGACGCGTTTTAAAACCGTGAGGCTGACGGCGATACGTAACGAATTGAAGCAGACAATATCTACTACCGGTGAGCTTGGGCTGTTACAAATGGTATCTGAGCCAGACACCGGGCAGTGTGCCAGCGAGGACGCTGGGCTCCCAAAGGGGGTGGATTGTGAGATCCCATATCGGTTGGAGAGGGGAACAAAGCATTCCTTATAAAGGTGTAGAGACCTCTCTCTAGTAGACGCGTTTTAAAACCGTGAGGCTGACGACGATACGTAACGGGCTGAAGCAGACAATATCTACTAGCGATGGGTTTGGGCTGTTTGAGTGGTCTTTTGGTATTTGCATCAGGTTTCCTGTTGACTAGAGGAGTAAGCACAATGTATCATGTCTTCCAGCATCCAATGATATGTATTCCCAATTTATTTCTTTTCTAGGAATTGAAAAGTCTCGTGCTAGTTAGATATGTCAAAGCAGACATGACACAATGTGGTTTTGAGTCGCAGGTTCCTGTGTCAATTGCTGATCTTGGAGGGACAGAGATTGATCTCAGATTCAAAAGCTCGAAGGAAGGTCGTCTGTTCGTGATCGTTGCACCCGTTCAACGATTTTCCGATGGTGCATTTCCCCGAAACTTTATGCTTCTTGTTCAACTTTCCATTTTAAAGAAACTATACTGCTAAGTGATGCATTCATTGTGATCATCCTGTGAAGTTATCCGCGACGATGCAACCATTGAAATGGTTGGCCCTCCAGAGAAAGTAATCAGCGCGTTCGGACCAGAAGTGATCGGAGAAAACGTAGAAGGGAAGGTGATGAACATGAGCGTGGCAGAGCATGAAGGAAGAACATATTATCAGTTTGAATTGGAGCCTCCTCATGTTTTGATCACAGCAACAGCGGCAGGAAACCGTCTGTATCTATTCAGTGTAACAGGAAATGGTAAGACACTACCAAGAACGCTGCTGATATGATATGATATCAATTGTTTTATCATTAGAACTGAAGGAAGCTTGTTTTTGTTTCTCTGGGTGTTCTTATAGGGCTTCAATGGAAGAGACATTACAGCGACCTGAAGCGGATAGCGGATTCCTTTCGCGTCGTGTGATGAAGTTGTTTCGGAGGTAGTCGGAGTATACATATGCAGTGGAACAACAGTTGCTCAAGCCTTGTGATGGTTCCTCTATGGTTCATTGTGATGATAAGAACAATGTTAAGAAGGATTTGTAGCACTAACTCCCAAAACACACCTAGCTACCATAGTTTCTAACATTTGTGATGGTTGTTTATTTCAAAATAAAATGATTATTAAATGGGAAGTAAGAATTTGATATTTGATCATGATTTTTTTTTTTTTATTAATTACTTTTAAGGAATGTTTTTGTACGTTAAAAGAAATATGCTTAGTTTGATAATGATTTTATTTTTAGATTTTATGTCGAAGCGTACACAGATTGGATTTGATTTTTTTTTACTCGCCCAAAATTTCGAGTTGATTCGATTGGTGATTCGAGAAATTCGAATGGAGTTCACAACCTAATCCAACCCTCTACGGTTGGGTTGAGTTAGGTTGTGTTATTGAGTTGTTTTTTTTATAATTATTTTAAAAAATATTATTTATTACAATACAAAGTAAAACTTCATAAATCTAAAATATGAGGTAGAGTTGAGTTGGGTTTAATTTTTACCGACTAAAAAATGTCAATCCCCGAACTGATTCGAACTTTTCAATTTTCCAAACATTCAACCGAACTTAACTTTTATGGTTTGAGTTGGATAGTCTAAGTTAGTTGAGTTTTCGAGTCATATGAACACCTCTAGATTTCGGTTTTTAAAATTTATGCTTTTTCACTCTCTTTTTTTTTTATTATGGTTTTCGAAACATTTGAATTCTTAATTAAATTTCAAAATTAAAAACCAGTTTTAATTTTTTTTTTTCCAAAACTTAAAATTTATAAGTAAAAGTAGTGAAACTTAATTTTAAAGAAGTTGAAAACTAAATTGTTATCAAACGATAATGGTTTTTAATTAAAAACATGTTGCTGAGATGATATGGAAATCAACTCAAGGGAAAGTATGGAACGAATTACCTTGATGATCAAGATCAAGAGTAGAGAAAACTCGTTTCTAAACTCGTAATTCGAATCACTCCACACGAGATTTGATCAAACTTGAATAACTATCGCATGCAAGTTCTAAACACAAGAATTTGCAAAGAAAAAACTTAGCTCTCAATAAAGCTAAAATAGAAATTCTATTCTTTTTAATTTCAAAATGTGATGTCTCTGAAAAAGAAGGCTTTATATAGTCTTGACAAACCTGTGTCACATAACTCTCAAATTAAATTCGTTAGTAAATAAGAAATACTCATAACCTCCATATTAAAATGACTAGTTAAGGGTGGAATATGGTAAACTAGGTGGGTTACAATATAACCTTCACTCCTATATTAAAAACTAGTTTAAATATGACAAACAAATATTTAAATTATAATTAAATAGTGCAATGAATAAAATGTGTTTATTAGTCATTTTTGGACTAGTTTCATAAATTCACTTGAATTCATTAAATGCAACTTAAATGCATTTAATGCATCTCTTTCTTGAAGCTCAACTTTGTACAATATATAAGTGAGGTCTCCAACGTCTTCTAAAATTTCCTTTGATGAGCTCACCATAGCTTGAATATAAGTGTACAAAGTTTGTTGTAGCTTCTTGCCTCTCATCCTTGTAATTGAACCTTGAGGTATGTAAATTCCTTGTTCGTAGTTCATATCATAAGGTTTCAAATATTTCTTTAACATCGATAAAAGTCATTGTAACGAAATAGTGAGAAAATAATCCCGATTTTCAAAAACTAAAAATTAAAAATCAAATAATTATCAAATTGATCGTAAATTCTTCCAAATACCAAATCGATGTTACTTAGCTTTCAAAGTCGTTCTTAAATTACATCTAACTTAATGATTACAAATTTAATTTCCAAATAATTTGAAATAAACGGAATTGAACATATATGAAAAAATAATTAATCGAAATTTTTTTCAACATTATGCAAAGTGAGATTATACCTAAAATACAATAAAACATCTCTTACACGGTCAGAAGTTTGAATCTCCATCCAATCACTACAAAGAATTACAAAATTGTAAAATATTTGACTTTGATTTATTTTAATAATTATTAACATTTTAATTTTATTTAATTGAAGGGCATGATGAATGGTGGTGGAAATTTGTGAAAATAGCAACCCTCTTTACCCCTTCACTCACTCCATTTGGTGGATTGGATTATTACCTAATGTATATATATTTTTTAATTTTCTTCCAATTTTAAAATAGTTAAAAATTATTTAAATTTTCTCATAATTTAATATAATATTTTCTTAGGTGTTTAATTTGAAATTAAATGAGAATTTTGAAGAAAAAAACGCTAAAGCTCGATATTTATTCAAATTTATGAGTTTTGAGAAATTTATTCAAATTTGTATGAAATCGAGGATTTTATTTTTTTTAAGCTTAAAAATTGGCGAGTTAATTTAGTGAAAATTGAAGTAAAGTTAGTAATCCATTCAAAGTTTTAGGTTGAAAATTGATTAAAAAAAATTATATTCTTATTATTATCATTAATTTTGTTTAATGGAATTAAATTTTTATAAAATGACAAAAATATGATCCTCTAAGTTAGTGATAAACTTGGAATAATGGCAGTTAGAATTAGGTGAGATTTTATATTAACTATAATGTTTATGTCTTCCAATTCCAACTGCCACTTTGAATTGGAAATAAACACCAAAGACTCTTCTTTTCCCAATAAAAAAGAGAATGACAAACAAAAATTAATAATATAAAAAGAGCGATGTCTGTAGTTTTAAACTGCGGCTTGAGATTTGGAGATTCCATTGACAATACTAAGTTAAGATAAGGGTCGGGTTCTAATATCACTAATAGAAACAACAAAACTATACATTTGTACGATATTGTTCACTTTGATCATAAGCTTTCATGGTTTTACTTTTGGTTTCTCTAAAAGATTTCATACCAATAGGGATAGTGTCTCTTACTTATATATTCAATATCTTCCCTTTGATTAGTCAACATAGGACTCTAACACACTGCAAAGTGTGAAAAGTACACACTAATCGTCGTATGAGAATAGAAGACATGTCTTAATTAGTTAAACTATACTCAAATTGACATCGTGAGATCTCACATCAATTGGAGAGATATAAGGGTGTGGAAATCTCTCCCTAGCAAATGTGTTTTAAAATCGTGAGGCTGACAGCGATACATAATGAGCCAAAGCGGACAATATCTACTAGCGGTGGGCTTGAGCTGTTACAAATGGTATAAGAATTAGGCACCGAGTAATGTGCCAGCGAGAATGCTGGACCCCCAAGAGAGTGGATTGTAAGATCTCACATCGGTTGGAGAGGGGAACAATACATTCCTTATAAGGGTATGGAAACCTCTCCTTAGTAGACCCGTTTTAAAACCGTGAGATTGACAACAATATGTAACGGATCGAAGTAGACAATATCTACTAGCGATAGGCTTGGACTGCTACACCAACATCGGTTGGGGAGGAGAACGAAGCATTATTATAAGCGTGTGGAAACCTCTCCCTAGCATACGCGTTTTAAAAACTTTAAGGAGAAGCCCGAAAAGAAAAGTCTGAAGAAGACAATATCTACTAGCGGTGGACTTGAGATGTTATAAAAATGATGGATATAAAAGTACGACATCAAGGCAAGCATTTTGGGTCGTGATAAGGAGAGCATAACAATGATGGGTGGAAGTTTTGTCCAAGTTTGTATAGATTGCCATTTTGACCCTCTAATACTAATGGGAAATGAATCAAAATTTGCCACAAAGTTTGTCATTGTGGATGGCTTTGGTTAGCATGGGAGTGTAATTATGTTAGGGTTGAAAAACCCTACTAAAATAGGGACTTTAACCAAGCTACATTATGCTTACCATTTCCTATATATATATATATATATATATATATATATATACTCGACTTTACTACTTTTCCAACTCATAAATAAAATACGATATTCTTTTCGTCTCATCTTATCTTAAACTTATACCTAAAATTATAATTTACAAGCTTCGAGAATGTTATAATTCGGTATTTGAGTTTTAATTTGTAACAATTTTGTTTTCGAACTTTCAATTTTGTAATAATTTAGTTTATGAACATTTTTAATGTAACCATTTAGTTTATGTAAATGTTGATTTTTATTATGTAACGTGATTTGAATATAATGGTTACCAATCTTATTAAATTAAGAGTGCTTAAAATATGAAGTAAATGGACTAAATTATTATTTAATTTTTATAAAAGTTAAGGGACCACAAATGAATTTTTATAATTTTTGGTTTAATAACCGAGATATAGTCTTAATTTAGCGTATAAATTTTAATGTTTAATTAACCACGAATTCTCTTTAACTAGGGGCATTTGAGCTGGTCGGGGACATTTATTTACATTCAACTTAATTATTTGGATTGTAAATTTTATCAATCCGAGCAACACTATGTATAATGAACTCAACCCAAATTCAACTCTAAAACCGTTCAGTTGATTAGGATCATTTATTCAACATTTATTCAAATTTTATTTTTAAGAAAAATAAAAGGTTAATTCTCTTAAAATATTTATTTATTTATTTTCAGACATTTAATTAAAATTTGCAATTTACTTTCCATACATATTTAACAAAATTACCGTTCAAGTAATTAAAATTATTTTAAAGAGTTAATGGAGAAAAAATAATTATAAAATAAATATATATATATATACATATAATTAATTGCACCAAAAATGTATATTTTAAAATTAATAATTGTCTGAATTAGGTTCAACTAATTTAGTGTTAGAGAAACTCGTGAACCAACCAAATTCATAAAAAAAATTAATTTATGCGAACTCAACCCAACCCAAGTACATTCATAACCTAACTCAAATCGCACAAGTTGAATTTGGTTGATCGAGTTTTTCGATTTATCGAATTTTTTAGACAGCTCTATCTTTAACTTCAACTCATTTTATAATATTTTCAAATAAATAGATGTTTCTATTAATTGATTATTTTATTTATATTGTTTAATATAATATATACAAATTAACCATAGGACTCTATGACATAATTTTCAACAAATTAAATTTTAGCCTAACTTGAGCTGTCATATGAAGGGTTTAAGGTCAAATATGTTAAATGATGAGTACAAGTCATGCCATGATGAGGATATGACCTTCACATGGCTTATATGGTTGAGTCAATAAAGTTATGAGTATAAGTCGTAATGATAAACGTCTAAAGTATCCTAACAACACAACATGATCCAAATTTGATAACTCGTGAATTAGTTTACCATAATTTTTTACTGTGTGACTTGTCGAGCAAAAACTAACTCGTTGTTCGTAGAGGATTGTGGAAAACCCTAGAACTATTTACAAAATTATAGCATCGAGTAAACTATTATGCATTAGGTGTCACGATCATGCTTGTCCAAGGCGTGTTGCATGTGATCGCATATCAAATGCTCCAATCATACTTGTCCAGGACGTGTTTTACATGACTGCAAACTCGTTCCAAATCCATTTTACTTGCTTTCATGTTAGATTTGACATTACTATTATTGTTGTGTTAATACAAGGGTATATGTATGAGATCCCACATCGATTGGAGAGAGAAACGAGTGCCAACAAGGACACTAGGCCTGGAAGAAGGTTAGATTGTGAGATCCCACATCGATTGGAGAGAGGAGCGAGTGCCAGCAAGGACGCTGGGCCTCGAAGGGGGTGGATTGTGAGATTCCACATCGATTGGTGAGGGGAATGAGTGCCAGCAAGGACGCTGGGTCCCGAAGGGGGTGGATTTTGAGATCCCACATCAGTTGGAGAGGGGATGAAACATTCTTTATTAGGGTGTGGAAACCTCTCCTTAATAGATGCATTGTAAGAATCTTGAAGGGAAACCCGAAAGAAAAAGTCCAAAGAGTGCAATATCTGCTAGCGGTGGGCTTGAGCTATTGCAAATGGTATCAAAGTCACACACCGGGCAAAGTGCCAGCTAGGACGCTGAGCCCCGAAGGGGGTGAACATCGAGTGAAATGCCAGCGAGGATGCTGAGCCCCGAAAGGGAGTGGACATCAGATTGTGTACCAACAAAACGCTGGCCCCAAAGGAGGGTA
This sequence comes from Cucurbita ficifolia, assembly GCA_033971965.1. NCBI lineage: Eukaryota > Viridiplantae > Streptophyta > Magnoliopsida > Cucurbitales > Cucurbitaceae > Cucurbita > Cucurbita ficifolia. The sequence continues at coordinate 5,830,574 of CM066970.1, forward strand.
GATTGTGAGATTCCACATCAATTTAAGAAGGGAACGAGTGCTTGTGAGGACGCTGGGCCCCAAAGGGAAGTGGATTATGAGATCTCATATCGGTTGGAGAGGGGAACGAAGCATTCTATATAACGGTGTGAAAACCTCTCCCTAGCAGACATGTTTTAAAAACTTTGAGGGAAAGTTCAAAAGGCAAAGCCCAAATAGAACAATATTTGCGGCTTGAGTTGTTACACAGTCACCAAAGTCATATCTACACCCACAGAAGACTAAAATATACTATAATGTACTATAGAGGATATAACTAGTTGTCAATTATTTCTACCTTGGTTATATATATTAAAACTGTTGTGGTTGCTTACTCATTCTTAGTTTATAACATAACTTTCTTTAAAATTGTTTTTAGCCTATTTCATTGCTCACGTTTTCTAAAATATTTCTCTCAAAAGTGATCTGAAGCTTAATCATATCCCAATATTATCTGCAAAGTCTGAATATTAGACGGTTGAATTGTTCGCTAGATTAGAACAAGTGTCGCACAATCGCAAACTCCTATTTCCCATCTGATAGTGAGGGATGTCTCTCACGACACTGCAGAGTGGAGGAACATTCAAATTACAAAGATCCACTAAAGAATATTACATATTTCATCTTATGGACTAGGTAAATACAAATATCTCTCGGTTTTTTTTTATTTACTTTCCTACTTAGGTCACAAATTACTTTAAAATTTGTTTTGGTTGAATCGGTAAAAATACATTTTTAACTCTCAAAAGTGTTTCAAATGTACCTTTAAACTTTCAAGATTAAGTTAATACCTTTGAATTTTTTTTTGTAAAACTTTAAAAACATCTCCAAACTTTTTTAAAAGTTTATTGTACTAAAATTATAACGGTTATTAAAAGTAATATTAATACCCATAAATTTTTAAGGAAAAAAATTAAAAGTTTTAAGACGACCATTAAGTGTAGATAGACGATTTTGGTCGGGTAAGAACTATTCTTAATTTTTAATTTTTTATAAATGTTAAAGGTGTTAATGTTACTTTTAAAATTTTATTGGTATTTTTTAAACATAATACTAACGGCAATGGTATTTTTGAAATGTTTAAAGTCGGAAGAATATCAATAAAAAAATTTAGAATCCAAACCTATTTTGGAAACACTATTAAAAATTCAATTCAAATAGTCCCCGCACACTGGTACTGCTACTGGATATTGTCCTCTTTAGACTTTCTGTTTCGGGGATCCCTTCAAGGTTTTTAAAATATGGTTGTTGTCAGCTAAGAAGAGATTTTCATATCCTTACAAAAAATATTTAATTCTCATCTCCGATCGATGGCGGGATCTCACAAATTTAGTCATTTATTTTCTAACTGAATTAACTGTAATAAAAATGAAAAACAGGTTTAAAATATAAGGAAAAACAATATTTTCATTAGTATGAAATTTTATACAGATATCAAAAGCATAATATTATCGGTGAACGTCGTACTATTATCGAGTCATAAAGAATTTCATTACCCTACCTAATTTATTCGACCCGATATCATGAATCATTTAACCACATTCACAAGCATATGTCATGAATTGGCGCACTAAGCACATGTATATTATTGAAAGGTTCAAAGGTGTTTTTGGTCTTTTTGGGAACACACGTCTTTGAAAAAAGTGGTAAAAGAGGGAACGTCCGAAAGGATTGACTTGTTGGACTTCATTTCCACCACCTTTTATTTCCGCGTCATTCCAACTCACCTATCCTTTCATTCTCTCTTATGATTCAACTATTTCTTTCTTTTTCGATCTCGATCGTTTTAGCTGCGTGAGCATCGTATGTCCATAGTAAGTGTAATAGTTTAACCACACCGCAAGCAGATATTGTCCTCTTTGGACTTTCTCTTTCACGCTTCCCCCTCACGTCTCCACATCCTTATAACAAATGTTTCGTTCCCCTCTCCAACCGATATGGGATCTCACAATCCACCCGTTTTTGGGGCCCAGTGTCACAATCGTCGTTTCTTGGCAACGGATTTGGCGATTGTGCGGCACTCACTCTCAACACTGAGTGAGTCAAGCCAACTTCGGATCACGTTGCCTACAATCGAGCAACGTGTATACAAACCTCGGGCCTCGATTTAAAGAGAAGATTTTAGAAAGCGAGGGAGAGAAGTTTTGCTAGGAGAGTTTTGAGAGCAAGAATGAGAGAGAGATTGAGAGTAGTGTTATATAGCATGCAAGCAAAAATGCAACAACAACGGCTTAAACAGTATATAACTTTTCAAGTAGGGAGACTTTGACAACTAGTCGCATCCCCCTATAGTACATTTTGGAGCATTTCATGTCTACTAGGCGTAGGCATGATATCGTCGAAAGGTCATACTCTTAAAGAAAACAATAAAGAAACAATACAACATAAAAGCAATAAAAGAAAGCGGTAAAGTAGTACATGACAAAGGGTTTTGGCGTGTAACGGGCATGCGGCCATGGGCAACACGCCTTGGACAAGCATGACCGTGACACCTAGCATCCTCGTTAGCACTCGTTCCTCTCTCTAATTGATGTGGGATCTCACAATCCACCCTCTTTCGGGACCCTTCGTTTTCGTTGGCATTTGTTTCTCTCTCCAATCGATGTGAGATCTCACAGTAAAACTTAAGGAAGTGTGATAGAGATGCTCGATTTATGAAAAAATCTAAGGTTCTTAGTGTAATTTTAAATAGTATATGATTGATGTATGAGAAATACTGTTAAAAAATAATATTAAGAGGTCTAGTAGTATATGGATAATGTTAGATGTCTTATCTTGGTAATACTATCGATATGATCACTCTGTAATTGCTACAAATGATTTAATCCAAATTATATACGTAGAGACATGTGAGTGCGGATATCATATACAATAAGTTTATATAAGACTAAACTCCAAAATATTAAAAAAAAATGAGTATATATGCTTGATCTTAATCCTAATAAGTTATGAATTCGTATCTAATAGAATTACGTAATTTGAAGTGTTTAAATTAATATTTACGAAAAACCCGACAATTCAAGTATATTTGATACATTAAAATAAATATATATTTAAAATTTGAATAAGATTTAAATGGACAGAATATTACGGAGATATTTTAAGATATTTAAATATAATTTAAATAAAAAATATTATTAATATATTAATTTAAATTTGATATATAAATAGTAACGATCTAGTGTCGATTTATATTTTATTTAAAATGTCATATCTATAAATACTTTAAAAAAATAATTTAAGAGCCACTCCATTTCATGTCATCTTAATAAGTCGTTAATAAGTCGTTATAGACTATATATTATATGAAACTCCAAAAAAAATTATCGTTTTAAGCTTATCTTTTAATTGGTTGACTTTGCTGTTTAATTAATTTTTGTTAACGATCGACCTTTTACAATTTTAGACCAATCTAAGCTCGGTACCATATATATCCTTACGTTATTTTAAAGGAGAAAATGAAAATGTACACGTCGCAAACTCATACATGTTCATAGAAACAATCAAAATTTATACTGATTCTCTTTTTAAAATCAATCAGTATAACACATTTTATTCAATTAAAATCATCGAAAAATAATTAAAATAAATGTTTGGGTAAATCGAGAGTAAGCAACTATCTTATGTGGTAACAAGCAGTCTCTCACACTGCAATTTCTATTAGTTTGATAGTTGTTTAAAAATATTTTACCAAAGATTGAGGGTTGAAAAATACTCGATAAATAATCTCGTTCTTGGAGTTAGATATACATACAACAACAAATATTGAGATCGGTCCACTCTCGAACATACAAATAGATAATTACTACTATTCATGTGCACAAAAATTAATTTGAATTTGAGGATAGAACTCGAAGAACAAGCCACAAACCATCCATGGCGCGGCCGTCAGCATTATGTAGGCATGATATGATATTTTCAATCATTTGTTTTTAGTCGGACAAAAATTGGAATAGCCCCAAACCAATGCTTCCAAAAGCCCCAAACAAAAAATATCCCAATTGAACCGACCCAAGAAATTTCTCTCAGTGTTGCGAATTTTCCCTTCCAAGTTTCATATATTAAGGTGAGTTCATCTACTTTTCTTCCACTTTTGAATTCCAGAAGATTGTTCATCTTAACCTAGAAACTCCCCCTTTTTCTCTTCTGGATTTTGTTCTTGGGTTTCCTTTTTTCTGATTCTGTTCGTTGATTTCTTCTCTGTTCGTCTCAGGGTTTTCATTCTGTTCGTGGATTTTGTTCTTGGGAATTTCGTTTTGACTTCTGGGTTTCCTCGATTTAGGTCGGATTTGAGGTTAATTTTGTTGATTTTGAGTGATTTCAAGTGCTTTGAGGAGCGCCCTGTTTCAGGTACTTGTCTTAGATTCATTGGTTTTTCATATTCTTAGAACTGTTTGTTTTTATGCTCAAGATCTTGTTTCTTTTGCGATTCTGATTAGTGATTACTGCATGAACTTATGGGCTAATTGTGAAGTAATCTTGTTTGTTATCTAAATTAATAGCTATCGCTTAACCAAATTGCTCTAACTTCTTCATAAGTTCATCATGTTCATCGTGTTCATCATGCTTTGAGGCATAGAATGATAACTTTGTTGTGTGAATCGGATTCTTTCTATTTCAATTTAGCTTTGTTTTGACATTGCTTCAAAGGAAAGATTGAGTGCCAGTTTAACGGCTCAAGTCCACCGCTAGCAGATATTGTTCTTTTTGGGCTTTCCCTTTCGGACTTGCCCTCAAGTTCTTACAACGCGTCTGCTATGGAGAGGTTTTCGTTCTCCTTCCCAACCGACGATGTGGGATCTCACAATCCACCCCCTTTAAGGCCCAGCGTCCTCGGTGGCACTTGTTCCCTTCTCCAATCGATGTAGGAACAATTCACCTCATTTCGGGGCCCAGCGTCTTTGCTGGTACATCGTCGGGCTCTGATACCATTTGTAACGGCCCAAGCCCACAGCTAGCAGATATTGTCTTCTTTGGGCTTTCCCTTTCGGACTTGCCCTCAAGGTTTTTAAAACGGTCTGCTAGGAAGAGGTTTTCACACCTTATAAAGGGTGTTTCATTCTCCTCCCCAACCGATATGGGATCTCACACCCAGCTTTGTTCTATTCTATGAAATCTTTGCTCTGATTCTGTATAATTAGTTGACTGATATGATCCTGTCTTTTGTGCTACAAGTTTATAAGGAAATGATTGAGAATTCGGGTCGAATGGTTGATAGTTTAGTTCGATTTGTTGTTTGTTAGTGAGCTATGATTTATGGATACATGTTTGTGTTTTCAGAGCTTCCAATCTATGGTGTAAATTTGATCTTCCTTAAAAAGCATAGTTAGGACAAAGAAAACGATGTCGTTAGTCAGGCCATCTGATCCGTCTCCATTATCGTACGGAAGTCGCAAGCTTTACTCGTTGAACGGAACCAAGAATGCTCCTGACTTGTCTGCTCAAAGATTTGGCTCTGAAATGCATAGGAGTGAGAGCTATGAGAAGTATTTCCTTGACTTCCCGATCGAAGAGCTATCGATTTCTGGCGTTTCTGGCATTTCTACCAATTCTTTTCACCCGAACGCTGCTTCGTATGGGCGAACGTGTGATTCAGATTCAGCTTGTCTTGAGAGTACAAGTCCAGAACAGCTGGATTTTGAGGATGATCAAGTGAGACTGAAGTTGCAAGAATTGGAGAGGGACCTGTTGGGTGAACCTGATGCTGCTGATTACGATGTTGAGATGCTTGCAAATGGCCAAGCCATGGAAATCGATAGCGAATGGGCGAATTCGATTCAAGATGCACTGCTACACGACTCGCCAAACGAATCCTCGTCGACGGATTCTAATTTCAGTACCACTGGCAGCAACAAGGATGCATCTCAGATGTCTTCACAGAATCCTAGAGAAATGCTTTTAGAATGTGCTTTCGCCATCTCGGAAGACAACTTTGACGAAGCGTCAGCCATGATTGAACAGCTCCGAGGTATGGTCTCGGTTCAAGGCGATCCCTCGCAGAGGATCGCTGCGTATATGGTGGAAGGTCTTGCTGCTCGGTTGTTGGCATCGGGAAAATGTCTTTATAAAGCTTTGAGATGCAAAGAACCGCCTTCCTCGGACCGTCTCGCAGCTATGCAGATCCTTTTCGAGGTCTGCCCTTGTTTCAAATTCGGCTTTATGGCTGCAAATTGTGCCATTATCGAGGCAGCGAAAGATGAGAAGAGAATTCACATAATCGATTTCGATGTAAGCCAAGGAACTCAGTACATAAATTTGATTCAGATGCTAGCAACTCAGCCAGGGAAGCCACCACACTTGAGGTTAACAGGGGTCGATGATCCCGAATCAGTACATCGCCCCGTCGGAGGTCTTAAACACATTGGACAAAGACTCGAGCAACTGGCAAAAGCGCTGCGAGTTCCATTTGAATTTCAAGCAATTGCCTTGAACACTTCTGATGTCACTCCCTCGATGCTCGCCTCCCGCCACGGAGAAGCACTCATAGTCAACTTCGCTTTCCTGCTTCACCACATGCCAGACGAAAGTGTCTCAACCGTAAATCTACGAGACAAGCTTCTCCGAATGGTTAAGAACTTGAACCCGAAACTAGTAACAGTCGTCGAACAGGACATGAACACAAACACCACCCCATTCTTTTCAAGATTCGTCGAAACCTATAACTACTTTGCAGCTGTCTACGACACTCTCGATGCGACACTCCCGAGAGATAGTCAAGACCGAATCAATGTAGAGAGGCAGTGCTTGGCCAAGGACATAGTCAACATCGTAGCTTGTGAAGGCGAGGACAGAGTAGAGAGATATGAAGTCGCCGGGAAATGGCGAGCAAGAATGACGATGGCTGGGTTCAGTTCCTGTACGATGAGCCAAAACGTGACCGACCCGATTCGAAATGTTATCGGGGAGTATTGCGAGAGATTCAAGATGTATGAAGAAATGGGCACAGTTCATTTTGGATGGGAAGAGAAAAGCTTGATTATTACTTCAACATGGAGGTAACAAATTGTATGATTTAATACTTGTGGTTAATTTTCATGCATGTAATTATATATTCCATTCTATTTCATAACTCTTATTCAAAACCAAATCTTAGAATTCAAACCCCTATAAGTTTGACTAAGAGTTCTTAATTTTTGAAATTTATACGGGCGATCTTTTAAATTGAGTCGTTGTTAATAACGTAAGCAGTTCTTCTAATGGATGACCTTAAGGCTCGGTTGGATATGTTTGATTTGTACTATGTTGTACGTGATTCTGATGTTAGTGCATGCATTGTTATTTATGCGCACAAAAAAAAGTTATAGGATATCATGCATGAATGAAGTATGGGCAAGGCTCGAATCCATTAACTAGGTGCTAATTGGTACAACCGAGTAAGATGAGTTAATTGTCTACATTGACAACAAAAAAAATGACGTGTTTGTCAGTAATGATTTTGTAAGATCCTGCATCGTTTGGAGAGGGGAACGAACATTCCTTACAGGGTGTTTATATCTCTCTCTAGTAGGTGTTTTAAAATCACGAGGGAAGCTCGGGAGAGAAAGCTCAAAGAAGACAATATCTGCTAACGGTGGATTGAGTCATTATAGATTCAGGTCTCACACGTGAATATGCATATTTGACCCTATTAGAGGAGTAACTTGCTAATTATTTTCGACATTTTTTTATTTTTGTTTTAAATAATGATAAAGAGGTTCGAGGTGAGTGACGGGTTGTATGCTGATGGAGTCACGGGAGTCCATTTGCTTAATGTATTAAACATTTTAATTTTTATTTTATTTTGAAATTTATTGATTTTTAAAACCTTAATCTGCCTTAGACCAACTCGGCTATCTCAACTTAGCTACTATGAATTTTTAGTTGTTTAAGAATTCTCTTTTGATTAAAGTATTCGGCTAAGCAAAAAAATGAAAATTAGATGTTGAGAGTGGGATTTGAACCCACGCCCTTTCGGACCAGAACCTTAATCTGGCACCTTAGACCAACTCGGCCATCTCAACTTTGCTGTTATTTTTTATTATATAAATTAAGTATCCAAATATTAATATGAGATTAATTATCTATATTTCAATTTTATGGATATATTAATATCGATGGACATTTATGTAAATAATTAAATTATTTTGACTATCTTTGACTTAAATAATCCCAGAGTATACGACGTGTGTAATTGTTATTATATCTTCAATCTTCTAATTTTGTCTTTGATTTTTACCATATTTATTTAAAGCCATAAAAAATAGAGAAATATATTTGTGGATTAATTATAAACCAAAATGTATTTGTGGATTAAATACATATTATCTCGATATTCTCCTCTCTCTCGCTCTTTCTCATTGCTTGCCAATGCTCGTCGTCTCTTCTTTCCATCGCTTCTCGAAACACTTATGAATGAAGTGGAAGTGAGCGTGTGATGTGTTTGCTGCGTCCATGAAATATCGGATTTTTCATAGAAGTTTTTCAATTTTTTGTTTTTGTTGTTGTTATGAATAAAGCGTTTGATGACGGTTTATAGAGGAGAAAACATTGACAATTTTTCTAAACTTGCTCCCCAAGTTAATAGTTGTTAATAATTCTCCTTTACACGCTTATTAACTTACCGTCTGTGTTCATCCTTTCTCTTAATCAATTTTTTGAGATTCATTTTCTTAGGTACGTAATTCATGATAACTTTTAGAATTTTTGAACAGATATCGTTACATTTGGATTTGGGATCGACAAAGTCAAAACAAAACTTGAATGAATTAACAAACAATCGGCTAATTTTACAATAAACTCTAGGATTGCAAAATCCTTTTTGGTGAGAGTTCACAAGACTTTATCGAGGTCTCTAAATTATGTTAAATGTTTAGGCTTGCATAGTTTGAGGCTAAGGAAGTTGAAAGCCGAGAAAATTCATGGATGAAGGTCTAACGAATCTTAGGGTTCAGTTGAATATCTATGGTTTATTGTGATTCATTCTTTGTGTTTGTATATGCATATATGTTGTACATTATAGATAATCAATTGGTGATATCATGCATGTGTGCGAATGATATACCGATATTGAGAGTATAACAATTAACCATATAATTTTATGATGCGCTATGACAGAGTGAGACTCAACTCCACTAATTTAGTACTAATTTTCATTTGTTGGAGTAAAGTCTTCTAAGACTCCCGTTTATGCACCATCAGAGAATTGGCATATTAGCTCACGGATTAATTGTTCACTAAAAATGGTGAACCGGTTCAGTATGTAACCACCTCAGTGCCACATCTCATTAGAAAACATGTAATGATGGTTAAGGGTAGCTAGACGGTTGGAATAGCACTTGGTAAAATCTTTCTTTTCTTATTATCGAGGAAAAATTCTTTCGTGTTCTTCAAGAGGATTGATTATTAGAGAAAATTAAAAAAAGCAATAAATATTTATAAAATTGGTCGGTCTTGATTATTAAACCCGGTAGATGAAAGAAGCGGATTAAATTATAAGTTTAATAATTCTAATAAATTTGTAACCTTTCTATTTTGGAAAATAAGATTTATACTTATTGGAATAAAATAAAAATATGGTAACTTTTAAGAACCAAATCTACTTTTACTAGACTTTTTATTTTAGTTTATTTTATTTATTATTATTATTATTATATCCACTTATATTTAAGATTAAACAAAAAAAATTATTGAGAGGAAGGTTTGTTTATATTTATTATTTGAAAATGTTTTTATTTTATTTTTTCATTAAAAAAAAGAAAAAAAAAAAGATTGTAATTTAGTATTTAAAATAGAAAACTGATTTTTCCGAATACTTCCAAACGGTCACAATCTGCGGAGGAGATGGCTTTTGACCGGTCAGCGCTTCCCGCCATATTCGTCTAAGCAAGAAAAAATAAACGAAAATGAATGTTGAGAGTGGGATTTGAACCCACGCCCTTTCGGACCAGAACCTTAATCTGGCGCCTTAGACCAACTCGGCCATCTCAACTTGATGCTAAAGAATCCTGAATATAATATTATTTCCTAATAATATTTAACACTGGATACTGGAATTAATTTCCTCCATTTTACCGTTAATGAAACTTCTAAGAATTTGTTGAAGGCAGAGGAGGTTTAATTTTAGTATGTCGATTTTGGAATATTTTCGCACATTTTTTATGAAGGAATCCAGAGTCGAATCGTATATGAAGCAAGAGTTCCGAGAAACCTCCAAGAACGATAAGAGAGTTGTTTTAGTCCGTTTTGGTCTTGAATAACTTTACGTGCCATTTGATTAAAAATTTCAAGAAAAAATAAACCAAATAACTCTACAATTTTCGTGAATAAACCAAATAAAGATGGATTTGGTAGGAAAAGATATAACACTCTATAACTTTGCCAAGAGTTTATCACATGGTGCGTTACGGGTGGTGCAATGCGGCTAGATTCAAAGATGATGCATAATGGTCCGACCTGACCTGCAAGCCAACCCGAACCGCATACCTGACTTGCATAACCATTAGTATAAAAATTTCCTTTATACTAATGGTTACCGCTCTTGACCAATGATTAAAATATCAACGTTTAATACTTAGTTCTTCAATTTTATGAATATGAGATTATTGCTCAAGGCCAAAGATTAAACTAATCATGTTTAATATTTATATTCCAACGTTGTGAATATACTAAGTCATTACATGCATGACATATCTAATATATGCGAAAAAATATACATTTTAGTATAAAAGTTATGGAATTAAACGTTTCCAAAATTTATTTAAAATAAAAGAGTAAAAAATGAGGTAGTGATAATTGAAAAGCATAAAAAAAAACAACCACGGCTAACATAAATATAACTACCTTTGACTTTGTATATGATCTTCATAACCACGATCATTCCTACAAAGGTGTCTTACCTTTACTTGAAAATAATAATAATAATAAAATGAGACTTGAATATTTAAAAATACTCCGAAGTAGTCCGAAGGTTAAAATGTAATCACATGCAATCATGGTGGGATCTATCTTTTCGTAAACTATTCTTTGAGCACTTTCTAGTCCAAGCAAGATTGGATGTGTTAGATTTCTCTACACACGGTCCATCCTTGAGCCTGACTACGAGTTAGCACACACTCACACTACCAAAAGTCGTAAAGGGAAAGGAGTGTGTATCATATCATGGTATACGAGTCCGTACTAATCATACCAGGGAAGTATTCCAATGTTCATGACATATAACATGCATGAGGTCCCATAGTTTCAAATCATACTACTTCCTTATGATGCAAATCATACTTCTATTTTGTTCATGACATAATATTCCTATGAGATTTGCATACATATACTCAACATATATTTTGACTATAACACTACACACATTTAAAAAGAACTTTCGTCCCTGAAAATACCTAGGCTTGGAATAGCTCGAGATTCTTCTCTATCATTTCGTCCTCACGTTCCCATGCTGCCTTTTTTTACTTAAGGTTTTGCCAAAGTACCTTGTCGAATGGTATATTCTAGTGGGGTCTTTATTTCTAGGGTTAAAATCTGTGCATGTCTTTTTTCATAACTCATACCCTCATCTAACTGCAAAGGTTTGTAGTCTATCACATGGGTATGGTCGATTATGTACTTGCAAAGCACAGACTGTGAAACATGTTATGCATGGTAGAAAGAATGGTGGCAAGCTCAATTGATACGCCACTGGTTTAATTCAATCTGAAATTTCGAAGGTCCCTAAGAAGCATGACCTTAATCTGTCTTTATGCTTGAGCCTCAAAACACCTTTCATCGGCACCACCTTTAATAATACATTATCACCTACTTCAAACTCTAGGTTCCTACGACTTATATCGGTGTAACTTTTCTGTTTACTCTTAGTTGCACGCATCCTCGTCTTGATTTTCTACACAACCTCATTGGTAGTTAAACTAACTTTAATCTTAACATCTCGTGTTCACCCACTTCGTCCCAATGCACTGGAGACTTACATCGTTATCCATATAGAGCCTCAAACAGTACCATGTCAATGATTGCTTGAAAACGATTACTATAGGTGAATTCCATAAAGTACAACTTGGAGTCTCAACTACTAGATATTCGATGTGAAGCGTGAGTCCCAATTTGACATTGTTGATACTTGCACTCTATGTAGTCCAACAATATTCTTCATATATAGTTATATCCGTAGACATCCTCTCCTCACAAGAAGTGTACAGACTTGGTAAGTCTGTCAATGATCATCTATATCACCGTATATCCTTTTAGAATTCTTGGTAGACCCATGAAGTCCATCGATACATTTTCCTATTTCCTCTATGGAACGCTCAGTGGTCGCAACAACTCTGTCGTCCTTGGTTCGTCATTATCCATCAAGAATTTGTCATAAGGCCCAAACTTATTGACCCCATCAATACTTTCCTAACATCGTGCAATGAATCGTCTCCAATCTTCCTTTGTAAAATGCTACTATTATACTAGTACCAACTAGATAAACTGACAAGTGTTTTGGTTGTCTACTTTAACGTCTTCTTGATAGAAAATTCACTAATTTATTAGAAACTTTTAAGGTTTAAGACCAAATAGACAGAAACCAAAAACTTTTGTATTAAACTTGTAATTTGATCCTATAATATCTAAGTTATAATATATACAAATAGTGCTTACCCTTACAATTTTAATAAATTTTTATTTTCTCCTTCAATTTTTGTTAATAGAACACAACTCTTTGAATTGAGGTTTCTGTTAAAATAATAGTTGAATTAGTTTGATTTATATTGAGGAACACAACGTTCAAACGGAAGTGATTACATACTGAATCAATAGATAAGTTCGCATATGTATGCAATTAAAACAATATTTTTGAAACTTCACGATCCAATTGTAAGAACGCAGCAAAGTTTGATTTTTACAATATTCTATTTTATTTTTTTTCTCAAAAAAATCAATATCTTAAAAAATTACTCACGGAGTAATTTTAAAAATAAAATAGCCTAATGTGATAATATATTTTAAACTTAAAACAATTAAATTAAAAATATGGCTAACTTTTAACAACCAAATCTACTTTCACAAGAGTTTTTTTTTTTTTTTTTTTTTTGATAAATAGAGATTTTTTAATATTTAAGATTAAACAAAAATTTTATGGAGAGGAAGGTTTGTTTATATTTATTATTTGAAAAACATATTTCAAAATGTTTTTATTATATTTTTTCATTGAAAAAAGAAAACAAACAACTTGTCATTTAGTATTTAAAATAGAAAATTGATTTTTGCGAATAATTCCAAACGGTCACTGTCTGTGGGAGCAGATGCCTTTTGACCGGTCAGCGCTTCCCGCCATATTCGGCTAAGCAAAGGAAAAAATAAAAGAAATAAAAGATTGTTGAGAGTGGGATTTGAACCCACGCCCTTTCGGACCAGAACCTTAATCTGGCGCCTTAGACCAACTCGGCCATCTCAACTCTGCTACTGTGAATTCTTATTTTACGTGTTGACCGCGGTTCCCTCCATATTTGACTAAGCAAAAACAAAAATAGATGTTGAGAGTGGGATTTGAACCCACGCCCTTTCGGACCAGAACCTTAATCTGGCGCCTTAGACCAACTCGGCCATCTCAACCCTGTTACTGTGAATTCTTAATTTACATGTTGATTGCGGTTCCCTCCATATTTGACTAAGCAAAAAACAAAAATGGATGTTGAGAGTGGGATTTGAACCCACGCCCTTTCGGACCAGAACCTTAATCTGGCGCCTTAGACCAACTCGGCCATCTCAACTTGGCTTCTGTAAATTCTAAATAATAAAAAATAATTTTTTGCTATATGAATGGCTACTTATTCAATCCTTAATATTACATTATATTGTTTATAGCATAAGATTAAAATATGAATGTTGAATATCTATATTTCAATTTTATAAATATATTAATTTCGATGTATATTTTTTGCAAATAAAAATTATTTTGACTTCTTCGATAAGCTCACTTAAATTATTCAAAAACAAAATCTACAAATTTGACCGATTCAAATATGGTTTAGTGAATAAGTCATACAAAACTATGGTCGATCTATTTAAAGTAAAAAGTATGTAATAAATTAGTCAGTCTTGTCTATAGACGAATCTCTTTATAAACAACCGTTTAGTCACATAATCATCGTTAAATCGTGAAGTTTTATCTCTACTATTGAAATTGCAGTCATACATGAATGTACGTACTGAAGTGATGTGTAATCGTATTCACTTAAATAGTTGAATCTCACTAGCATACATGACAAATATTCAACTTTTCTCTCGACCAATACTACAACTCAAAGATTCGAGTCCTATCAACAAAGATCGAAAAAAATTAAAATTTACGAAATGAAATCTATAGATTTGACCAATTTAAACATAGTTCAATGAATAAGACATGACTAATATCTTAAATCAAAGGTGGATGACGAGTGATGTCGAGAACCATCGAATATGAGAATCATTATCACTAAACACATCATTCGCCTACTTTATCATTAATTACTAAGACCCACAACCTTTATATTATTATTATTATGATTTACAATTTTACTCTAATAATATTTATACTATCAATAAATTTTATTCTATTTAAAAAATTGTACCTTTTGATTTTCTTTTTAAAAAATAAAATATTAATATTAATTTTTAGTTATACATTGTTTATCATTTAATTTGTTAAAATATAAGATTCGGCATAACATATAAAAAAAACTATATTTTTCATTAATAATTTTTCTTCAAATAAAAATTAAATAACTTTTTTTGGTATGATTTTGTTATAATATACAAAAACTTATATTTCATTTTATCTAGTTAAAATAAATAAATAAATAGGGTATTATTTATCGCAATAAAATTAATTGTTAAAATAAATATTATTATGAAATAAAAATAGTAATGCACTTTCTTAAAATTAAAATTTACCATTAAGTATTATTATTTTAATTCAGAATTATATTAACATGCTATTTATTTTTTGCATTTTAAATTAGCAAAAAATATTAAAATATTATTCTAGTAATTATTATACTTTTGATAATTATTCTAATTCTAGACCGTTACTAATAAACAACATCAATATATTTTTATTTCTAATTTCACATAATTTCTCGTTTCAACATTTAATTAAAGGAATAATATTCATATTTCCATTGAATTTATTACATATTAATTTCCAACCAATGCTAATATTTTAATTTTTTTCGATTTATTAAATATTGAATTAAATTTTATTTTAAAAATTATAAATTTATAAAATAAAATAAAAACTCGTTTATTACGATAATAGTAGAGGTGTTGGTGGGTTGAATTCGGTCAGAT
Source organism: Cucurbita ficifolia (assembly GCA_033971965.1). Classification (NCBI taxonomy): domain Eukaryota; kingdom Viridiplantae; phylum Streptophyta; class Magnoliopsida; order Cucurbitales; family Cucurbitaceae; genus Cucurbita; species Cucurbita ficifolia. The sequence goes on from CM066970.1 coordinate 5,845,886, forward strand.
TGAAACATTGTTTAGACACAACACAATTTGTTGGTTCACTGTTGTTTATTCAAATTTTTATTTTTAATTAAAATAAATTTAAAAGTTAAACAAACTTTTAGGTGAGTTTATCGAACATAAGGATTTTGACCGTATTATCCCTATACTCGATCCCACTATATAGACGTTTTTTTTAACTAGTTATTAATTTAGTTATATCAAATGAAGTTTATTGTCCAAAACTATTGTAAGAAGTGACGAGTATCAATTTGGGTTGAAAATGAGTGTGTAATTCCAAAATACATAGCGCTCAAAAGGTCTCCAATTTCTTTGTTCCTTCCTCAATTGTCCCATTCCGAATAGACATTCTATCCTTATGTCAAATATCTCCACTTTTACGTCAAACTCACGTTCACGTGATTTAAATACACGATTACCTATTTTAAACATGATTTTTTTAAAGTATATTTTTCGAACAAAATATTAATGATTTACATTCAAAATTAAATAGGTAAAAATTATTAAAATTATTTTTAAATTTTATTGGAGGTTAAGTTCAATGGTATTATTGGAACCGTCATTTTTAAGAGAATGAATTATTTTATTAATTTAATCTAAAAAGATAATAATCAAAATCAAATTATTATGAAATTTTAAAACTAGCATTAAAAACCCTAACATTTATATAAAAAAAAATTAAAAAAATTATTCATTATATAGATAAATACTATAGGTCTTGCATTATCTCCAAACTTTTTTAAAAAGTATAAAAAAATATTAATTTTACTTTTATTACCGTTTTATTCATATACTAATAGTAATGGTATTTTAAAAATTAAAAAAAAAAAAAGAAGATGATTTTAACGTTTTAAAATATTAATAAAATTTTTAAAAGATCAGAAATATCTTTTATTTTTTAAATACCTTTGGAAAATTTAAGCATATTTTTCAAACAAAATATAAAATTAACAATTTAACGGTTTAATATAAAAGAGTATTTTTAAGACAAGAAATTATTTTTATTAATTTAATCTAAAAATTATAAGGATCAAAATCAAATTAGTAATTTATAATTTGAAGTTTAAGACATAATTATTTTGGTAATTAAAATTAAATAGTGGGGAGGCGCGCAAGTTGGGTTTTAGTTTATGGATAATGGTCGCCTCAGCCTTTTGAATACGCCACGTGGCACACCTAAGAACCTGAGGCGCACCCAGAAAACCAGGAAATAGTATTACCGGAAATGGTATTACCGCCGAAAACCACGGTTTGTTAGTTTCGAAAATCCAAAACCAAAAAAAATTAATCACTATAAATACTCTCCCTCAGTTCTTCATTTCTCATCACCATTCGCATCAAATCCTTTTCAGTTCATCAAAACTTTCTTTCTACAGATCCTTTCGACCATAATCAACAATGTCTAGCACTGCCGGTCAGGTCATCAAATGCAAAGGTAATAATAACATTTCATTTCGGTATTCGTGAAATTGGTACGGAAATTGGGATTCGATCAATACAGTCCAAGTTTAGGGATTCGTGTTTGAGTTTAGAATTGATTTGGATGTTTGGTCTTTGTTTTGTTGTAGCTGCTGTGGCTTGGGAGGCTGGAAAGCCACTAGTGATTGAGGAAGTGGAAGTGGCGCCACCGCAAGCCAATGAAGTCCGATTGAAGATCCTTTTCACAGCTCTTTGTCACACCGATGTTTATTTCTGGGAAGCGAAGGTAAATTTGTAATCAATGATGAACGAATGAATCACACCGATTAGGTTTTTGATTTTGTTTGCGTCTTGTAGGGCCAAACTCCATTGTTTCCTCGCATTTTTGGGCATGAAGCTGGAGGGTAAGTAGTGGATTGATTGTTCTGATTCTGATTCTGAATCATTTTGTTGTAATATTGATTTTTGGTTTTTGGATCTGTTTGATTAGTATTGTTGAGAGTGTTGGAGAAGGAGTGAAAGATCTTCAACCAGGAGATCATGTTCTTCCTGTTTTCACTGGTGAATGTGGCGATTGTCGTCATTGTAAATCAGAAGAGAGCAATATGTGCGATCTTCTTCGAATCAACACTGATCGTGGAGTTATGATCAGTGATGGCAAGAGCAGATTCTCCAAAAATGGTCAGCCGATTCATCATTTTGTTGGAACCTCCACTTTTAGTGAATACACTGTTGTTCATTTTGGCTGTTTGGCTAAGATCAATCCTGCTGCTCCTCTTGACAAAGTCTGCGTTCTTAGCTGCGGAATTTCCACAGGTTTTGAACATTTCTTTGTATAATATTTAGTAGATTCTTGTTTTCATAAGCTGATATTGAATGATTTTGTTTGTGATTGTGAATGAAGGCTTTGGTGCCACTGTGAATGTTGCAAAGCCTAAAAAGGGCCAATCTGTTGCTATCTTTGGCCTTGGAGCTGTTGGGCTTGCTGTAAGTTTATATCTGTTCTTCACTCGCAGATTCTCGCTTCTATTATCCCCATAATGACACTGTTTTTCAATCTTAGGCTGCTGAAGGGGCGAGAGTTTCCGGGGCATCTAAGATCATTGGTGTTGATTTGAACCCAGCTCGATTCGAAGAAGGTGCAGTCAAATTACTTGTTTTGGATGAATTATCATGTACCATATACATAATGTATTGATTTGTTTGATCTTTGCAGCAAAGAAATTTGGTTGCAATGAATTTGTTAACCCAAAGGATCACAGCAAGCCAGTTCAAGAGGTGATTGCCGAGATGACAAACGGAGGAGTCGACCGAAGCGTCGAATGCACCGGAAGCATCCAAGCAATGATCTCGGCATTCGAATGTGTTCACGATGTAAATAAGCGTCGATTTGGAATTGGAATGACATTCTAAGTGCTTCTAAACTACGAACACTAATTATTTGTTTTGTTTTGAAAAACAGGGGTGGGGTGTTGCAGTACTAGTGGGAGTCCCAAACAAAGACGACGCATTCAAAACTCATCCTATGAATTTCCTCAACGAAAGAACTCTAAAGGGTACGTTCTTCGGCAACTACAAGCCCCGATCCGACATTCCCGGGGTCGTCGAGAAGTACATGAAGAAGGTAATGAAAAATCCTTAAAATTTTCGAAACTCCATTGAAGGAATTTGGTTTTTATTGGTTGTTCTTGATTAAGGAGCTGGAATTGGAGAAGTTCATAACCCATTCAGTGCCGTTTTCTGAGATCAACAAGGCGTTTGATTACATGCTGAAAGGGGAGTCCATTCGATGCATCATTCGCATGGGAGAGTGATTTAACAAGTTCTGGGTTTAGTTTTACATTTTGGAATAAAAATTATGACTGAAACTGGAGATTTCTCTCCGTTTCCTTTTTGTTTTCGTTGTTTTATGTTTCTGGGTGTTCTTCGTGTTCATCGAGTTCATCCCGGGATTGCATCAATGTTATTAATATAAATAAATAAATAGAAAGTTAATTTTTGATTTTTCATACGTTTCTGTACCTTTCTTTTTATATTTATAGTATATATATATATATGTATCTGGCTTGAAATGGACCACTCTTTTTTAAATCAAATCCTTGCAATTAAATAAACAATAATAGTAAGTTATGATTATCTTCCTATTCCGAACTTGAAAAAAAAAAACAATTTGATGGTTACTATATAAAATATTTCACAATGGGTCCATTTAATGAATTTGGAGGAGTATCGAAAAGTAAAAATGTGTTCCTCTTTCTTAATAGTCCTCTTGCAGTAATTGTGACCTTTTGGGAGAATATTTGAACGCATCAGAGATGCACCTTCTAGTTGTAAGTAGACCTTAATTGGCCCGTAGTAAGCTATTCAAGAAGTAAGGTAGCTTGCTCCTAAAAGCAGGAACGAGACAACCCTAGAGAACCTCCAATTCCATAGCACTAGCTGCCTAAATTCAATAGCTAAGAACAGCTACCATGCTTGAATAGCTTACTACTAGCTACTTAGCTACTAGGTTCGGAAGCAAACTCACGGTTGACGAGGGGAAGGAGAAAGAACCAAACAAACACCTATTTACCGGGACAGAATGGAAGAGGGAAGGAGAATATGCTTAACCCACAAAAAGTTGTCAGAATATGCTTAACCTCAAGATTTGAAATCACTAGTCTCAAATATCGAATAGAAATAAAGACACAGAGAACAAGGTTAACAGTCGACTTCTACCACTAAGCTATTGAAGAACAACGGCCTTTAGGTATTGACAAAGAGAGTTGTCTCATGTTCGTACCTGCCAAATCTGTCGTTTCTATTTTTTAAAGAATTATTTCATTATTTATGTTAACTTTTTTATTTTTTATTTTTATTATTAAAAAAAAAAGTAATTGTATTTCTAAAATTTGTGACACAGGCGGACCCCACACGGAATTGGTATCTAGGAATACTATATATGACGGTAATTTTATGTTTCTCTCTCCTCAACTTTTTAATAATTAATATTAATTTTTGTTTATTTTAATCTTTTTTTTATAAACATTATCAAATGGATAAGCCACAAACTATTAATTTTTAGCTACATTTTTTTTAATAATAACTGCTCTAAAGATGTAATAAAATTTTAGTTTAATAAAATCATCAAATTGAAATTTTTTATTTAGTAGATACATCAATTTAAAATTAAAAAATCAGGTCAAGAAGAAATATATTAAACATAAAATTTAAGAATTTTTAATACACTTTTAAATTTCATAAAATACTTAAAAGTTTTAAGAATTTATTTATTATTTTTAAAATTTCGAGATTATTAGATACAAAATTTATAATTTATAAATTTATTAAACACTTGTTATTTATATACCATATAAACGTTCACGTATGTATATCATGTCATTTATATTTTGGATAAATTAATAAAATAATATTTTTGAATTTTTTTATTTGTCTCAAAAATATCTTTAACTTTTGAAAAAAATATTCTTAAACTAAAAAAACGTTTAAAAATACGTTTAGCATTAATTTTGGATGGAAACCGTTAATATTTTGTTTAAAAAATACCTTTAAAATTTAAAGTTAATTTTTAAAAGTGTTTAAAAAATTAAAAAATATTTTTATAATGTCTCCTTTTTAACCTAGAGAAAGAGAAGCTGACTTATTGAGCCCAAGTCATGTGGAAGCCGTATGAAGTCGATGCGTCTCAACTCCTTCACATGTTCTTCCCGGCTTCCATCCTTCTTAAATCCACCCAATGTTTTCAAAATCGCCTCCTCTTCGACTCCAGATCGCATTCCGAACCAACTTTTATCCGAAGATCACAATCCCCATTCAGAACTTCTGCAACTTTGCTTGCATCACTGCAGGCGAATCAAAGCCCACAACCTGTTCGATGAAAAGCCTAAACCAGTTCTTCAAGCATTGAGAGCAGCGAAGGTTATTCATTCGAAGAGTTTGAAGATTGGAGTTGGGCTCAACGGGTTACTAGGCAATGCAATTGTTGACCTCTATGTCAAATGCGGCAATGTGGACTTTGCTCTGAAGGCATTTTCCCGCCTTGAGAAGAAGGATGTATTTGCCTGGAATTCGGTGCTTTCTATGTACTCTAAGCATGGGTTATTTGCAACTGTTGTTGAATCTTTTGTGTCTATGTGGAATGATGGGGTGCGGCCTAATGAGTTCACGTTTGCGATGGTTTTATCTGCTTGTTCTAGGTTGTTGGATGTTAACTATGGTAGACAAGTGCATTCTGGTGTTCTTAAGATGGGGTTTGGGTTTAGTTCTTTTTGTCAAGGTGGGTTAATTGATATGTATGCCAAATGCCATGATCTAAGAGATGCTCGCTTGGTGTTTGATGGGGCACTTAATTTGGATACTGTTTCATGGACAGCCTTGATTGCAGGGTATGTTCAAGATGGTTTGCCTGAGGAGGCAGTCAAGGTGTTTGATAGAATGCAAACTGTTGGACTTGTACCTGATCAGATAGCGCTTGTAACTGTTATAAATGCTTATGTTGCTTTAGATAGGCTTGGTGATGCTCGTAAGTTGTTTACCCAGTTGCCCAATCCTAATATTGTAGCTTGGAATGTGATGATTTCAGGGCATGCAAAGAGAGGATTTGCAGAGGAAGCTATTTCATTTTTTCTTGAATTGAATAGAACTGGCCTAAAAGCCACTAGATCTACTATAGGAAGTGTTTTGAGTGCAATTGCTAGTTTATCGATGCTGAATTATGGCTTAATGGTTCATGCTCAGGTGACTAAGGAAGGGTTAAATGATAATGTGTATGTAGGAAGTGCATTGGTGAATATGTATGCCAAATGTGAAAAAATGGATGCTGCGAAGGAAGTGTTCAATTCTTTAGAAGAGAGAAATATCGTCTTGTGGAATGCTATGCTTGCAGGTTTTGCGCAGAACGGACTACCCCATGAAGTGATGGATTTGTTCTCATATATGAAACGGTATGGACCTCAGCTTGATGAGTTTACCTTCACTAGTATTTTCAGTGCATGTGCCTCCTTGCAGTATCTCGATTTCGGTCGTCAACTTCATAACGTTATGATCAAGAACAAGTTTGCATCTAATCTATTTGTTGCAAATGCGTTGGTAGACATGTATGCTAAATCTGGGGCTTTGAAGGAAGCAAGAAAACAGTTTGAGTTGATGAAGATTCATGACAATGTTTCATGGAATGCAATAATTGTAGGATATGTTCAGGAAGAGTATAATGATGAAGCTTTCTTCATGTTTCGAAGAATGGTTTCCAATGGAGCTCTTCCAGATGAGGTGTCTTCAGCTAGTATAGTGAGTGCTTGTGCTAATGTTCAGGAGTTGAAACCAGGGCAACAATGCCACTCTCTCTTAGTTAAAGTTGGTTTAGATACAAGAATTTGTGCTGGAAGTTCCCTCATTGACATGTACGTCAAGTGCGGGGTTCTTTCGGTAGCTCGGGATGTCTTTTATTCTATGCCTTCTCGAAGTGTCGTCTCAGTAAACGCTCTGATTGCTGGCTACACTGTGAACCATTTAGAGGAAGCTATTTATCTATTTCATGAGATGCAGATGGTTGGACTTAAACCTACGGACGTCACATTTGCAGGGCTTTTAGATGGATGTGATGGAGCATCTTTGCTTAAACTAGGCACGCAAGTTCACTGTCAAGTTATTAAGAGGGGTTTTCTGTTAGGTAGGGAAATGGTGTGTGTGTCTCTCTTGTGCATGTATATGAACTCCCAAAGACTCTCAGACTCGGAAACACTCTTCTCTGAGTTGCAGTATCCAAAAAGTTTAGTTTTATGGACTGCTTTCATTTCAGGATGTGCACAAAACAATCACTATGAGAAGGCTTTGCGATTCTATCAACATATGCGATCCGAGAATATCTTACCCGACCAAGCAACGTTTGCGAGTGTTCTTCGAGCATGCTCTGGATTGTCTTCTCTACAAAATGGTCAAGAGATTCATTCCCTTATCTTCCATACGGGCTTTAACATGGATGAAATCACCTGTAGTTCTCTTATCGATATGTATGCAAAATGTGGTGATGTTGAAAGCTCTGTTAAAGTTTTTCATGAAATGCGTTGTAGAAACAGTGTCGTTTCTTGGAACTCCATGATAGTTGGACTTGCCAAGAATGGCTATTCAGAAGAAGCACTTGAAATTTTCAGGCAGATGGAGCAACAATCTATCATACCTGATGATGTTACATTCCTTGGTGTTCTTTCTGCCTGTAGCCATGCTGGAAGAGTGTCCGAAGGCCGAAAGATCTTCGATGTGATGGTTAGCCATTACAGGTTACAGCCAAGAGTTGATCATTTGGGATGTATGGTAGACATTCTTGGGAGATGGGGTTTCCTTAATGAAGCAGAGGAGTTCATTAACAGACTCGGATGCAAAGCAGATCCGATGCTCTGGTCGACTTTGCTCGGAGCTTGCAGAAAGCATGGAGATGAAGTTAGGGGGAGGCGTGCGGCTGAGAAACTTATGGAACTGAAACCACAAAGTTCTTCACCCTATGTGCTACTCTCTAGCATATACGCTGCATCAGAGAATTGGAAACAAGCTGACTCTTTAAGGAGGGAAATGAAATCAAAGGGAGTGAAAAAGTTGCCCGGATTCAGCTGGATAGAGCCCGGAAGAAGCATACGAGGCAGCTCGTATACGGTTCAGGAGCCAGGCTCGAACACAAGAACTTAGGTCGTGAATACTTATTTAATAGTCAGTCATGAATTGAAAGCATACTAATGACTTATCAACTGAAGAAGGTGTGCAATTGGTAATGGAGAACCAAAGGAACTATGCTGCCTATCAGTCACTCTTTTAAGGTAACAATCTTTTCAATGTTATCCCCTTGATACTTTAATGATATGCAGATTTTCTTCTTCATTGAAAGAATAAGTCTCTTATTAGTTCCTTATTTATGAGTCTGTAAATAGCAAATGCTTAGAGAAAATGGATTCAGATTCATGTAGGGGTGATCTTATTATCTATGAATAATCATTTGTTTACAACAATGGCGGATAAAAATGCTTCTGTAGACTGTTGTGGAAAATTTAAGTAAGTTTCAGCGTAGTGTATATTTGGATTGTAAATTTTCTTTCTATTAATAAATAGTTTTATATATATATATATTTTTTTAATTTTCGAGGTTGAATTTTTTTTCTTGGACCAATCCACAATTTTTAATTGGTTGAACTTGGTTGACTTGAGGTGGTGACCTAAATGATCCGAACAAGATTCACAACCCAACTAGGGTTGGGTTGGATTCTAAACTCTATTTTGAATTAGTCGAGTTGATTTGACTAAAGAAAATCTCCAACCCACGGTTAGTTGACAAGTGAAAAAGATGGTATTACTAAACTTTTGCCAGTGAAAAATTTGCACTTTCTTTCTTCACAACTTAACATTCATGAATTGTAACGGCCCAAGTCCACCGCTATCAGATATTGTCCTCTTTGGGTTTTTCCTCTCGAGCTTCCCCTCAAGGTTTTTAAAACGTGTTTGCTAGGGAGAGGTTTCCACACTCTTATAAAGAATGTTGTTTTCCTCCCCAATCGATATGAGATCTCACAATCCACTCCTCTTCGGGGCCCAGCCTCCTTGCTGACACTCATTCCCTTCTTCAATCGTTGTGGGACTCCCCAATCCACTCCCCTTTGGTGCCCAACGTCCTTGTTGGCACACTGCCTTGTGTCCACCCCTTCGGAGCTCAACTTCCTTGCTGGCACATTGACCGATGTTTGACTCTGGTACCATTTGTAACAATCCAAGCCCACCGCTAGCAAATATTGTACTCTTTCGGCTTTCCCTTTTGAGCTTTCCCCTCAAGGTTTTTGAAACGCGTCTGCTAGCGTCTCAGGGAGAAGTTTCCACACCCTTCTAAAAAATGTTTCGTTCTCCTCACCAATTGATGTGAGATCTCACATGAACTTCCGACCCATTTTCTTAGACTTTTGTGGTGCTTTGAGTAAATCTATCCAAACTGTTGAAGTATGTCCAATAATTTTTGTAGTGTGGTTAGAAACTGGAGTCTCAAAGCGTAACATACAATGTATTGAACTGAGAAATCCAGAGAATCAAATCTTTTTCCATTCTAATTCAAACCCAACTTCCAAAGAACTCAATAAGAAGAAACTGGTACAAAGCAGATAATTCATATTATGAATTGCCCCGCACTTGGGGGCTTGAATGTTAATTTATTTTCTTCTTTTCCATTTTCCAGGATGCATATGAAGCAAGAGTAATCTGTGTAGAAAATTTATCTAATCTTCAATTGACGGGCGAGTTGAATTAGGCAGTCTCCGACCACGAACAAATGAACTAAACAGATGCAATGCTCTTGATGGCTGCGCATAAGGTACCATATGAGCAGCACCTCTTACCGTCGCAAACGTCAACAGATTTCCATACTCGATCGCCCAACCTCCGACCTGCCCATGAACAGCCATGGCTTAATATGGAACCAAAATTCAGAAGAACAAAAGACTAATGAAACAATAAGAATGCAGAAAGTACCTGGCCTTTGTGAAACCAAGTCCCGTATGGGATTGTGATCTTGAATTTCATATCATGAGCGAGTTCACGGACGAGCGTTCGAGATCCCAACAAGGGTACGACAGAATCTTGATCCCCACTACAATGGAAGATTAGGTTTACAAGATATGTCATGTTTAGATCGAATTCTACTAATACATCAACTCGATAACTACTCTGTTTCTTGCTTCTATTTTCTAATACGAAACAAAGTTACCTGAAAACCCAAACGGGAATTCGATTTTCGATTATCCGTTTGAGCAATGGAAGTATGTCGATGTTACCATCCGTGTCGCTGTAATTTATTAGACTGTCAATCAAGCTCACAAAATGTCAGGTTCCTGAAATGGATTTAGCAATGTATAGTCATGGATTCTGCTTTTTATAAAAGCTACTATTTTGCAGTATAACTTACGAACTGCACATCGACCAGCTGTAAGGTAATTTAGTTCGGTTAGCATGAAGCGCTTTCTGAACCTCAGGAAGGTTGAAGTAGAATCGTCTTTCCATGGTCATGCACACATCGACCCCCAAGCTTATTTTAGAAGCCTGCAAAAGATTAGATCGAAACTTAGGCACTCAACTAGAACGAAATAGAAGAATAAAGTGAACAAAGAGGTAGTCGATACCATTTTCCTCAACCGTAGCTCTTGCTCTACTATAGATGGATAGCAAACGTCGAGGATGACGTCGTAATAGTTTATGTAGTCGCCAACAATGTGGTTTGCTATGGATATGGCTTCATTGCATGAATGTGTCACATTGTGAGGACTTGAAAAAGTATAATCCTCGAAATCACATTCGTTCATGATGGTTATACCGATTTCATCCGAAATCATTCCATGCGACCAAAAATACTCGTACGATGCTGGAACGTCTCTATCGAGTTTCAATAGAGGGTTCCCGATCTAAAACGACAAACCCATTTGAACCGTAAATAAAAGTATAAAGAAAACAAACTGTATTATCAAATTACTATACTTCTTACAGCAACGCCTTTGATATTGAACTTGAAACCACTGGACTTTGCATTATGATCCAACAGAGCAATAGCCAACTGTGGTATGTAATGCCCTGTGGAATAAACGCAAAACTATTAACCGACATTCTTCCAAACTAAGCTACGAAAGAGATATTCTCAATCCGAACCTGATTTCGTCTAATCTCCCTCAAGGTTTTTAAAACGCATCTGCTAGGGAGAAGTTCCGTTCCCCTCTCCAACCGATGTGGGATCTCACAATCCACCCCCTTCGGGATCCAGCGTCCTCGCTGGCACACCGCCCGATGTCTGGCTCTAATACCATTTGTAACAGCCCAAGCCCACCGCTAGCAGATGTTGTCCTTTTTTACTTTCCCTTTCTAGCTTCCCCTCAAGGTTTCCACACCCTGGAATGAACTACTGATCCCTCAAAATGACAACGAGCTAATCGAGTCAAGAAATCAAGTTATACACTAAGGTATCAGTAACCAAACTCGCTTATCACCGAAAAAGACAATTCGATCTCGTTCATGTTTAACAAACCTGCATAACTTTCGCCCGTAAGATACAACGCCCTAGCTTTGAACGATGGAAACTTCTCGTACCAATTCATCATAAACATATGCATATCCCTGGCTGCGACAAACAGATAATTATACTCGAATTCTTAACTTATGAACCAAACATCCTAAATCATCTAAACCCGACATCGACGTAAACGATTTCCCTTACCAGCAGAGGCATCCCCACAGTCATAATCTGAACTTGTGTTTGAATATGACCATCCAACTCCAGCAGGAGATTCAACAAACAGAAGATTTGAAGCTTCAAAAGATTCAAAATGAAACTCAGTTGCTTCAAATTTCAAACTAAAATGATAATGAAATCTCTCATACCTTTATTCCAAGACATGGGGTTTTTCCTGAGGCCTCTTCCATCCCCACTGGGATAAAAAGGACCCAACTCTGTGAAAGCACCTCCACCAACGGAAGAACAACCAGGCCCTGAATAGAATGATTCAACCACAAATTCTCTATGAACAGTCAACAAAAACAAGCATTACATGATTTTAAGACCAAAAAATGGATCAAAATGTGATTCGATTGAACAAATTAAGAACATAAAATGATCAGAAACCTCCATTGAGCCATAGAGTGAGAGGTTTGATCTCTGGCTGCTGCTCTGCTTCCACGAAATAGTAGAACAAACTCCTTCCATTATTGACATCCACATCGACATACCCAGCATACTGTTTGAACCCAACAGGCGGCTGACCCGGCAGCCGCAGCACCAGATCTTCACTAGGAAAACCCTCAACTCTGCCGCCGCCGCCGCCGCTCAGTAACCAGAAAAAACCAAGCACAAACAAAACCCCATCAAAACCCCACCTACCCATTTCAGAAATCCACCGTTTCCCCCCAAAACTAAACAAACCCCTCTTCCTCCTTCAACGGATTTCAAAGGAATTTATATTAGAATGCAGTTATTGGCCTTTTGAAAACCAAATTCTGTTTGAATGGGCACGTGAATCTCTGCCCACTTTAAAGATAAAGGGCGAATTTCAGACACGAGATGTTCATTTCTTTTCGTTCTTTTATGGGAGGGAGACTTGAAGCGGAAGAAGTGGGGGCGAGGAGGTGCAAAGCTATGTGCATGCGGGGCTTGAGAGGTAAGAAATGAATGATGAGAGTGAGAAAGAAGCATTGGGAGCTGTGAATCAATAAATGACATGAAATTATCCAATTCTACCGTTTTTTTAGTCTAAATCTGCTTTAAGAACTAGCAGCCAAGGCAGCAAATTATGGATTACTCTTCACGGGTTTTGTGGAAACAGTTTTTTTTTTCCTGAAAGATTAGGAATTCATTCCGTTTGAAGTTTAGAAGAATAAATCTTGACGTAATGGTGTTAGAACAAGGTGTTCATCTCTTGTGACAAAAGAAGTTATTTTTCAATATATTTAGAAAGAAGATGTTTTAAGAGGTAGGTTGGAAGAGTATACGTAAAGAGAAGTGTCATCAATGTGAATAGCTTTAAAAAAATGTATCTTAATCTAACTACAGATGATTTAGATTTAAGAAGGTTTTATTGTATTTTTTAAGTTCGAGAGAATTGTTGGGTTAGTGATCATTATGGTATTGATGACCATCAAAGTTACAACCTTTCAATGAACTCTTGGTTATTATAAGGTTTAATTGCTTTAATATCACGTTTTGGAATTGAAAAGAATATAATTTTCTATTTTAACTTTGTTGAGAGCTAAGTTTTTACTCTGTAAATCTTTTTTTATCATTGAAAAAAATAATTCTGTTTTAGCTGTTTTAACCAGAGTCATTCAAGTGGTATGCAAGCAAATTGTGCACGCTAAGAGAAAAGGGGAGAGATGTCCGAAATTACTATCACAATCAAGCCGCCCCCTATCCTATCTTTCAAACTCTAAAAGGGCCCGTCACTTCGTTCGTAACTTCTTGACTTAGGTTTCCAATTGAGATTTTATGGCCTTGCCGCCCTCGATAGCAAAAGCTAAGCACTTGAAAAGCGCGATAAGAAAGGTTGCTTCTGTGGGCCTTTTTGTGCAACAGTCCACCAATAATGTAGGAGAGGGTTACGGTACATACAAGAATCTTTGATCAAATTTCTTATGTAACAACCTCTTTGTAGATAGAATTTCTCTACGTAGTCCAAATCAATGATTACTTTTCAATTCTTTTACTCATTATTGTCGGTTGCATTTATGGGTGAGAATTATATATATATATATATATATTTAATCTTTATTTTTGTTAAGATAAATATTACTCAACTGACATAAATCATATACTCTCGATCGAGAGAACTAAAGTATATGTACATCATAATTACATATTAGAGATATCTATTTATCAGTGGGACTGAAACTTCGAGAAGACCCGCCCAAACAAAGAGGAGATTCTACATTTAGACGGAGAATGAGGAACCTTTTTTCCTTGTTATATAAATGGGGCCGGAGACGGGATTATATTCCTTGTCCCGCCCCGCTTAATATGAATATATTTTCAATTCACACATGTATGATTTTTGGCTATATTAAAAAAAATAAATTAGTTAACTTTTAAACTTTAATTGTGATGTTTTTAACCAAAGGCTATGTTAAAGATTTGTTATGATATTAAAATTTAAATTTGTAGAAATGACGTTGTATTCATTATTTTTAAAAAAGATTATATTGAAAATTGAAAACTTTAAAATAACTATTTTTTTTCGAGAGAACTCGATCCCAGCAAAAATAAATGAAAATTTTCAATGGATGGAGAATGAAATAAGTGGCAGGGATGAAAATGGGGCCCACCTTGCTCGGTGGACATCTCTAATATATAATTGTTTATAACTATTAAATTAGAGAAAAAAAAAAGTGGTGTGTTACATTGGACTAATGAGAATGGTGACAAAATAAAGTGGTGCACCACTTGTGAAATGGGTGGTGGTAGGCTAACACCCAATCTAGGCTCTATGATTTTTTTCAATATGTTGTGGTGGACCATTGATGAAAGGTTGAAAGGGTCGTAAGTTACAAGTTTAGTTTATAAATTATTACTCTGTTTAGAACGTAACTCTAGTGTTTGAAATGATTTGAAATCATTTTTGGCGTTGTGTTGTCATGAAACAATTGACTTGAAGTTGAAAATCAATTAGTGAGAATACCATTAAGAGATGGAGGGGTACAAATGTCACAATCGTACTAAGAAGATAATAAGTTGTGATCACCACGTACAGACATATAGAAGGTGATACATGAGTGGCCCCTTAACGTGCCTCATGAGAGTGGAGAAAGATAAATATCATGATGTGATTGAAGAGAACGGTGCATCATCTAATACACTAAAAAAAGTGAGCAAGATTGTCAAGCTAAAGCACAAGCAAGAATACACACCAATGTCATCGATGGTATTAGAGACATGCTTAGTGGTGGTCAGATTGAGCCTCGGACCATAACCTCAAAAGTTCGAGGTTCATTGTGAGATTTGACAAGTGACTCTAGAGCTAAGTTTGTACAAGTGAAAGAAGTAAGCTTGCCAAATTTGAACACTAAACGAACGCTCTGCATTAACATATGACTCCACACCAAATTTTCATGTTTGTGTGTATTATTGTATAGGGGAGTGTTGTAATACGAGTGTTTTAGGGTCTACCTTTGGAAATGAGTTTTCGAGGACAGTGTCAGGTGGCACGAGTGTGCCAATATTACATCTCTTCTCTTGAGTTGGATGCTGAATTATAGTGTTGTATTAGCTGAGATGATTTGCACGTCAGCACCTCAATAGTCCTAAATATAAAGTTAGCTCATGGATCGATTTTTGATATGCAGATGATGAAATGAAATGTGATACTGCATTTAAGGTACGACATGTATGACCGGGCCCAGGCCCAGGCCCAGGCCCATGCCCAGGCCCAGGCCCGTGGCTTCGTACCCGGAGCCCCATACGGCCATTGAATAGTAAAATGAGGAAATCAAATTAGGGTTTCTGCTTCGAACGCCTATATAATCACAGTAGCCGGTGTCATCAGCAATTGTATCGCTGGGAATCATCATCTTCTTCTTCGTTTGAGAGTTCTGTGTTCTGTGTTTGATTATAGTGTTTTGATTTGTCAATTATTGTAACAAGAAATGTTTTGGCAATGAGGATTCTTTGAGATTGTCATGCACCACTCTGATGATGTTTAACATCAGTCTGTGATGAAAAGTTTCTCTAAACCCATTGATCTGAGCCTCTTCTTTCTCTGTATTCTCTTTGATCCTCTCCTTTTCTCTGTTTTATGTTCAAATCTTGCCTTCATCTTATTCTTCTGTGGTGAATTGAATTTCGCTTTGATTCTCTCTGTTTTCTCTGTTTTATGTTCAAATCGTGCCTTCATCTTCTTGTTATGTTGTTGAATTGGATGTTTGAGGAATGAGATTTAAATTTTGAAAGTGAAGGAGGTAAAGTTAAGGAACCAAATGATGGGCGTCTTCTTCGGTAGACGCAACCATGATGCGGACCGAATAGCTTTTAGCTTGTGGATCAATTTTGGCATCTGATGGTTCCTTGTTTCATTATCATTATCATTATCATTATTATTGTGTGATTTCAACGCTCGACCTTTTGAATAGATCTACCTACTGGATATAGCCTTAGTTCTTCGTTCTACTCTTAAATTTTGGTTTAGGTTTTCATGTCAGAATATTTTGAAACAGTCTCCACAATTGATTTTATTCGATTTCGGCTTGATGAATCAAAATAATTTTTAATGGTTTCTGGATGTTTCTGAAAAGTTTGAAAATCGTCTGGTGGATAATTTCTTTTGAGTTTCTAAAAGAGGTGCTGATGCTACTTTGTTTACTACTGTTGTAAAAAGAATTTATTGAATGAAAAACATCCTTGAATTTGTATGTTCTTTGCCTAAAATTTTGGTTCATAAACCTGATCGTTACCATTAGTAATTTATTATATCTTGGAATTTTTTTTGACGAAATGAACTTAAATTTGATGGAAACCAATGAAAAAAATAATTTCTTAATGTACACTGATTTAAAAACACTATGCTTATATGCAATGGGGATGAAAGCCATGGAGAAGATATGACATCAATAAATGGTAGAAAATCATGTACACTTGACTTATGTTTCATTGAAGAATTAAAAGATATTGATAACATTAATCCATATAAAATTTTTAAGGTCATTGATTTAAGGTCATTAGGTAGAGGAAGAAATGCTTAATAACTCATAAAAATACATGAAAGGAAAAAAGATTTGGTTTATAATGTGACCATAACAGGACATCGAGTAGTATGACAATGATGACTTAGAAGCTTTGACGACAAAAATTTGTCTATTGTGTTGTCTAAAAGGGGTTAGTAACTTAGAAGCTTTGACGACAAAAATTTGTCTATTGTGTTGTCTAAAAGGGGTTAGTAAGATAAATATGACCGCCCGAGGTGTTAGATGCTTAGGGAGTTCCAAGATTATGCTTAGGGAATTTCATATTAGTCTGAAGCACGATTAGTTATAGTGGATCAAGTTGATTGTTAGTTTGAAGGTCAGCCAAGATTAAGTGGAGAGAATGTCGAATGTCACAATCCACAATACGATTGTGCTCTTAAGGAAGCCATCGCACTAGACAAAGGAAGGCATCACATGTTTCAGTATGGGTTTCAGCCTATAACTTTTAAGTTTGTAATATGAAATATGAATATTTCTAACTTTTAAGTCGGTATATATGAAATATGAAGAACACCCAATACTCCATGAGAATGTATGATTGTTTATTAAATCATATCTATTCCTACCTAACCAAATATGAATTCGAATATACTAGAGGGGAAAGTATGATGTCAATTCTCTACCACTCCTAGGTCATGTGGCCCAAGTGAAGTACTCTTTGGCACATACGTGTATCACAATGTGGACGAGTATTGTAAGACGAGCGTATTAGACGACTTTCTTTAAAATAGATTTTTTTGCAGACAGCATCGGAGGTCACGAGTGTGCTGTGTGCCCTGTCCATGTGTTGGAGGTTGATATATGCATTCGTTTAGTACGAAAACTAAAAATGACTTCGGATGGAAACAGGAGGGTTCGTGTCTCGATACGAATATAAATTAGATTTTTAATAAATGTGTTGCATATTTACTTAGGAAAGTGTAATTAAAAACAACATAATTAAAATAGATGGAGAATAAGAAAGCTAACAACTTTAAGTGAGAGTATAATAACTTAGCTTAGAAATCTGATTTATAAAAAGACTGAAATCATCGTATTAATTAATAAAAATAAATAAATAAACTTTATACAGAATTTCACATAAAGAATTTTTCTTAAGAAAACAGATAACTAAATGGTGTTGTGGTGTAGTTGGTTATCACGTCAGTCTAACACACTGAAGGTCTCCGGTTCGAGTCCGGGCGACGCCATTTTTAAAGATTTCTTTTGTTTATTTTTCATATTTGATTGGGAACAGCACCACTAAGCTGAAAAGGAAGAGGATTTAAAGATACTAGAGTGTATCATCCATATGGTATAGTGATTGTTTTAAGTGATGATCTTTTTTTCCTAACTAAAGATTAGGAACCTATACTTGAATCTAATGATTCGGCCAAGGATGCGTTTGATGTCGTGTTGAATAACCTAGACTTGAGACTTAAGGATATTACTCTAACCACCCTTTTATAGACGTGTGTTGTTTATATACATCAAGTGTGTAGGTGTGTTTGGGTGTAGCTATTCTGTAACGATCTATTTTTCTATTAAAACATAAGGTTTCAACGGAAAAATTCATTTAAAACATTTCATCAACGATGTCATGGACTTAAATTTTCGGTTCTATGGACTATTCTTAAGGGTACAATTTAAACATAAATGTAACTACTCTAGCTTCGGTTCCATGGCCTCCTCAGCATTTATTGGACTGGCGTGATAACCAACTACACCATGACATCATTTGTTGGTTAGAGACCAAATCTAAATATTATTTATCTCTTTTTTTAAAGAAAAATCCTATAACTTAGAACTCAATCATGGAGAAAATAATCTGAAATAATAAGCTTAGTTTGATTTATGTTGAAAGTTTATTTATTTATTTTTATTAATTAATAAATGAGATTTGATAGATTACTTTAACACGTTAATTCCATAAAATTGAATTTTGTATTTGATAGATTATTAAAGTTTAAATATTAAAATATTTATTAAATACTTTTTAAAATCTAGGGAGGTAGGGTACAAAATTTTGAAATTTAAAAAATAGATTAAAATTTAAATTCTATTAGACACAAATTAAAAAAATTTAAAGATTAAACTTGTTCGGTATATAATTTGGAAGCTGAATTAATTTCTACATTATGAGATAAAAAAACCTATAAATATACACTTAGGAATCACTTTTTAGAGAACCAACGTTCTAAAATTTAATAAATAAGGGGTATGCGCATGAGTCGAGACCACATTCGAATAAGAGCTATTCTGAGGACAGAATGACTAAGAAAGGTTTAAACAACTTCTAGGCATGGGTCGTTACAAATGGTATCACAGCGATACCTCTCATAGTAATGTGACCATGTAGTAGGGGATACATGGAAATGTCGAGGCCATCAGGGATCTAATCCAAATTCAAATCTCTAATTTCTGAGTCGAAAATATTTTCTCGATTTCCTCACATGGGCTGCCAAAAATCACGTGGGCTGCCAAAATTCTACGAAATATAGTTCGACCCCACTTTGAAAAGCAATTATCATATGAGACTTTTGAACAAATCAATATGACGTTGTCAATGACATCAAAACTTCTTGGCCATATCAACTTTTCTTCATCGACTCATTACCACACAAACAAACCAAAACACGAACACCTCTCATTTCCACTATATAATTGAGCGTTTCACTTCAATGCTTCTTCACCAATTGGGTCTAGCAGCAAACCAATGGCTTCCCCTGCAACTAAACAAGATCCTTATCGATGGCTATTGAACGGGGACGTCGAGAAGAACACCACATGGAGATTTGGAGCTCCTCCGAACTATGAAGGCGTTAACAAGCTCTTCGAAGAAGGACGAACTAAGGTAATACCACGCCTATACCTTCCGATACCGAGCGATTTTTCATTGATATCTATTTTAGTTTTGACACTAAATATATCAAGATTTGGCCTCCTGGATCACTGGAGGAAGAGGTGCAAAACTTGGTCAAGAACTGGGAAGTGGAGAATATCAACAAAGTAAAGCCAGAGGACTACAAGATAATGGATCCCAACAAAGTAACTTTCAGTCTAAACGGAAGGAAGCCCATCACCTTGGAGGAGAAAAGAAAGCTAGGGGGAGGGTACAATGCTGCCCTTCAAACCTCTCTTCCTGCAGAGTACAGATTATACGACCCGAAACACGAAACAGCAGAGACATCTAATAAGCTTTTTACAACAACTTTTCCACGTGGGTTTGCTCTCGAGATCGTGCAGGTTTACTCGGGGCCACCGTTGATTGTGTATAAGTTTAGGCATTGGGCTTACATGGAGGGTCCTTATAAAGGCCATGCTCCTACAGGTGAATTGGTTGAGTTGTATGGTATTGGAATCTTTGAGGTAAATATCAAACAATGATTGATGTTTCATCATAATACTGAACAGTCAAGTGTTCATATTCTATTCTGAATTTTACAGTTGGATGAGAATAAGAAGATAGTGAAGGTGGAGCAGTTTTATGATCCTGCACAGTTGCTTGGACCTCTTGTGAAGGGTCCTAAGATGGATGATTTTGCAGAGAAGAAGGGGAAGGAACTCTCGAGTTGCCCGATGCTCGAGAACCTGGGATGATATGGGAAACCCTTTGAATGAACTACTATTGTATCCATGATCTAATGCTTTAAACTAAAATAAACTGACACGTTTCAAATCTCCGTCACTGGTTGTATCACCTATTATGCCAAATCAATTGACTTTTGTCTAATAAACACGATGTGGAGCTTGCTACCTATTTATAGCTTATTCAATTGTTATAGTGTGAGATTCCATATCGGTTGGGGGAGAACGAAACACCTTTATAAGGGTGTGGAAACCTCTCCCTAGCAGACGCGTTTTAAAAACCTTGAGGGGAAGCCCGAAAAGGACACTATCTGCTAATGGTGGGCCTGGGCTTATAAAACTATATATATAGTAAACTGAAACCATATATATAGCCCCTAGGCAGTGCTTAGAAGATGTACTTTTCTCATTCTCTGTATTCTCTCTCTGTGCATACCTAAAGTCATCAATACAAAACCTTTAGCCAATATTCTTCCTTGCATTTTGTCTCTCCTATTCTTTGTGTTCATCTAGATCGAGTGTGTGCGTTGTTGTGCGATACTAACAGTAATGACGTTAATTACTTAGACTACATAAAAGCTATAAATAGAAAATGATAAAATACCAAATAAGAATGCATAGAAATAGGGAAGATGTGGAAGGTTCTTACAATGATAGCAGTACATGTAAACACTATATGCTACAAAATGTTGTGTGTGAAGACATCCATTAGAATAGAATGTTGTGTGTGTTGCCATTAAGAATGTTAGATCTAACCTCATGAGTCCGCAGTATAAGACTCACTTAGTCCACGGCAAGGATCCGGGATAAGGACCTGGTCTGCAATATCTGAAAAGGCCAGCAATCTCAGGACAGCCGTTCGGATAAGGTATCGACCGATGAAAAGGGTCTCTTCCGAGTTTTTTGCGGTAGAGGGAACCTTGGCATCCGAATGGATCATCTTGGAACTGAGCTCGTACCAATGCTTCACCCTTTAGAGCAGCGTCTTTCGAAGTCATTGAAGCTGGTGTGCCAGCATAGAAGAACCTTGATTTCGGAAAGTTAATGGCAGATCTATGAAGATTTGCAAATCTCTTCTCTTTAAAATCGTAGCTTACCACCTGAAAACGAAGCTACTGAACGATTATCCTAACAAGTTAACATCGAAAACGAACTAAACAAGAAGCTGATGTAATTATCATTGTTCTTCATTCATGAATATCTTGATCATACTGATATAACCCATATATCCCTTACTGCTACTCTCATAGTACCCAAACACATAAAATATCAGAAACTGTCAAAGATAGCTATATTGCAATGTCAATGAAGAAATAACAATATAAACAAGTGATTCAAGGTACTTTAACCCTCCCTCTTGCGATCTCTTTCAAGCTCTCCATCACTTCTTACTCCATCTATTCATAACCGAACCCCATAACAACCTTCCTAACTAATTAACTAATTACTAATACACTCTAACAGCCCAAGCCTACCGCTGGCAGATATTGTCCTCTTTGGACTCTCTTTCTAGGCTTACCCTCAAGGTTTTTAAAACATGTCTTTTAGAGTTGCACAGAGAAATCGGTTTTCATCCATGGTCTAAGGCGCCAGACTCAAGTTCTAGTCTTCGTGAGAGGGCATGGGTTTAAATCCCACTTTAAAATTTGTAATAGCCCAAGCATATTGTCCTCTCTTTGAGCTTTCCTTTCTGGGTTTCCTCTCAAGATTTTTAAAACGCGTTTGCTAGGGAGAGGTTTCCACACCCTTATAATGAATGCTTTGTTCTCCTCCCCAACCGACGTGGGATCTCAAAATCCACCCCCTTCTGAGCCCAGCGTCATCGCTGACATTCTTTCCCTTCTCCAATTGATGTGGGACCCCAATCCACACCCCAACGAGACCCAGCGTCCTTGCAGGCACACCGCCTCATGTCCACCCCCCTTCAAGGCTCAGCCTCCTCGTTGACACATCGCCCGGTGTCTGGCTATGATACCATTTGTAACAGCCCAAGTCCACCTCTAGCAGATATTGTCCCTTTTGGACTTTCCCTTTCAGACTTCCCCTCAAGATTTTTAAAATGCGTCTACTAAGAAAAGGTTTCCACACCCTTATAAAGAATACTTCGTTCTCCTCCCCAACCGATGTGAGATCTCACATTACTACTTCAAGCAATAACACTACATCTTCAATACTTAATCCATCAATTCTTCTTAATAATGTGACATTTTCATGAACTATATGTAATCAAACAGACAAGTGTCACAAAAAGATGAATAATCCTCTCCTCTCTACCTAGACCAACTTCTCCTCATGTCTCAAAGCCTTGTGTATACATTTCTACATTCTTCAAGCAAAATGACTTACAGTAATGTTTCGAGGATACTCGCCGGTCAGCTCCCGGAATCGACAAATGCTGAACAGAAGATTCTCAAAGCTATCCCTGGCATGCTCCTCTGTGAGTGCTCTTGATCTCACATTCTCTTTATTGCCTAAACATTACAACAATTTATAATACATTCATGTATCACAATCAAATTACAATCCATTACAGTATAGTTTCTATGATTTAAGAAATCCATTACCAAACCATGATTTTGATTCAGCAACAGCCCAATAACTCTGTGCCTCACTTCGAGGGCCAGCATTTTTTCTAGTCTCTCCACCACTAAACAGCAACAAAGCCGCATCATCCATCGCTGCTATCTCAATCCCCTCTTTAATATGAGAAACAAACGTAGCAGCTTGGCCTGGATGCTTCTGATACGATTCCAAAACCCAAGAATCTTCCTTCTCAACTTTCTCACAGCTACTACTTGCATAAACAGAGTGACCAGCAACCATTACAAGATTTCGAAGCTTTGGAAATGGGAATCTCTCAGAATTTAAATTCAATTTCCCGTAATAATTCGTCATCCGATAGTGATTTTCATACATCGACAAGATCATGAGAAGTGTTACCCCAATTGATAAACAGATGAACAAAACTATAACGGGATGCAGCTTGTAATAGTACTGGATACGATTTCCAATAGATTTGAACATTCTTACGAGATAGATTGGGGGATTTTTGGGCTTTCGAATTCTTTTTAGGGTTCCTCCAGATTCTAAATCGAAGTCGCCTCCTCTTGGATATGCATTGAAGGACTTGGGATTTGAGGACCCATATGGAATTTTGCGCATGATATGAACAATCCAGGAGATGGGTATCGATTTGGGATTGAATTAAACATACCCAAATGGAAAAAACTGAAGGTTGATTCAATCAATGAGGGATCCCTTCAGCAATCATCAAAATGAATGGATTTTGAGATGAACGGATGAAGAAATTACGAGATCTACGTATAAGAATGTCCAGAAATCCATATAGAACAAATAAATATAGAGTTTGAAGCTAAGAACAGGGGAGTCAAACAAAACAGAAGATCAAATTTCGCACCTGCTCCTCGGCGTGGGAAAGAAATGACAAGTTTGAAAATCTCAGCAAAATTTTAAGATGAGCGACTACTAACACCACGACACCTCACGGTATAGAAATTTCTACAGCCATCTGCCCGTTGGTATTTATATTATCTTTAATTTAATTCCCGCTTTCTTTTGACACTTGCAATATTTGTTAATAATGAATTTTTTCGCAATTTGGAAGAATAGCAAATAAATTTAAACTTGATTTTTGAACCTATAACATATTAAAACTCGTACCCCATACGAAACATGGTTAAGTTAAAAACATCACTTCGAGCATCTAAAAGTTTTTGGTTGTACAACACATGTTAAGACTATAAGGCCACATATCAACAAGTTTGATGATAAAAGCCAAAAGATAGTGTACTTTGTCAATGAGGACGAGACCAAGGAGGAGCACAGACTGTGCGATCCTAAACGCAAAAGTTCATGTTAGCAAAGATGTCGTGTTCGAAGAAGTGGGATTACTGCAATGTCGACAACTATAAACGTCAGACTATTATAGAGTTCATAACTCTAGAAGACAAAGGAGACGGATAGACCTAAAAATTGCAACAACATCGACACCAACAAGTCCACACATATCATCCCTGATGACACCGAAAGGCGTGATGAGTTCTCCAAAACAAGGGAGCTCAGGTGAGAGCAAAGGAGGATCCACAACGGATAGTAAATCAAAGAAATTTCGTTCTCTCACTAAAATTTATGTAAATACTCTTGAAGAAGAGTTGGATCCCGACAAAGTAGTGTCGCTCGCTGCCGAAAAGCCGACAACTTATCATGAGTACCAACTGAGACGGTGAGGCAGGAGGTCATGCAAAAGAAGCTTGAAGTCATCAAGAAAAACAAGACATGGGCATTCACCGACTTACCATTCGGTCACAAGTCCATCTATTTGAAGTGGTAGTTAAGCTAAAGAAGAATAGCGAAGGGGACATCATCAAGCACAAAGTAAATGTTAAATTTGTATAGATGCCGGAGTTGCTCAAAGTGAAGAATCTCGAGCAAGGTCAAGCTTACGGGGGAGATTGTTAGTCAATAAACTTGACTTATATTTGATTTAGTCTTTTTGTATGAATGAGTAACTTGTGAAGCAAGTTCAGGGAAGTTGCAGAGTGTTTTCTCCTTATAAATAGTCATCAGATGTACGTTTTATACCCCACAACAAAAATTGAAAAGCACAGTGCTTAATGTGTTTCTTTCTACTTCGGTTATTCATTTTTGTGTTCTTCGATCGAGGATCAAAATCTACAAAGGAGAGGAAAGAGAAGGGAGGTGCGATAGTGTACAATGATGTGCGTGTGAGAACTATGTAAGACGATGTCGGGATGAACACAAAAGGAGGAAACGTTGAAGGTCGACGATCGGTAGAAAGAGAATGGGGAGGAGGAGAGGCTACATTGCACTGGTGTGACAAACAACAAAGATGGACCAAATCTACTTTAAATGGTCAGCTAGTCCATCAGCTATGGTTGCCATGAACACAAGACGACATTGAACAAGATCATTAAAGCATGGAAAATAACAAATGTAAGAACACAATGAACCATTCTGATATGGGTTCTCCAAGTAGAAGATAGGAATACAAATAAATGAAATATAATTTACAAAGGCAACACACGGCTCTGATCTTCTCCTTGTCTTCCGTGGCTATTTCGACTTAATCCGATTCAAGTTATACAATCTCTGCGTACATTTAACATATGAAACACTTTTAAAAGTCGAAGATTTAAAAACTTGAAAAGTTGTAGAGTCGTTATCGTACCAGAATGGAGTGAGCTTGTTCGAGAAAAGCGGAGAGCAAAGGAATCAAAGTGTGGATGTCATGGAGGAGGGTGTGGTAGTTATGGTGATCTTCCATGATTATGTTGATGAAGGTTGGTGTATCAGGCACTAGTTTTAGAGCTATCTGCATTGACCGAACCCGTTTAGATCTTTGTTTATACAACTTTGTATACACAAGGTTAAGAGTGTGAGATTCTACATCGGTTGGGAGGAGAATGAAACACCCTTTAAAAGGGTGTTGAAATCTCTCCCTAGCAGACCCGTTTTAAAAATATTGAGGGGAAGTCCGAAAAGGAAAACCCAAAAAAGACAATATTTGCTAGCGGTGAGCTTGAACTATTACCAAGAAAATGAGTATAAAAATGATTGTTTACCTTGTAAGCCGCGGATGAAATCCAACCATGCCATGGCTTCAATGTTTGGTTGTAGGATTCCTCTACTGCTCGTTCCATGTTCATTCCTGCTTCGTTACTTGATATCTTCTCCAATAGGGCCAATGTGAAATCTAGAGATCTGCATACCATAATCATTTTGGTTTATTTGTAGGGAGATTTCGTTTATTTTTGTTCGTGTACTTTTCAATGTTCAAATTTAATCTTTTTGTAATTTATTCTAAAAATACTCTAAAAATATCTTTTATTGTTAGTTTGGGATGGAGAGTATTAATACATTGTTTCAAAAATATTCTTGAACTTTCAAAAATTTCATTAATAACTTTTCCCTTCTTAAAAAAGTTTAAAAAGTACAAATGGGTAGTACATGTTTCAAAAATTTCCATAAAATTTTAAAAGTAGTATTAATATTTTTTATAATATAAAAAAAAAAGTTTAAAAAATTTATTACCGTCCATATATGAATATAAACTGTCTATTTGCATCTCATAAATATTCTTCAAACTCATTTTTCTAAATGTTTAACGATATTAATGTTATTTTTAAAAGTTCATGAGTATTTTCGTACTAATAACGGTTCCGTCTATATAGTAACCGTTCGAGTGAATATAATTTAAAATATGGTACTAATAATTGTTCGTAGAGTTAATATTAATTAAGATTAAAAATATTATTGAAAATTTTGAAAGGGAATATTTTTTATATAGAGAAATATAAATAATTTAGGTTGAAAAAAAATAGAGAACCTATGGCTATAGCTATGCCTATGAACAGTATAGCTTATTTAATTAATACGCATAACTAACCAATGGATGTCGAATTGCATGCGAAAACGGTGAAATGATTTAAACTGACCTAATCAGCCAAAGAAACGCTCTGCTACAGCTGCTTTCCGTCCTCGCCCTCCCTTCCCTTCCCTCTTTCTTCAGAATCTCAACCAAATCCCCCAATTCTTCCGCCATTTCAAACCTCTCAATGTTCTGACGAATTTCTTGCCTCAGAACCGCCATTGTCGGTCCGATTTTATCTGCAATCGTGAACGATACATCACAGAGAGAAACAGGAAGAGATCGACAGAGACAGAGACGAAAAGCAAACCGAGGACGTGAATGAGCGAATTGCAGAGAGAAATGAAAGGCTGAACGGGAATGACGATGTTAATGGCGGCTGTTGCAGCATCCTCGCCGTCGTGGTTGATTCGCTGATCTTCAGGTTCTGGTTTGACGAGGAGGAGTTGTGAGAGTTGCTCTGTTGCGGACCTGATCGCGGATTTCTCCATTTCGGACCTTCCTCTTGGCTTCAATGGCGGGTTCTATTTCTTCCTTTGCCTTGCCTTTTATTCTCGGTTTTTTGCAATAGAAAATTAGGGAGTTCGGGTTTATTAATATTTTATTTTGTATCATCTGCAGTTTTTCCCTCCCTTGACCTGCAAAATTTATAAATTTTTAATCCTTTATTAGTTTAATATTCGAGCCAGTTTTCATCATAAATTTTGTCGATCCGAACATCGCTAGTGATTAATCTACAAAGATTGATGATTCGATCACCACTAGTGCATTTCAAATTAATTTCTACCTTCCGCGCGCATTTGAAGCTTAATAGATAACCCTAGATTCTTTAGTCCTCAATAATTTTGATGTTTTTCAGTTTAATCCTTATAGTTTAAAAAACTTTTATATATTTTAAATATTTGTAATTTAGTGTCATGAAACACTTCGATCTATAACCTTTTTGAAGAACAAGACTAGATCTGGAAAGTTTGAGAATGAATTATCTTGATGATTAAAGAAAACTCTTTCTAAACTCGATTCGAATCACTCCACACAAACAAGACTCTAGCATGCAAATCTTTTCACTCCACAAGATAACTTGATCAAGAGACCAAGACTACTCGAAAGACTCTAGCATGCAAATCTTCACTTCACAAGATAACTTGATCAAAATTACTTAATGACTCTGACATGTAAATCTAAACACGATAACACACGATAACGACTACTTGAATGACTCAAACGTACAAATCTAAACACGATAACTTGATCATGACTACTTGAATGACTCTAACATACAAATCTAAACACGAGAAATAAAAATGAATTTAAGCTTTCATATTAATATCCACGTCCTTAAAACAATTTAAGGTCTTTAGATACTTTTCGGTCGATTATTTTAAAAATAAATCATATCGACTTTCTTATTCTCATTTGGTAAATAAAAATAATATTATATTATTTTTAAATTATAAAAGGCATCATAAAATATTAAATATTAGTGGATCATAAATTTTAAATTTAAATTATTTTTTTGTTAAAATTTAACAACTTTGCCAAATTGTAAGCTTAGAAAGGTTGTAACATGAAAATAAACTTTAAAATATTAGCTTTTTTAGTTTTTAAAATAATTTAATAAGCAAGAATTATGAAATATTTTTAATTACAAATGCACCACCCATCTCTTTCTTATGTTATATTGTTGAATAAATAATTGTATTTTATCCAATAATATATAGTTTATCTGTGCCAAATGTCTACAAATTAAATTAATATTTTAATTAAATGTATCTGCTAAAGATTTTCCTGTTGGTTTGCTGTTTACAAATTTATTGATCTTATCCATTATTTTTGTCATATTCCGAAAATTATGTAATTATTAGACAATAATAATTATAAATATATTTCGGAATGTTTTGTAAAGTATTATTTTTTATTATATAAAATTGTCCTTACTTCCATTTTTCTTCCAAGAAAAATATAATTAAATGATTATTCTTTTCATGTATTAACAATAATGGAATGTAATGTAGTCAACCATGATATTAAGTTTGGAAATATTTTTAATAAGTTGAAATTTTAGAATATTATTTATTTTTTAATGTCAAATTAGAATATTGAAAAATGCTTCAAACACATTTTTAGTAAATTTAAGGATTATGGTATATACTCATTTCCTGTAAGTTTTTGAATATTATAGTTGAGTCCTTGATTTTTGTTGGATTTTACATTTTAGTCCACAAACTTAGAACAAAAACTACTTTTTTTTTACCTTAATTTATTGCTAATTCTTTATTACATTTTTTAAACTATTTTGAAAACTAAAGAAATAAAAACAAAAATCGGTTGAAAAATTAGGAATATCTACTTTTAATTGTATTTAATTAAAAGAGTCAACCGTTAACTATTTCAAACGTGACATCCGAGTAAAGAAGAGATACACGATGAATCGAGACCATATCTGAATGAGAGCGAGCCTAAAGATAGGATAACTAAGAAATTGTGGGAGGAGAACGAAACATCCTTTATAAGGGTGTGGAAAGCTTTCTCTAGCAGACGCGTTTTAAAAACATTGAGGAGAAGCTCGAAAGGGAAAGCCCAAAGAGGACAATATTTACTAGCGGTGGGTTTGAACTATTACAAATAGTATCAGAGTCAGACACCGGGCGATGTACCAACGAGGAGATTGTTCCTCCGAAGGGGGTAGACACAAGACGGTGTGCCAGTAAGGACGTTGGGCCCCGAAAGGGGGTGGATTTAGTGGGGGTCCCACATCGATTAGAGAAAGGAACGAGTTTCCGTCAGAACACTAGGCTCTGAAGGAGGTGGATTGTGAGATCCCATGAGATCCCACATTAGCTGTTTTAAAAACCTTGAGGTTTACAGAAACACTTAAAAGGAATGCATCATAAAAATTTCAAGGTTAAATGTGACCATATGTCAAATCTGACATTCGGTCGTTACATTATTATTATTATTTAAATAATTAACGACGAGTTTTTTAATTCAAAACTAAGGTAGAAAAAAACAAAATATTTAAAAACTAGAAGGCCAAAATAGAACCATGATGAAAGTACATGAACCTAAATAAAAATAAAATGGAAAATAGTGATAATTACAAAAGAAAAAAAAGTATAAATTAATTAAAAGAGTTGTCTTTTTAAAAATAAAATAATAAAAAATAATTATAATGCACGTTAATAAGAGTACAGTTATCGCGTGCATGTATCTGAGGGCTTTGTCTAAATGTGGAAGAACATAAATTAATTTAAAATTTAATTAATACTATTTTTTTCATTTTTAGATTACTCTGAATATTTAGGCACCAATGAGATAACTACAAATATTGTTGGGTTTTGATAGGACAAACTCCCTTCCTTGTCTTCCATTTGGAATTATTTATATATCTTTATTTATTTACTAAATAAATAAAATGTAATTTTAGTTTTGATATGCAGCACAAAACTAACTTTATTTATTTATATATAAATATATATATATATATATATATATAAAAGTGGATAAGGAGAGAGTGGGTCGGAGATGAGATAGAGAATGTAATCTCTGCCCCTAAACTCATTTGGCTAGTGGAAAAAATTTATGTAATAACCTAAGCCCATCTCGAGTAGATTTTGTTCTCTTTAAGTTTTTGCTTTTAAGTTTTTCCGTAAAGATTCTTACAATGCGTCGACTAAGGAGAGGTTTCCACGCCTATATAAAAGAATTCTTCGTTCTCCTCTCCAACCGAGGTAAGATCTCACAATTTAGCTCCGCTCCTTCCCTCATATTTTCTGTTAAATCGGGGATTTTCCGTCCCATTGAAAATGCACCCACTAAATTGTTACCGATAAAAGTTTGTTTATGTAAACGGATGAAGATGATCCAATTATTTGTAGGGAGAGGAATTGAATTTAAAAAGTGGTGAGTGGATAAAGGGTAATGCATTATTGTGGACAAAGTGAATCAATGATCCTTCTAATGTGCATCTGTGTCATAAACGATGTTTCCCCTCCGAGGAATATGGTGAAGTTTCCTTTTTTTGCTAAGTATTAAGCAAATTTTTGCTTTGAAGCTTGGAATAATATTATCAATCCTTATCCTCTTCTCTCTATCCTTTCTATCTCTCTTTCTTAATATGATATCGCAATTTCAAGCTCCTTTTGACATTTGGATTATTATATAGCGTTTTAATTTGTATTGATGATCATGGGATGTCTCGATCAACTCAAAAAATTTAGTGACGTTGGTTTAAGTCAACTAGATAAGTGACTCTACTGTTAGCTTCATTTACGATTGTGATGCTATGCTGTGTCATGTTATACTATGCTATGTTATGTTATGCTGTAATGTGGTTATGTCATGTTGTAGAATCATGTTTATGATATTGATAATCTATGATGCATAAACCTTCATACACTACGTCATGTAAGCTATGTTAAGTATGAAAGATTTGATATGAACTATGTATGAATGATTCATAGGCTCGTTATGTTGTTACTGAATGAAGATTTGGTTGACATCATAAACTTATCCCATGATTTTAAGCTATGGAGACCTCGTGCATTTAAGTATGTCATATGCATCGAGCTACTTTTTCGTTATGATTAGTATGGACACGTACATTTTTATGTTCGCTATAATGTTCTACACGCCCCCTCTGTGGTGTCTGGTAGTATGAGCACACGTGAGCCCTATGAGCTACAAATACAAGCGCGCCTGGTGGATCCATATGAGCGTGCGTGGACCGTGTATAAGGAAGTACTACACAACCTGTTAGGTTCTGGGGATTGCTGCTTATTTATAGTTTACTCAATGTTTATACATAATAAAGCTATATATATATATATATATATATATATATGATAAATGACTATAAAGTAAATGGTCATATACACTAAACAACTACCGATACAGTATTACGGTATCTACTAAAACTATATATGGTAAATAGTTATCTGGTAAAACTATATATAGTAAACAGAACCATATATATTTTTGAGACAGTGTTTTGAATATGTACTTTCACTCTCTGTATTCTCAGTTGCTATACATAAAGTTATCAATATAAACCTCACGCCAATATTCTTCCTTACATTTTCTCTCTCCTGTTTTTTGTGTTAATCTAGATCGAGTGTGTTGTTATGTAGTCCTAACAATCCAACCCTACTTGGACGGGAGGCCATGCATTATTGAAAATGATAAGTCCCTCCATTTCGTACTTGTTTTCATTTTTCGACCTCAACAATAGGGTTTCTTACTGAGTATTTCTCCAAATACTCAAGCCACGTATTACTCTTATTTTTCAAGTAAAGGTAAGACACTCTTGTACGAATGAGATCAAAACTAGGCCTAGGCGACATTCTACACTACTTATTTAGGTGATTCCTATAAACGAGAGAAGATCAAAACTCAAACTAAGATAGATAGTGCATGAAGATAGAAAAGTTCATATCAAATGTCATTCAACATAGTATTTAGTCATCCCGTTCTCTTATACGTACAACATAGTCATTTACACCAACCGAGACGTAATTAAACTAGTCCCACCAATCCTTACGAACATTGAGTTCATCGGTCTCTCTTTCTTAATTTTATATTTAAAAGATAAATATCTCAATAATTAAAAATTTCAATATAAAGAGTATAATACTCTACGCATAGAATTCAAATGCTCAAAAGAATTAATAGTTACTATCTATACTAATAAGACACACTTTCTTTTTAGTTGGGCTCAACTCTAAAAATTTCATGGTTAAACATACTCGATTTGGAGTAACCCTATATTTGATGATATCGTGGTAATCTTCATGAGAAGTACGTGAGTGAGGACAAAACATGTTGAAAGGGACACGTGTTGGCCTGTGAGGATAGTCTTCACTCTTAAAAACACTTCAACATGTTTTGAGCGTGAATTCGAATTCCAAATTCGAGCATGAAGCGTTACATCTAACTTTTTAACAATAATTTCAAATCTTTCTTAGGGTTTAAAGGGTTTGCTTGTTGAAATTGTTTCTATTGTTCCCATGGCAAATCATGCCTTAATTTGGTCAACTCTTTTAATAATATATATCTATGTATCTATCAAATTATTCAAATATATACATGCATCTACAATTGCTTTCCTTAAAAAAAAAAAAAACATGAATTACAACCATTCTTTTTATACCTCAAATTCTGAAACTTAGGTCATAACACAGCTTGCATTTTATTCTCAATTCAGTTTTAAAAAGATAAATTAATTTAAAACAAGTTTGACATTAAAAAAAGAGGAGAAAACTAGCCCATAGAAAACCACATTTTACCAATATAAATTATAATTTTCTTATATATATATATATATTAAGTTAAATGATACAAAATCCCGATCGAACTATGTTTCAATAATGCTTTTAGACTTTGAAAATTTATATATATATATTTTTAATATATTTTAAATTAATCATATAATTATTTTTTTATAAACATAAGCTATTACGTCAACGTGAATGATGTTGTCAATTTATTGAAACATATTTTACGTTTTACGAAGTTTAAGAATATGATTGAAACATACTCCCAGTGTTTTTGTATAATTTAACTTTTATTTTTGGTAAAATTACTATTTTGGCCCTTGAAATTTGGTATAGATTACGTGTGTGTGTAAATTATAGGTTTTGCTCTAAATGGTTTGATTTTTTTCTCATTTAGTCTTAGAAATTAAGTTCTCATTTGAAATAAAAACGATCCATTTAAGTTGGCCAGACTTTTGGGGTTGGTTGAGTTAGGTCGGAGAATGTTTTTGATCTGTAACATCGGAGTTGTAATTGATTTCGATTTCAATCTCTTTCGTTGATGTTATAGTAGGTAATGGGTCTCGACCTTTTCATTTAGTCCATTATTTCATGTAGTGATTTTGGCTATAAGCTCTACTCTCTTGAGTTAAAATTTAACTGCTCGTTGGGTTCGAGAAGCTTATTTTTAGATAAGTAATGATTAAGGCAAATTTCTAAGCCTTTTGGCTATTGTTAAAACGTTATAGTAGAGTTTAATCTCAAGATTTTCGGTATTAATGTTGAGACTTTGTTTTGAGGATTAGAATAAAGGGAGTATAAGTCAAATGGATTAAGTTTATGATTAGAAATCAATTGAGGTAACTGACTTTACTGTTGGAATCCTATAGGGCTAGGTTCGATCTTCTATAGTATTGATGATTATATGTTTTATGAAAATAATACGTCACGGATGATATGTGATGGGTATTGTGTATGATGTTAGACATGAAATATTTCTTATGATGCATCATGTTAATGACAAATGTTTTCGTATATGTGGGACTATAAAAAATAGGATCGCCACTAATGCATGACATGGTTAATACGTGCGAAAAACATCAATTAAAAATATTTCAAAAAAGATGTTATGGACTTAACGTTTAAAATTGATACTTTAAAACAAAGTAGCGTAAATAGTAAAGCGAAAACTAAATATCATAATTTAAATAAAATAAACAAAGCCATTAACTAACCTATGGTCTACTAAAAAAATATAAATATGACTATCCTAATTCTAGTTCCATGTCCTTCGTCGCGATGTTGTAATCCGTACATGGATGTTTTGCTTTTACCTAAAAATAAGAGTAGCACGTGACTTGAGTATTGTTTTGCCTCTACTTGAAGAATAAGAGTAGCACGTGACTTAAGTATTTTAAGAAATACTCAATAAGTAGCTCTATTTTTTGGGGAGGAAAATGCAAACACGTGCAATATAATGGAACTTGGCCTTTTAAAAATATCATGGGACGACCTTAGGTTGCTCTCTAGCCTGAATAGGGTTGGATGTATAGTACTTCCCTATACACGGCTCACGCACCCGCACATGGGTCTACTATGCGGTCTCACGTACCCCTTAGGCTTGGCAAGTAGGCTAGCACTCACTGATAATTTAGTACAAATTCTAAATTAAGAATGAAGCAAACAATCTCATGTTCCTTTAGTAAATATGAGTAGGACACTAACTTTTTTATGTTACCTTCGTACTCCAACTAGTAATCCCTCCATAACATCATTCGACCATGCACCAAGAATTTTCGGCAAAATTCGATTTTGACAAGACTAGCTTGTTCGTTGGGTTAGAACAAGTACTGCACAATCGCTAGTCTGCTGCTAAGAAAAGTGCAAAGTTGTAACGACTCAAAATTTCTACTTACCTAGAGCCACTATCGTCATAATAACTTAATCATATTGTGCATAAATAAGCGTTTAAATTTTATCATAAAATATAAACTTCATCTTTTAAAAGACCGTCTTGGACTTACGTGTTCGAAAACATCTTTAAAATGACACAACAAAATACTAAATGAAATAAATAAGCGTTAAAATTAAATACACCCTATTCTAACCTAAGTCTAAGAAAATATGTACAACTACCATATGCATGTGCCATGGTCTCGAATTTCTACGTTGTCGTCAGCCGTAACCCTATTCTAACCTAAGTCTAAGACAATATGTACAACTATCATATGCATGTGCCATGGTCTCGAATTTCTATGTTGCCGTCAGCCGTATAGGGATGTCTTGCCTTTACTTAAAGTAGAAGTAGTACGTGACTTGAGTATTTTAAGAAATACTCCGTAAATAACTCCACTATTGGGGTTAGATGTAAACAAATACAACTATGAGTGAGACCTATCATATTAGTCTATTTTCCTATGACAATTATCCTAAGCGGACAATTGGATATATATTTACTTTTTTACACACAGTCCACACGTGCGAGTATAAACCCACCAGTCGGTTCGCACACCTCCTGGGTTCCTTTCTGGTCAGGCGAGCATTCTCTGGTAGCTGTTGATGATTGACACCCGTTAGGAATAGTGGCTATCATAGCAGCATTATGGTAAATATTATGCTTGTTTCCCTGCCTCGTAACGTATGCATCTATACTATCGTAAAAGGAGAAGGAGTATCCCCCAATGCATGAACACACAATAATGCATGAGGTCCAACATTTTTCCTTTTTCATTATCATATATTACAACTCTTTTAGCGTTTTACTTCATTTCATATCAGTTTTATCATAATCTCATGCTTATATCGAGGTTGTACATTATGCCAATTTATCATTTGTGTGTCAATCATATCATATATCATTCATGTCGCACATATGTCATATCATAAACTTATCATGTCTTCGAACGTATCAATTCATATCATGCACATATCATAACAGTCACATAACATAACATATATCAAAACAGTCACATAACATAATTCAAACATGTCTTCAAACGCATCGTACCATAACATATATCATATCATAATATATATATATATATTATATCATTCACATATCATACCTCAAATATATCATCAAATGCATCATACCATAATATATATCATATCATTCATAACATATCATAGTCATATCATTTTTAAACATATCACACATATCAAACATATAACACGTGCAGAGCCACGAGGCATGTGTCATCATACAAACATCAACTTTTAAACAAACCGATAGTAAGACCACTTACTTGGTTGGTCTAGGCCGAACCTACTATGACTTCTTGATGCTAGCTTAATGGCTCTTGGAAATTTAATTCTGCCTAAGAAGTCCAACATCATAAATTAGAATTCTACTATGGGAATTGGCTCACATATTTTTGCACAAAATAATTTAAACTTGCTCCTAATAATTTAAACTAGCTAAGCCTAATTATGCATAAACACTTTAAACTTGACTCGAAAAATGAAAACTAGCTAAAAGGTAGTCCTACTAATCTTAACCGCTTTCGAAGAATTGAGACTAGGAGGAAAGGGTCCGAGCATATCAGACCCAAGCTAGATCAGTCAAAACTGGCTTAGAGCCGTCAGAAAATGCATTCTCCGATTAGCTTCAAACTGTTCAAGTGAGATGATAAAATGAAGTGAGGGACCTCCCTTTTATAGTGGAGGTCAACCCCTCACTTCTTACGTTTAAGTAACGTGGGACATTCTGTTCCCTTCTTTTTTTCAAAATTTTAGATTATTACATCATACACATCTAAAATGAACTTTTGTCCTCGAAACTGTTTTAATCTTGGAATTACTCAGATATTTTGTAAAGACAATTTTCCTCGTATGGAAGACCTCCACTTTCTGGACTAAAATTCTTCTTGGTTTTTTCTTGTAACTTGGGCCATCGCCTACCTGTAAGGACTCGTAATCTACGACATGAGTTAGGACATCCAAATTAAGGACAAAGCAAACAATCTCATGTTCATTTCGTAAATATGAGGTAAGATGCTTACTTTTTGAGTTGCCTTAGTATTCTAATTAGTTATCTCTTCATAACATTATTCAACTTTACTTACCTTCATATATCATCCAGTTCATCTTTATACTACGGCTGAGGCTAGCAATGTCCTTAACTTTCGAAAGCTATTCTCACAGACTCATTGTAAGTGTGAGTCTCGTAGACTCATTGTAAGGCTATTCTGAAAGCTATTTCCTCAAATTTCTTTGAAACACAACGGAGGGACTTAACAAAACTCTCCTCTAAGACTGATATTGCATAACCATAATAGATATTCTTATATGGAGTATAACTCAAGATACTTATAAATCAGTTTTCTATACATCTTGTCACTTGGTATTCATAATAAACCTCAATTTCTTATACAGGGTCTTTAAGGGTGATTACCCATTTTTTCTTCTTGGTTCATACTCCAAAATTGTCCTAATTTATTTAAGATCTTTCATACTCACCCTTAATATAGTAAAAGAGTCTCATATAAATTTTCATTCTTATGAGGTATTGAAAATATCTTAGAATTCTCATAGGGGTATTTTGGTCATTTACCATCCCAAATCTTGGTTTAAATCCTCAACTTATTCCAATGGCCCCCTAACTTAAATACAACTAAATACTAAAGGAAATAAATAAGCTTTACAATTAAAAACACTCTATTCTAACTTAAGTCTAAGAAAATAAGTATAACTACCTATGCATGTGTCATAATCTCAAATTGCGATGTCGTCATGAGCTGTACAACATTGTCATATATAGTCTTATTATGTAGAACTATTGGGTAAGTTATAAATAAGCAATAGGTTCCATAATCTAACTGTTCTCCTACTTTGAGACTCATCTAGTCAACCAATAATTTCATTCTCAAATGATCCACATCACCATCAATATCTACATTACACGGAACCAACTAAGGCTCTGCACAACCTCAATTTTCTAACATCAATACATTTTGTTAACATGTCTTTTAGATTCTTTTCGCTCTCTATCTTCTCCAAACACATATCACCTTCTTCAAGAGTGAAATGGTATCGTCTTTTGACGTGTTTTATATTTGAATGATAAATTAAGTTTTCCACAAATTGTATGACATTCTGACTATATGTATAAAGAATCTTCTTTCTCTTCTTCTTGTCTAATTCTTTTAGATAGTCTGTCATACATATCCTATCTTTTCCAACTTGAGCTATTGCCACGTACTCAGTCTCAGTAGATGAAATAGCAACACAATTTTCAAGCCTAGACATCCAACTCATCCCATCATCCATGGCTTGCTCCCATTTGGTTGTATCTGGTAACTGTATAGCCTCATCAAAGGACTATGGTCCCTTCATCAGTCAGCAACAAATAGTATAATGAAGGTGAATATTTATCTCGTGCTATGTTGGGTCTAGATGAATTTCTCAACACTTTCTCAACTCCACCTCTGATTCCTCAACATTATACTTGGTATTTCTTGAGTTTTTGCTGCAACATCATTAGGTGAATTTTTAGCAACTCAACATCAACTCCCAATGTCTCAGAATTTTTTTTTTTTTGATGTTTTACAGGACATTTATTGAGACGAGAACTACGTCTCAGATCTCATCAAACTTCAATTTCTTAATCCCCAAGAACTACTGATTATAGTGATAATAGTATCTCAAAACTCGGGTAAAAATGACATCGAAATCAATGCCTTAATTTTATCTTCGAAATCAATTTCCACCGAACTTATTGACTTACAATCACATTGAATTCATTAATATGATTCATAATAGATCTACCTTCAAATATTTTTATATTGAATGATCTACACATCAAATACACCTTGTTCATAGACAACAAATTTTCGTGCATATTCTACAATGCTTTCAACATATTAGACGTTGTCTTCTCCTTTATAATGTTGAATGCCACATTTTTGGACAGCATGAACCGAATCAATCCTAGAGCCTCTCGATCCTTGAGCTTCCACTACTCTGTCGTCATGGTATCTAGCTTCACCCTAGATAAGGGTTAGTGAAAATCTTTCTCGTACAAATAATCTTCAATCTGCATCTTCTAGAAATCGAAATTAGATTCATCAAACTTCTCGATTTCAACCAACAACCCTTCTTGTCGTACCCTTAGTACACCGTTGTCTTTAACTAAAAAAATATTTTGAATAGGTTGATCATTAAAAAAAATAAGTAATTGGCCCTCTATTGGATTTATATATGGATACACACAATAAAATGTAACATTAACTTCAGAATCTAAAACCATTCAAAACTAAGTCATATATTCCATAACTCTGCTCGATCCAAATAGAACTTAGAAGACATTGAGTATCTAGCAGGCGACTAGGTCACATAACATAGGCCATCTAGCCTGTGCTAAAAAATCAAAACTATGATTCTAGAATCTGGAATTAGGGTCCAAAACGTAGGTAGCTTGTAGCCATAGATATAACGTCCCCTAATTTTCTTATCTATATCAGAGACGTCATTACATGCATGTTTTTACTAAAACTGTAGTATGACTTTGGACTCTTTCTAGTTTCGGGCAGGGTTGGATTTATGGTTCTTCCCCACACACGGCCCACGCATGCGCAAAGGCCCGCATGATATCATGATGAACATAAATATCAAAGGTATGCGTCCATATTAACATAACATAATAGAGAAGTAACCCGATGTACATGACATACATACATGCATGAGATCCCCATAATTTACATTCATAGCATAACATTAACATCATTGCCTTTCTCCTTTCTCCTTTCATCCATGACATGTTACATATATGCATCATGTATATATGGCAGTCATCACATAATCCTTTACATAGTTTTACATGGCAAGACATAACATGACATAACATGACATACATAACATTTCATTTCATTTCATTCGCAACCGAGCGTAATGGATATCACATGCATACATAGCATTGGGTCATATGTCATTACATAAAACACATAAACATAGCATAAAATAATATGGTGCATGCATGGGCCGCGAGGCATACATCGTCATATATCATTCAATTATCTAACTGCAGTAGTAAGGTCACTTACCTAATTAGCTTAAGCTGGTGTCACCAATTTATACTTAATGAAAGTTCGATTTTTGTCCTTTAAAATTCAAATCAACCAATGTGAGTCCATAACATCAATTTCAAATTCAAACTTGTGCAAAACTATTTCTCTAAATTTGACAATGATTCATGTGTTAGATTTCATGTGAATATTAGAGATTTCTTATGTTCCATCCAATGATCATCTTCTTTTTCGACGTACGTGTATTTTCTACCTATACAATTTCTCGAGATTTTATTTCTTAAGACTCATCAACCGTCGAAGAAATTTCATATCTTCTTATCGGATGTACTATTCTCTATCCATACAATTCTAAAATGGATTATGGTTGCCTACCTACCTAGGCAACCATGAATACTCTTTTAGATGTAGAAATCTCCAAGGATACATAAAAGATTGGATAAAGATATTGAGAATAGAGCCAAATTAAAGAGGAATAGTAACATGACTCTTACGAGTAAGGTGGCAATATGTTTCCACATTGGATATAAAGAATATTCTTGTTGTTCCCTTTTATTGTATATATCAAAATAAAAACCCAAGCTTCCATAAACAAGCTACTTTTTTGGGTAGTTGGAAATTCATTATTGTTGCCTTAGATTCTTTACCCACCTTTTTTTTAATCTTATTTTCTTCATATATTTTAGGAAAGATACCTTCCATTTAATGTTTCATGTTTATCTAGGCTTTGTCACAAGTAGCCTAATTTAATTATATGGATAGAAACTTAGGAGAAATAAAAATAATAGTTGTTGTACTTGGATCTATGTTTTGATAAGAGTATTAAAAAACCTCGATGATCTGAAAATTTTGATCAACTCAACCCAAACTGTAATTCGAATCTATCTTTTGATGGAGTGTTCAAAATATTTGATAACCTAAAAAACTCAATCAATTAAGAGTTTGATTTGAGTTATGAACTTATTTGGATTATGTTGGATTCAAATGAATAAAAACTTTATAAGTTGGATTGGTTCATAGGTTCCATTAAAACTAGATTGACTAGGATCGAACTCGTTTAGAATTTATTTTTAATTTTAAAAAACATATATTTGGTTATGATACAATTATATATACACAAGAGAATTTTGAATTAGTATTAATTAAATATATCGATACCCAAATATGATATTTGCAACATAGTGTTGCTACACTACTAATATATTTCAATTATTATACATCATTAAATATAACGATTCATACCCAGAATTTGGAATTTGGATTCGGCACTTAATGGCTCCGAAATTCTCCTGCATCCCATGTGATATGGTCACGTTACTCACACTATTCCAACAAACTAACACGAGTCTTTCCAACATTGTTTGTCCTTACTCGCATGCATTTTAGAAAAATTCTCA
Organism: Cucurbita ficifolia; assembly: GCA_033971965.1. Classification (NCBI taxonomy): domain Eukaryota; kingdom Viridiplantae; phylum Streptophyta; class Magnoliopsida; order Cucurbitales; family Cucurbitaceae; genus Cucurbita; species Cucurbita ficifolia. Next base: position 5,887,179 of record CM066970.1, read on the forward strand.
ACAGGTCACCCAACATATAATTTGCTCCAAGCGAAGTATACTAAAATATAGAGCTCCTATGATTGAGCTACCGAAAAAGAAAGTACACCTTATTGATATAGGTAGTACATTCTATTTCTTTTAAGCTTTTCTTAGTCATCTATAGTCAGAATCGCTCTCATCCAGATGTAGACTCGGTTCCTTCATGTATCTCTCATGTACTCGGGTGTCATATATACGACTATAATTGATATATGTGTCATTGATATTATCTACATTAACGAAGAAATGGGTTCGATTGGATCAATAGTGTAATCAAACCGATTTAAATAAAAAGAAAAAGAAAAAAAAAGTTTAGCTATTTTATTTTTTAAAAAAGGGAAGAAAGTGGGTTCATGTTTGTTTGTGATAATGGGTATGCACTAACAATTCATGGCCGTTTCCATTTTTGTCCAAAAAAAAGGTTTGTTTTTTAAGACTTTAAATTTTATATTCATTGAAAATTGTCAAACCCACCAAGTTTACTTTTATTTTTTTAATTTTCCCATTTCTAAATTTTAATATTATTTATTTTCCTATTTTTAACAAATTTTAAAATTAATTTATTATTTAATTAGCTGCATGAGAAAAGGAGATGAATGGATGAACATTCCTCGTAAGAATCTTAATTTTTTCATTTAAATAAAATACAAAACTTATTCCAACAATTTTAAATTGCCAATAACAGAATTTTATTTAAAACCCAAAATTTTATATATTTAATTTAATTTAATTTAATTTAATTAATTAATTATCTTAAACTTGGGCTAGGAAATATAGACCATGAGAAATAGGGATGAAAGGACCAAGACTTTGACTCATTCTGTTCTATTAAAATAATTAAAGTTAGTCCACGTCATATGCCAAGTTGGCTCTTAGATGCCTAATTTTCTTTACACATAATTGAATATTATGGCATCCATGATCTAAGTTTATAAGTTGAATGCATCTAACTTTAATTGATTAATGGCTTAATGACGCCCTTTAATTATGTAACATTTATGGACAGAGAAATTTAAAACCTAATTTTTTTTTTCTTTAATTTCAAGATGTGGGAGAAGAGAAAATATTTAGATAAATATCGAGAATTCAAGAAAATATATAAAATTAAATAGGAAAAAAATGAGAAAAAATAGTCAAAGTCAACCCCGAGTGGCTGACCATCTTAGCTAATTCGGGGCCTCGGGTCTGGATTAGCCCTAATTAGATGGCGAATAACAAAGAAAAAGAAAGAAAGAAAAGAAAAAAAGAGAAAAGTTTCTTAGAATTCACGATATCTTGAGCTAGCATGAAAACATTAGAGATCTATAGGTTATAAGCTCCAATGACATCAAATTAATTATTGAATTATTTAATTAATAAATTTTCATTCATTAAGTCACTCCACTATTGACCATAGTGAAACTCTTATACATTATAGGATAAATTGTGTCTATGGATGTAATCATTATAGGCAAGTCGATCTTTCATGGATTGTTCATAATTATAGTTGAGTGAAAAGTTCGTTTTACCTCAATAATTATATCTTTCACCTCAAGTACAATAGATTCTCTTATGAACCATTCGTTTATGGTCCAACCATAAATTAAGTTTGTGACACTCGAATAAAGAAGAGGTACATGAATGAACTGATACCACATTCTAATGAGAGCTCTTGAGGATTTGATGATTAAGAAAGGCTTAAAACGATTGAACGTAACAACCTATACCAATAAAGTACACATTCTTTTTTGGTGACTCAATCATAGAAACTTCATAGTTAAACATGTTTTGCTTGGAACAATTCTATGTTGGGTGATTTCTTGAGAATTTTCCTAAGACGTATGTGAGTGAGGACAAAACATGCTGGAAGGAGTTGTGTTGATCTTTGGGGATAGCCTTCACTCTTATAAGCTAGGAGTAAGTAAAGTGACCATGTCGCAGGATATGCAAGGGAATATCGGGGCAATCCAGTGTCAAATCTGAATTACAAATCTTGATCCGAATTATGGACATGAGTCTTCATAAATTGTATTAGAATGGTACCTCTCCTAGTAAGATGTGGTACGAGGATGAACCAAGACGAAAACTAGTGGACATGTGATACCTGAATAAAGGAGGGGTACGCGAATTAACTGATAACACATCCGAATGAGAGTGATCTTGTTGATAGGATAGCTATGAAAGGCTTAAAAGGACTGGATGTCATTACCTACACAACAAGGTGTACCTTCTTTTTCGGTGGCTCAATCATAGAAAACTCCATAGGTAAGGGTGTTTGGGTTGGAAATTTTCCTAGGATGCATGTGAGTAAAGACAAAACATACTAGAAGAATTCTTGCTGGTCTGTGAGGATATAGTTATCACTCTTAAAAGTGAGGAATAAGTAACATAACCATGTCGCAAGGTATACAAGAGGGAATGTCGGGGGTAATCAAGTACCAAATCTGGATTTCAAATCCTCGGCATAAGTCATTACAAAGTTCCTCTCGAGCCAATGAGAGGTGGGACCCTTTGTTCAAGTCTCAAAATTGAGAACTACTCATTTATTGTTCCTATGAGGGAAAAAGAGAATTATATTACATTTTCAGTTGTCTATTTGGTCAAATTCCTAAAACGGTAGGCATATTGAATCAGCTATAAAATCCATTCTCACCCATGCAAATCAAAGAATCATGTCTCATAACCAAAAGTTCATAACTCACTCAACATTAATATCGAGCCACGTATGATTATGTTGTGAAATATTAGTCTCTCAATTAACAAATTTATAAGGAGAGATTAAATATTTCATAGTTAATATTTCCCCGGGAATGATTTGGATCAAATTATTTTGTAACAATTATAGTATTCCAAAAATAAAATATCAAAATTATCCATCATTATAAACCGTTTAAATTATTACTGGAACATAATCCTTCTTTTATCCATTACACATAATATGAAATAACACATGATTTTATTAATAACAAGAAAATATTTAATTACATAAACTATAAGTTTTAAGACACAAATCCTAACGAATATTTATATCGTTCAATTTGACTTATTTACAGATATATTAAAAGGTCGTATTTAAATGTAACCGAGATCACATACCATCTTTTATGTAAAAAAAAAAAAGAAGAAAAAACTATATATTTTAGAAAACTTTTTTATCTTTAATTTTTTAATTTAAATATTCAAGATTTATTTTTCTTCCATAACGAGCCTTCCATGCCTAAGGTTACAATTGGATTGGGCCATTTCCCTCTCATTTCAAGAAGCCAAATTGTTGTAACATGTAAGTAGCTAAAGAAAAAGGCCTAAATGAAAATTGACCCAACAATCTATATCCCAAAAAGATTCATGAATTTTAAAATTGTAAATACATGGATCAATGTAAATTAGATAGAATGTAAGAATCAAATCGATCATCGAGGAAAATGATCAAGAGACTAGGCGTGACAATAGTAGGTGACTATGAAAGGGCGAGGGTCGAGTGGCAAAGAGAAGGTTTAAACTGGTTGAGGGTTGATAACGAAGAGAGGTTAGTTCATTAGTGCAAGTGTACATTGTCACCGAGTAATAACTTTGAGTTTCTAAATGTCAATCCCACAAAGATTGTATATAATCGAGTTTTGTTAGTGAAATTTTCATCATACTGTTAAATCTAGTTCATTATTTTAAGACATACGTATAAAATGAATCTAGTGATGAAGATTACACTAATAATCTTGGATTTCACGTACATTGGATAACTAGATAATTAATAACAAATATTAATCGCGAGACTTCAGGACATAAATTCTAACACAAATCACTTAGTTGATCTCGTAACATTTTCCCTGTTTAGAGAAGTTAACCTAAAAGATATATCGTGCAATCTAGCCTCCCTTTAGTTGAACGATAACCCATGAGTTAACCTAATATCACCTAAGTTGAACGGAAACCCATGAGTTGATTTCGTAACACCTTCCTTGTGTAGAATTAGTTCGAAGAATGAGTATACAAAAATAAAACTAACATAAAAGTATACGATTCGACTCGAATTTTTGCCCTGAATAGAGAAGTTAACCTAATGTATCAAATAACCGAATCTAAGTAATTGTTCTTAATACGTCTGATTCATTTATGTTAGATAATTAACCATACAATTCTTTTGATCCTATAGGCATTGCTCTATGTATAGGATCAAACAACGAACTCCTATGTCTACTCTTTTTTCCACTATCCTATTTCCGAAAACCTTTTAGTTTTTGACCCTTTCTCGTTTACCTTTAACATGTTACATTCGCCCTATGTATAGTCTTTTTTAGTATGTTTTCTTCTCACTCACATGTATTCTTGAAAATTTTTGAAGAGGTTACTCAACATAGAATTGTTCCAAGTAAAACACGCTTAACTTTTGAGTTCTGATTGAGCCACCGAAAAGAAAAGTGCATTTTGTTGGTATAAGTAGTAACTTTTAAATCTTTCTTAATCATCCTATGGTGCCACAACTTTGTACCATAATCATTTATAAACATAACTAGTATACTTGATTTATCTGCAGTGCTCGAGTATGTAACCGTACTAAGTGAAATTTTTCGCGTTTTTAGCCATTGTCGCTTGATCGGAACGGATAAAGAAGCGGTGGACCTACAACATTTGGCGGTCACATGGTTACATGGTAATGTATCCTTTCAAGATCATGGAGCATGAGCTTTCTCTTTTTCTTTAGCACATATTATTGTTGAGATGGAAAGTGCTAAAAGGATGGTGGTCCAGAATGGCTTCTTTACAGCTTCATCTTTATTTGTCTACTCCCAAAAGTTTGTCTCTCTATGATGTCTATTTGTTGGTTGAGCTGCCCACAGACAACTCAGTAGGTTATGAAGGCTAAAGTTTCTTTTCTTGGTCCCCTCACTATATTGGTTGCACCAGCTGCTACCAAACTTATGCTCCATGAAGTTTTCTTGGTGAAGTAACTGCACGTTTCACTCCCGTAACAGCTCAAGTCCATCACTAGCAGATATTATTCTCTTCGGACTTTTCTTTTCAACCTTTCCCTCAAGGTTTTTAAAACGCGTATGCTAGGGAGAGGTTTCCACACCCTTATAAAAAATGTTTCGTTCTCCTCCCCAACCGATGTGGGATCTCACAATCCACTCCACTTCGGGGCCTAGCGTCCTTGCTGGCACACCGTCTCGTGTCAAACCCCTTCAGGGCTTAGCCTTCTTGCTGGCACATCCCCAGTGTGTCTGGCTCTGATACTATTTGTAACGGCTCAAGCCCACCACTAGCAGATATTGTCCTCTTTGAGCTTTCCCTTTCGGGTTTTCCCTCAAGGTTTTTAAAACGCGTTTGCAAGGGAGAAGTTTCCGATGTGGGATCTCACAATCCACCCCAATTTGGGACCCAGCATCTTTACTGGCACACCGCCTCGTGTCCAATCTCTTGGGGGCTTAACCTCCTTGCTGGCACATTCTCCAGTGTCTGCCTCTGATACCATTTGTAACGCCCAAACCCACCACTACCACATATTGTCCTCTTTAGGCTTTTTCTCAAGATTTTCAAAACGCGTCTCTATGGAGAGGTTTCCACACCCTTATGAAGAATGCTTCGTTCTCCTCCCCAACCGATGTGGGATCTCACAGTACTTGTACGCATTGCAACCTGCATCAGAATGGAACGAGCTGGAAGTACTCGGTTTCAAACAGAAGTACAGACTCAACCTTCTCATTATTACTGCTACTTACTTCCAATCTATACAAATAAATGTCATGCTTCCAAAGGAAATAATCAGTGAACTGAATTGTTCTTCAGTTTCTTTGAATCTATGGTACTGCAGAAGGAACAGCTGTAATTAGAGGCTCAGATGATCTAGAAAAACTTGAACAGTGAACTGCTGCTTTTGGATTTGTGATAGCTCCTCTTTCCAACAAATTAGGCTTCTCATACTCCTCAGTTTCATGCTTGATCTCATTCAGCATGGCTGCGACGTCTTTCATTGTCGGTCGCTCCTCCGGCACGGTATTGACGCAGAGGAGAGCCACGCCGAGCACTTGAAGCATCTGTTGGATTTGAGTTCCTGATCGTTGGAGTAACTGCTGATCAAGAATTGCTGTAAATTCCTTGTTTCTGTTTCTTAGTTCTTTGTTAGCCCATGTCACAATGTGGGCGCCTTCTGGGATTCTAGTGTCCGTTGGTGCCTTCCCTGTTAAGACCTCTAGAAGCACAACACCATAACTGTATACATCACTTTTCTCTGTTATCCTTAAGCTGTACCCATATTCTGCATTCAAATTATATATCATAAGAGCTATATCAATAAACTTTTCATATTCAACTCATTTAAAATTTTGTTGAGGATTGTTGGGAGGACGTTCTACGTTGACTAATTAAGTTGACTAATTAAGGAGATGATCATGAGTTTCAAAATATGGAATACATCTCGGCCTTATGGAGAAACCAAAATGAAAGCCATGAGAGCTCATGCTCCATACTATTATGGAGATTCGTGATTTCTAACATGGTACCAGAGTCATGCCCTTAATTTAGTCATGGTTATAAGATCTTCAAGTGTCGAACAAAGAAGTTGTGAGTCTCGAAAGTGTAGTCAAAAGTGAATCACATGTCGAACAAATAGTGTACTTTGTTCGAGGGCTCTAGAGAAGGAGTTGAGTCTTGATTAAGGGGAGGCTGTTCGAGGGCTCTATAGGCCTTAGAGAAGGTTCTATGGTATACTTTGTTCGAGAGGAGATTGTTGAGGATTGTTGGGAGAGAGTCATATTGACTAATTAAGGGAATGATCATGGGTTTATAAATAAGGAATATATCTCCATTGGTACAAGACCTTTTGGGGAAACCAAAAGGAAAGCAATGAGAGCTTATGCTCAGAGTGAATAATATCATACTATTATGGAGGTTCGTGATTTCTAACATGGTATCAGGTTCATGGTCTTAACTTAGTCATGCTTATAAAATCTTCCAGACTAAACAAAGAAGTTGTGAACCTCGAAAGTATAGTCAAAAGTGATTCACGTATCAAACAAAGGGTGTACTTTGTTCGAGGGCTCCAGAGAAGGAGTCGACCTTGATTAAGGAGTCGAACCTCTAAGCTCACCACTAGTAGATATTGTCCTCTTTGACCTTTCCTTTTCAAGCTTCTCCTAAACGTTTTTAAAACGCACTTGCTAGATAGAAGTTTCCACACTTTTTATAAAGAATGTTTCGTTTTCCTCCCCAACCGAGGTGAGATCTCAGAATACAAAGCTATTTTAAGCTTTGAAGTAAATTCTACTAGTCTATGGAAGCAGATAGTTTCAAGCTTTCGGTACTTACCTGGAGCAATATAGCCATAAGAACCAGCCACAGCATTGGAAGGTCTCGAACAACCCGAAGAATCGACGAGCTTCGCCAGGCCGAAATCCGCAAGAACAGCTTCAAATTGTGCTCCTACTAATATATTGTTTGCTTTAATATCACGATGAAGGATTGGAGGTATACAATCATGATGCAAATAAGCCAAGCCATAAGCAGCTCCCAATATAATCTTATACCTCGCATCCCAATCCAAGAACACCCTCTTCTCATGCAGCAATCCACCCAAACTTCCATTACTAATATAATCAAACAAAAGCAGCCTAGTTTTGCCATTGTTACAGCAACCCAAAAGCCTAACAATATTCCTATGTCTGATGGAACCAAGAATCTGAACTTCAGCTGAAAACAAGTCTCTTTCTTGAGGAACATCACCATTCTTCAAAGGCCATAGCTTCTTCACAGCAATAACTTGTTTCGCCGGAGTTTCGACACGATAAACCAAACCCGAACAACCCTTTCCAACGACGTTCGAATCCGATAACCTCGTAATGATATCATTCACAGAGAAGCTCAACTTCTGAAATGGAGTGAACTCCCAATCCAAGCTATCTTCATGGCTGTTCCTGCTCGCTGTCGTGCCGCGTACTTTTGCGAACAAACTCGACAGGATTAACACAAACAATGCAGCTGCAATGACACTAAGAAACACAAAAACTATTAGATTTCTATTCAGTTTCCTCCCTCCGCCATTGTTGCTATCCATGTGACATTCTGTTCTTGAAATACAGAGCTTTTGATTCCCGGAAAAAACAGAGGATGGGAGGCTTTGGAAGAACTTTGTATCAGGAAGAACACCGGAGAAGTTGTTGAATGAGACATCAAGAGAGACAAGATTGTCGAGATTCCCCAACATTTCGAGGCTTCCGATGAACATGTTGTGAGAGATATCCAAATTTGCTAACTTAGAGAGATTTGAAAAACTTTCAGGGATTTCACCATTCAATGAATTTGAACTCAAATTCAGAAGAATATCGAGTTCTTGAATTCGACCAATCTCAGAAGGGATTGAACCAGAGATTCTGTTACTACTTAGATCCAATAATTGCAAATCTTTGCAGAGACCCAATGAAGAAGGGATCGAACCAGTGATGAAATTTCCCTTGAGAATCAATTTGCTTAGAGATGAAAGCTTACCCAGATTTGCAGGAATGGCGCCGGTTAATCTGTTCATGGAGAGGTCCAAAACATTGAGTTCTACGAGGAAGGAGAACGATGAAGGAATATTTCCATGGAGTTCATTTCCATGGAGATCAACCATTTCTAATTCAGTACAGTTCCCAATCTCCGGCGGAATTTCCGACTGAAATCGATTTTCCGATAGCTCTAAAAAGCTCAAACCACGAAGAAGCCCAATCTCCGACGGGATTCTTCCGGTGAAGTTGTTTGATCCGAGCCGTAAACGAGTCAGGCCGGTACAATTCCCTAAATTCCGAGGGATTTCGCCGGAAAATCGATTGGATATCAGTAATAATTGGCTCAAATTCTTGAGATTCAAAAGAGATTCTGGAATTGTTCCGGTGAGTGAATTATGGGAAAGATCCAGCGCTTCGAGTTTCTCGCAGTTGGAAAGCTCTGCCGGGATGTTTCCGGTGAGTGAATTCTGCCAAGCGAAGAACAGAGAGAGCTGGTTTAATCGGCCGATTGACGACGGAATTCCACCGGAGAATCTGTTGTTATCCAATTCGAGTTGTTTCAGGAATGAAAAGTTTCCGATGAACGACGGAATTTGGCCGGAAATCTGATTCTCAGATAAAAGAAGCTCTTCAAGAGCGATTAATTTCGCTAAAGAAACAGGGACTTCGCCGGTGAAATCATTCAACGAGAAATCAAGAACAACAAGCTCTGTTCCATTCCCGAGAGATTCCGGAATCTCTCCGCTTAAATTATTCTGCCATAACAGCACTCTTCTAATACTCTTCATATTCCCCAATTCGTCGGGAATTTTCCCGGAAAGTTGATTCTGATAAAGAAACAAATTCTCTAACGAAGAACAGTTCCCAATTTCCGGCGGGATTTCGCCGGAGAGATTCGCAGTATAAACCGAAAGCGTTTTGAGATTCTTAAGCTCTCCAAAACTCCTCGGAATCCGCCCCGAAATCCCGGTATCTGCAAGCCCTAAAAACGTAAGTTCTTCACATTTAGAAATCTCACCCGGAATTCCGCCATGAATGCCGTGATTTCCACCGGCGCGAAGAATCTCCAACGATTTCAACTCACCGATTTCCGCCGGAATCCTCCCAACCAATAGATTATCATAGAGTTCAAGCCGTTTGAGCGACGAACAATTCCCAATCTCCGGCGGAATTTCGCCGCTGAACGAATTCGAATTCAACGACAAGAATTCCAACTTCGAAAACTCCCCAATCTTCGCCGGAATCTCCCCTGTCAAAGCATTAAAACTCAAATCCAAAACAATCAACGAGGATAGGTTACAAAGTGTTTGTGGAAATGCCCCAGTGAGATTAGCATTAGATAAAACGAGTTTAGTGAGGGATTTGAATCCAAGAAGCTCCACCGGAAAACCAGTTCCGAGATTAATGGAAGAAATTTCAATTTCAGTAACAAATCCATCCCCTGAACATTTGATATAATCCCAAATGCATGGATTCTGATGGGTTAAATCCCAAGATGAGAAAAACGTAGCAGAAGAAGAAGAATTAAACGTTGAAAGCCATGAAAGCAGAGCTGTGCCCTGTTGATTGAGACCAGAAATTAATGGCAACAACAAGAACAACAAGAACACAACGGTTGAAACAGAATTAGAGATTCTTATTCCTCTCATCATGACATTGTTATAACTGAATTGGATGAACAAACCCACACCAGAATTCCCACTTTCTTCTTAAACAGAAACAGAATTGTATGAAATCTTGTTCATCTTCGGAAAAGGTTGGCGCAAACATTGGTAACATGCAGATTGGCAGATACAAACAAGTGGGGGGAGAAAGATGAGATTATGGGTTGTTTTCTTTTTACCACAGATTGATTTCTTTGAATCCATTGTTTGATTTTGATCTCTGAAACTGATTCTACTGATTGATTGCTCTGTTTGTGAGGGTAGAAAGTGATGGAGAAGAAAACACCTTGAGTAGGAAGTACAATGGTGGATTATTATGTTAAAATATTATTTTAGTCCTTATCATTTAAATTTATTTATTTTCATAATTGTTTTCATTAATTTTTATAGAAATTGAGAAATTATAATAATAGTAATTTTTATTTAGAAAAAGAAACAAAATAATATATTTCCAAACTTTATGAAGATTTTTTTTTTCTTTTCGAAAAAAAATTAAGATTAAATGATTCAATCATTTAATATCGAACACCTTATTCAATTTATTAAATTCATCGAAAGTAAAAATATTAATTATGAACATCAAATAAAAAATAAAACAGTCTTAATTATAGAACTAAAATAATATTTTAACATATTACAAAATATTCTAACTAAGTGGGTCAAACAGATCAAATGGCTAATAATATTTTTATGTAATTTTCAATTTGTAAAACTTTTTAACTTTTTTTTTTTAAATTATCTTCAAACTCATAGGTACTTAAAAAATCCAATAATTCGGGGTTATGAATTTATTTGGTTTGGGGTAAGTTGAATTCAAATATATGAATTTTTTATGAATTGGGTTGGTTTATGGGTTTCCGATATTAGATTAGGTTAAACCGAACCAACCCAAATTTATTATTTAAGTTGAGAAAGTGAGGACTTGGACTCCATTCTAAGAGGGAGGTCCTGTACTAAATTACAACAATGGTTCATTTTCATCCCACTTGATCAGTTATGAGCCAGTCAGAGAATACATTTTCCGATGGCTCCAGGTCGGCCTCTCGGCTGATTCAGCTTGGATCTAATATGCTCGGACTTCTTCTCTACTAGTTTCAACTCTTCAGAGGCATTAAGGTTAGTATGACTACTTTTTAGCTAATTTATATTATTTGAAATCAAACTAATTGAAAATGACTTCAACGTAAACCAACCAAGTAAGTGGCTTTACTATCGCCTAGGTTGGATGAATTGTATTATGTATGATAATGCGTGTCCCGTGACCTTAGACGTTTCATATGTATGAATGATATGATATGCTATAATATGTCATGATAAGCTATGTTATATATAAGAGCTGTACTATGATGTGATTAGGTCATGTTGTATAAAATTTCTATGAAATTGATAATTTATGATGCATAAACTTTCATAGACCATGCCATGAAAGTTATGTTAGTATGTAAGAATGTAGAGGAATTATGCGACTTGTTATGTTATAGATGAGTGAAGGTTTGTCTTGCATCATAAATAATGTCATGATTATAAGCTATGAGGACCTCATACATATTTTGTGTGTCATGTGCATCGAGATACTTTCCCATTATGATGAGTGCATGAGTGTACATTACAACTTATGATTTATGACATTTATGTTCGCCATGATATTATGCGGGCCCTTTCCCTCCAGGTTGATTTTCATTTTATTTTAACGAGTAAAAAAATCTTCAATGATATTTTTAGAACTAAATTTTAAACTTCAAAAATAAAAATAAATCAATACTCGTAACTTATATGACTGGCATCCATATCATCCTTCGTTTAATCATACATAATTATCTATCTCAATAACGCATGACTATCATCATAATAGCACATGTATCATATAATTGTACATAGCCATCTGTCTCACGAACGCATATTAATCATCATAGATGCACGTGCATCTCATAATTATACACAATCATCTGTTTCTATAACACATGTTTAATCATCTTAATAATACATGCTATTCATATAACACTCATTCATCCAACCAAGTTCTAAGGTATTCTAATTTCAAAAGGATCAGACTCCCTGATTACTGACAACGGACCTCTTATCTATTCTCCTCTCGATATCAGGCCTAACTATTGAATATAGTTTACCGAGTGTTTGTAAGTAAAGCCACTGCACTAGATGCGCATGTAGTCATAATAAGCTTATACCTCAAATGCAGTTCCTCATAGGTTATCATTTAGGTAAAACCTTAATGAAGTCATATCTTACCACTAAATAAATTAGAAAAAACCTTGAATCAACTTAGAAAAAGAAATGCTTCACGTTAGTGACTATCAAGTGACGATTTGTGGATTTCCAAGTTGGTTGCCAATGTCGGAGTGAACAAAAAAGACAACGGGCAGAAAGTTTAGGGCACATTCTGAAAAGAGAGACTCGAGAGAGTAAGAGATTCACAAGGAACTAATTCGTCTTATTTGAGATAAAGGAAGGGAGATGGTGTGAATGAATAGTTGAATCACGCAGATCTCAACATTTCGCCCAAGCGTTTTAGGCAGTGGATCAACCTACAGGCTCACTCAACTTGACCCGACTTGTTGACTTTTTTTCTCGAGTCATTACATCGATAGCTTTAACAAAAGCAAAGCAATATAAAGTCATAAGGATGTATATTTGTGTGGTTATGTAAAAAGTTAGTGAACAAAGATGGCTTATCTACTCAAAGCAAAGAAAGGCACATGGTGAAAGGGACAAAGCAGCCTGCCAAACATAAAAGGCAAAATCATGTATCACTAAATGCTTAAATTTCATTTTGGTACCTATCGTTTAACATTCGTTGTGCCTTTCAAAATTTTTAAATTTTTATTTTATTCTTTTTTATCTTTAATTTTTTAAAATAAATTAAGAAAAATATATAATGGTTTGTTCTTATTATTCTTTCATCCTTAATTATTTAATACCGGAATAATGTGCGCTCTAATACGTGTATTAAAACAAATATTATAACTTTGTTTCGATTCATTTGATATTTTGAAAATTGTGATCGGTTTTCTACCAATTATAATGATTTAAACTTTATTATTCTCAACGAAAAAATTGAAATCTTAGCCAAATTATAAAAGAAAAACAATTTTTTTCTTTTAGCTTTTAAAATTTTTTGTGAGGGTCCCACATTGGTTGGGGAGGAGAACGAAACCCAAGTGTGTGAAAACCTTTCCCGAGCAGATGCATTTTAAAGCCTCAAGTGGAGCCCAAAAGGGAAAGCCCAAAGATGACAATATCTGCTAGCGGTGGCCTTGGACCGTTACAAATGGTAGCAGAGCTAGACATCAGACGATGTGCCAGCGAAGAGGCTCTTCTCCGAACGGTCGTAGACACGAGGCAGTGTGCCGTAAGGACGCTGGGTCTCGAAGGGGGGTGGATTTAGTCCCCGATTCCCCCGAAAGGTCGTAGACACGAGGCAGTGTGTCGTAAGAACGCTGGGTCTCGAAGGGGGGTGGCTCTTCCCTGAAGGGTTGTAGACACGAGGCAGTGTGTCGTAAGGACACTGGGTCTCGAAGGGGGGTGGACTTTGTCCTCAATTCTCCGAAGGGTTGTAGACACGAGGCAATGTGCCGTAAGGACACTGGGTCCCGAAGGGGGGGTGGACTTTGTCCCCGATTCTCCGAAGGGTCGTAGGCAGGAGGCAGTGTGCCGTAAGGACATTGCGTCCCGAAGGGGGGTGGACTTATTCAGTAGATATTGTCCGCTTTGTGCCGTAAGGATGTTGGGTCCCGAAGGGGGGTGGACCTAGTCCCCGATAATGATAATCAGTAGATATTGTTCGCTTTGGCCTGTTACATATTATCGTCAGCCTCACGGTTTTAAAATACCTCTCTTGGAGAGGAAAGGTTTCTTTTTTTAGGGTACCCCCAGGAACAACAGATCTAGTAGAGACGGGGTGGGGCCTGTAGTAATTCAAAGGATTAGAGCACGTGGCTACGAACCACGGTGTCGGGGGTTCGAATCCCTCCTCGCCCACAACCGGCTAAAAAGGGAAGGACTTTTCCCTCTGGGGTAGGAAAATCATGATAAGGATAGCGGACCCAAAACTCTGGAACTTGGGTGTGGGTCTTTTGTCGAAATGATTCTTTTAACAGTATTATCGTCAGCCTCACGGTTTTAAAATACATCTATTACGAATAGTTTTTTAAATCCTTATAAAAAAAATATTTTGTTCCCTCCCACACAATCGAAACTAAAATAAAATTTAAAGCTCAAACGAGGGAAGATAGATCTTCAAATATGGTAAGAACTCAAAATCATTTATTGGATTGATAAAGTTGCTCAATCAATGCAAGTGAATCTATTTGTAAATAAATTATTAAAAATTAAAATATAATAATAATAATAAAAAAAAACTAAGAAGGGCCCATTTTTCTCCCATTCATGAACCTTCCTTCACCAAATCAAGCAAATCTTCTCCATCTTATTTGTTTACCTATGCATGTTGCAAAATTCTCTCCATATCAAGATGTAGAGGACACGTTATTTGTATTTTTCTTAGATTCTTGATCAAATAAATTAATGCAAATATTGTACAAAATCTTTTATTGTTCATTTGGTTAGCTTATTTACAAAGAACAAAAACATCCAAAAGTCAACAACATAGATTTGGTGTTGCCTTTACTTACTTTACCAAAATTAGTAATGGGTAGCTAAAATGTTTGTCAAATTTTGCAAAAGTAACTAAGGGTATTCCTCGGTTGGGTTGGGTCTAGTTTGAACATTCCGGTCCTAAAATTTTCAACCAAAACAGCTTTATTAAATAATGAACGATCTAACCCAACTTGCGGTTGGAACCAAACTCAACTCAAATAAATTCATAATCCAAGTTGAACTATACGAATTGGGTTGAGTTGATCGAAATTTTCAAGTCATTGGCCACAACTTTTGAATTTTGTAAATATGAAAAATTATTTTGAATTTGATTTTCAATTTTTTGGTCATTCCGATTTTGCCCTTGTAAATTTTTAAATATAATAATAGTATATCAAAATAAAGAATATATATCATATATATTTAATGGGTTACGATAAATTTAATATTGTATCAAACCCTCGATAAATAATAATCTAAGTATATGATCTTAAAAGTCTATAAAATGCAAAATTGAACGATTTTTAAAGTTTAGAAACGTATTAAACATAAAACGAACGTATTAAACATAAAACGAACGTATTATACGAAACTTGTGGGTAGGGGTGTACATTCAACTCGATAACCCGATAATTCCGACCAACTCAATCCGAACTATAAGGGTTGGGTTGGGTTCATTTTTCTGAACCCAAACTGACTCGATTCGGTTTCGGGTTGGAGGAGTCATTTATGAGTAACAATTTGTAAAGTTAATGATTTGGTATGAGATTATAGAGGTAAGAGTAGGAAAATTAAGGAATGAAAAGGAATAATAGAGAGGGGAAAGAAACAAGGAGAAAATGAGAAGGAAGAAAATGATGAGACACGAGACGAGTAGGGTCTCCCAAAGATGTCCATTCATTTTGAGATGGAAACAAATTGGAATGTCTTTTACTTGCTCCATTGTAGGTCCCCATGGCCTTGTTCTTGTGTTCTTCCCTACATCCTCGTGACATCAACTTTGATTCTTAAACATAAGTTTTTTTTGCAAATTCTATGTAACTATGCTTCAATAATTATGATCCGTGTGATAATTACGTACAAGAGCATCAATCTGAACATAAATTAATTGGTTAAAGTCTATGTCTTCGCTAAGAGGTTAGAGGATCAAATCTCTTATCTGAACTCTACCTTTATTCTTTGTGAGAATTCTTGTGGATATCCAGATTGGGTTTCTTTCAAGAAAAATTCTGATGTCATATATTTATTTTTTATTATTTATTAAAATGATATAACTTTTTCATGGAATCGGAATTTTCAATTTAGTTTACCCTCTATTTTTGTCGGTTCAATAACTTTTCTCATTGTTTAGGATTGATGTTACCGTTAATTAGGTGTAGTGCAAAGATCAATTTATTAGGTGATTGTAGCATTATAGATGAGTGCAAAGATCAATTTATTATATGTTTGGAAGGTTATAGGTGAAATTTGACTCCATTAGGGTTGACCTAAGCTATGGTTAGCTCATCGAAAGTATTATTTGAATAAGTTCATTGAGATAAATGGAGTTACTATTGGATGTCTACGAGCTTGATTGGACAAATTGTTTGATGCATGGATAGTGTAAGGACTGGGACTCGATGACTAAAAAAGACGGAAAAAGTTTTCGCGAAATAAAGCAAAGAGAATTTAAAACATAATATACATTATATTTATATTATACCAAAATAGTATAAGTAGTTAAAACGGAACACAATAGTTAAAATAAAGAATAATAAATAGACATAAAATATTTAAAACAAAAGTGTGTGGAGGATGACGGGTGAGTCTTGTCTATGGCACCTGCTCCAGAGTCTGCTCTCAACCTCGACCACTTCCTTATTTACTTGAAAAACATAGAAAACGTGGAGCGAGTATAAAGACTTAGTAAGTAGCTTACTTGTAGGCTCTTAATCGTGTCCTTGATATGCTAGGGTACCACACTCTTTATTTTCTTGTTCTGGTTCTTGTTGTAAGTACTTAGGCCTTTTGGTTCTGTTCTTGGCTTGTGAGTTCTTATCATGATCTATCCCGAGAACCTTGGTCCTTAGATTCTGGGTCTCAACCATGGTTATGATCTAAAGGCCTTAGTACTATGGTTCCAGGTTCTTGTCTTCAAAACTTGGATCTTGATCCATGTTCTAGTCCTTGATCGTTGCTTTATTCTTGGTTACTTTCTAGGTTCTTGTTCTGTTCTTGGTTCGTTCTCCAGGATAATCCCCCTAGAATTTACTATACTAGTCATGAACCTGACAACTTGTGTCCAAGGCTTCATGCGTTCCAAGCGATGTAGGTTCATAGAAATTCCAAGCGATGTAGTTTGATCCTGTATCCAGGGCTTACCCTGTGATACAGCCTAAATACCTATGCACAAGGCTTCATATGTTCCAAGCGGCATAGTCTGAATACTACCTACGTTCAAGACTTCATAAGTTCTAAGTAGCGTAGTCTGAGTCATAAACATGTTGTACCGTGGGGAGATCTTAGGAGGTTCCTAGTTCATGGCTAATTAATTTATTCTCTTCTTGTAGTTGTCTCTAACGTGGCCCTAGATTGCTTCCCATGAAAGATCGAAAAGGTCACATGATTAGTGCAAAACATGAACATGACATCCTGCAATCGTGAATAGTACCCCTAACATGGTGCAGGGCATCTCATCTAGATGAGGGATAACATGAGCCCGAACATGACATCCTGCTAAGAAAAACATGGTGCAGGGCATCCCACCTAGAAGAGGAAAATAGGGGAAAGGTCAAAGGTCACCTTGAACATGATTAGAGTATTACCTAGCATTCTTTCATATCATAAAAACTTTAGGGCATTGAGTGTGATATCTTATCTTCATAGTTGTAGAACTTGTGTGGTATTTTCCTTGGATTCTCAATCATAATCATTTTATATATTTTTTTTTTTGAGGCATAATTGTAACATGCATTCTTTAGCTCATGAACCCATCATGTTTCATTTCAGGTGTGACAAATAACAAATTTCAAGATACTTAAATGAATGATAATATGATAAATGAATGGTTATATATGATTATAAGTGATTATGTATGTTATTATGAGGCTTAGGTAAACCATGTTCTTTCATGATATAGAAAATGTTTGAGCATGCATGAGTATATATGGATATGGTTGTTAGACTTATGAGATATTAGCATTGTGCTAAACATGTATGCGTTATTGTTGCACCGTGATGAACTAAATAGTGAGATGTCACGTTCATTGTATGTTCATGTAGTCATAGATTATTAATTTAGTCATGCATAGTACGAATGCATACATTCACGAAATATTATTTGAGTTCTTTTCTTTTTCTACGATTTATTTGTGTAAGCGTACGTACCCTCTTATGATCTAATTTTTGAAGCTTTGATACTCGGACCATGATTAAAAAGACAAAGAACAAAAGCAAATAAAATAAAAAGTAAAATAAAATAAAAGATTAGGATAAATTTTAAAATGACCTAGGCCAGGACACCTCTAGCAGACTGAGCACCTTAGGATCGTAAGCGAGGGTCAGAGGTGAAAGACTCGAGGAGCGAGAACAAAATAGCTTGGAGCAAGAAGTCCACGTTAAGCCACCTAACCGTCCTAAGAGTCCAATAGGCCTCCTCAAACCTTTGGTATGACTAAGGTGAAGTTTAAATCTTTAATTCTGTGCTTAGGTGATCGATAAGAATATCTCCTTAGCAAAGCATGCATGAGAGAACTTAGTTGAGATTTGGACGCTATAGTTGGTGCGGTTTACATGTTGACCCACACCAGTACGTTTCCAGTAGACCTTGCACCCCAAGATCGTAAGCAATCATAGGTATAGACCTGTGCATCTAGAGATCAGTTTGGCCCGAGAAGCTAACGTCGAACGTCCTAGAAACAAAAGATGAAATTTAAACCGCCTAGATGCCCCTAAGAACCTAGAAAGCCTCTAGGACATCCAAAAATGACAAAGGTAGCCTCCGAGGCCGGCAGCGGCTGATATAGTGTCTGAGGACCCCACTTCTCTTTCCACTCTGGTACGGTACCATTGAGCTAGACGTGAGACTGGTTAGGGATGTGTGACTCAGTGGTTTGATGGATTACCCTACACGATGGGTCCGTCCTATGGTAGGGCGTTGATCATGCGGGTAGTCAGTGGATTATTATGCACGGTGGATCCATCCTGTGGTAGGGCGTTGATCATGTGGGTAGTCAGTGGTTACCCTGCATAGAGGATCTGTAACGGCCCAAGCCCACCGCTAGCAGATACTGTCCTCTTTGGCCTTTCCCTTCTGAGTTTACCCTCAAGATTTTTAAAATGTGTCTATTAGGGAAAGGTTTTCATACCTTAATAAAGAATGTTTCATTCCCCTCCCCAACCGATGTGGGATCTCACAATCCACCCCCTTCAGGGCCTAGCGTTCTCTACTCCAATCGATGTAGGACTCTCAGCCAATCCACCCCCCTTCGGGACTTAGTGTCCTTACTGGCACACCGCCTCGTGTCCACCCTTTCGGGACTCAACTTCTTCACTGGCACATTGCCCGGTATCTGGCTTTGATACCATTTGTAACGACCCAAGCCCACCGCTAGCAGATATTATCCTCTTTGGGCTTTCCCTTTCAGGCTTCCCCTCAAGGTTTTTAAAATGCGTCTACTAGGGAGAGGTTTCCACACCCTTATAAAGAATGATTCGTTTTCCTCTCCAATGAATGTGGGATCACACAGGATCCGTTCTATGGAAGAACGTCAATCATGTGGGTAAGGAGTGGAGCTGACACGTACTGGGGGTAGCGCCCCCCAACCTTGGGCGATTTCATGGCTTCTGGGATGGGTTCACTAGCTAACCTCCCATGGATGACAAGCAAACTAGCACTCACTATGTTGTCCCCATATGGTACGGAGTCTATGGAGGTAGCCCTCATCTTTAGATACTGGTTACTGCTATGTAGGCTAAACTAGCTACCCAAGACTATGCACACGAAGAGTAATACACCTAGAGCCTAGCATAAAGTCCGTAGTCACCTCCTAGTTCATGGATGCGATGAGAGCCTACACGTAGGTTGGCTACTGAGTATTTTTATACTCACCTCTTTTTTCCTTTCTTTTACAGGTGTTCGCAGGCTACCGATCGAGGTGGATGAGTGTTCAAGAGCTGTGCAGTTATAGAGAGAGTCGTTCCAGAGCGTCAGTTCATTTTTACATTTTGGAGTCTTGTATATTCTTTTATAATTGTATTTCCAATTTGTAATATTTTGAAAAACGCGGTCTTTAATTTTGTATTTAATTTTGGTGTTCTTGATGGTCAAATGGTTTAATTATTGGTTGATATGTTCATATTTCTATTGAGTTGACAATTATATAAATTAGTCGATTTTCTATTACGTGATAAAAAAAACTTCTTACACCATAAGAGAAACATATTAGCAAAATATCATAGCACGAATATAAATTCAAATAAAACGATAATTGAAATGTTCATTTATTAATTTAGATATTTTGTTCACAACCACATTTCATTAATATTTCTATCCAAACCTTTCGAAGTAACTCGATCCCATTTATATTTTCTCAATTGAGTTAAGAACTTATTTAACCTAAATTGAATGGGATTCAAGTAAATAAAAATTTATGAGTTGAGTTGATTTTTCATTTTTTTTTCCTTTTAACTAGAATGGATCGAATGAACCACTCAAATTTATTATTAATTTTAAAAAAATGTATTTATTTTATTTTATAATTATTTATTCTCCGACCACTCTTAAAAATAAACTTTAACTATTTATAATGAAATTTATCAAAATATATATTCAATCTGAGTCGTAAATCTGAATCAAATGTTCAAAAATAAATAAATAGACGCAACTAACATTTTACTCCTATTAAAAACAAAAATTAGAATACGTGAACCAACCTAACCTAAAAAATTTATGGTTAGATTAGGTTGAGTTCATTATTTAATAAGAGTTGTCTGGGTTAAAAAAAAAACTTACAGTCCGAATGATTAGATTAGATCTAAAAAAATGTCTCAACCCGACTCAATCCAATCCACAAACACTCCTAATTCAAAAAAATTGAGACGGAGATACCCATTAAAGTCATTCAAACTTGTGGTACATCACAAAAGTTGAAGAGAAGAAATTCCCTATCATCAAACTCAAATGCTCTCAATGTATAATTAATTTGAAACTTTGGGTAATAGTAGGAAGGAAATAGTATGAGAGAATGTCCCAAAGCCTATAGTTAATGATACAAATATAAAACATCCAAACTTCCACATTATTAAATATGTGGGGACATACATGATTGATTAGATTGAGACACTCAAAACGAGCCCTCACATTCCATCAATCAATACCCCTAACCTATGCTATCTTCAAATTATTAACTTCATTCTTTATTATTGTCAAATTTATAGTTTCATTTTATGATTTCATAAAATAATTGTTTGTTTTTTATTTCACCCACGAACGAATTGAACATCTAACCTACCTTTGATTCAAAGTATATCGGTCGGTATATCTCTTAATCAATTAAGTAATTTTGTATTAAAATTTAAAGTTTTATGTCTCCTCTCAGGCTAAGATTATAGTTCCAAGTTCGAAATTTCAAACAATTTCATTTAATATAATATAACTATTGATCTTATACAACTTAAAAGAGATAGAATGTTTATGAATGAGAAATTTCATATCTCTACTTGTTCCGTAAAAAAAAGTATATCTATTGCACAGTTCATGTTCCCGAGTTAATGCACGAAAAATTTTCTAGTTCTTACGTGTTGATATCTCTTTTTTCATTTTGACCCTATAGTTAAACTCCCCTAGAGTCTACTAGGAGGCACAAAATTGTCTTGACTCTACTCGATAATTACTTACTGGTACCCTCCACAGTAATCACTTCATATCATCAAGTGGCCTGTAAGCCAGACTAGAATACCATTCTATGTACTTTAGTTACCTTACTTTCCTTGTATCTCGGTACATACGAGAATATTCTTCCATGTAAAGCATATTTATCTTAAGTTCTTGAACTTTAAACTCTTTACTTTAACTCTCATCATTAGGTTCTTCCCGATTTACCATTGACGTGGTGGTCAGCTCTCTAGAGCTTGAATTTCCATGTTCATGAGTTCTAGGATATTATGAGATAGTAAATCACCATTCGTCTCCACATAACAAAGAACACGTTACACAGGCCATAAACATACCTAAAGAGAAACACAATATCCTCAATAATCAAGAAACTCCAACATGCTCTTGTTTCTGTCTTAGTCACCTAGACACTCAAAATCCTTCCCGTTGAGTTTCTAAGCTTCAAACTTATACTTATTTTTAGTAAATAAATTGATGTTTGGGGCAAGAAAGTGCAGATAACTTAAAATAACTCCATCAACGTCTTCCTTAAAACACTAACAATAAAAAATAAGATCTATAAACATTTCAAGACTTTACTCATGCAAAATTTCTAATGTACGCATGTAATCTAACACATGGACCATTGCAAAATTTAGAGAATTAGTTTTGCAAAAATTTAGAGAATTAGTTTTGCAGAAATTTGAACTTGAAATTGATGGCATAGATTCACATAGGTTGACTTGAATTTCAAAGGACAAAATCAAACTTTCATTAAGGATGGTGACACTATCGTAAGTTAATCAAGTAAGTAACCTTACTGTTGAAGTTAGATAACTGAGTGATGTATGATGGTGCATGTTTCGTGGCCCCTACATGCACCATATTATTTTATGTTATATGTGTTCTATGTAATGACATATGATGCTATGCTATGTATGCATGTGATATCCATTACACCATGTTGCGAATGAAATGAAATGTTATGTATGTCATGTTATGTCTTGCCATATAAAGCTATGTGATGACTGCCTATGTATACATGATACATATATGTAATATGTCATGGATGAAAGGAGAAAGGGAATGATGTTACTGCTGTGCTATGAATGTAAATCATGGGGACTTATGCATGTATGTATGTCATGTGCTTCGGATACTTCTCTATTATGTTATGTTAGTACGAACGCGTACCTTCAATATTTATGTTCGCCATGATATCATGTGGCATTTTCATTTTCTATGGCATTTGGCGACGTGTAATGCATTGTGCTCGACCAAGTCAGGCCCAGGAGTATGTATACAAGTCTGTCTAGTGGGTCCATGTGTGCGTACGTGAGCCGTGTGTGGGGAAGTAACACACATCCAACCCTACCCAAAACTGGAAAGAGTCCAAGGTCATACTATAGTTTTAAAAATAGGTCTATCATTACATGTGTGTGATTGCATTACTAACCCAACAGTGGGGTGACTTATTGAACTTTTCTTAAAATACTCAAGCCACGTGCTACTTTATATTTTTCAGGTAAAGGTAAAGCGTCCTTGCACGGATGATGGTAAATACTGGAATGGCATGGAAGTCAATATAGGACAGTAGTATGCATTAAATTTAATTTAATAGTTGATAAGTCATCTATTTCATTTTTCATGTTTAAAGACAATTATTTTTATTTTCCTCTTCTAAATAAAATGTGTAAGTCCATAGTTTCATTTGAAACGTTTTATTTAAATTTTCACATATGTTATTAAAAGCATGCATGTAGTAACGTCTCTAATTTAGGCAAGAAAATTAGGAGTCTTACATTATTATAATATGTCTGCTACATCCTACCTACTTTCTATAATTAACTTAACCACAAATATTCGAAAGTCATACCTATGCTTGATATTAATTTCTAAACATGCTTGATTAATGGGCAAGCGTAAAGTGGACTAATCCAAATAGCTACTTACCATCGTTAACACTCGTTATCTTTTCTTGCATAATTCGCCTCCTATTCCGATCCGAATCGTTCCAAATTCCTCACAAAAATGCCTAAAACAATAAAAATTAGGAATGACATTGAAATCAAATAAAAAAAAACAGACAAACTTGATTCCATTTTCTAATTCCTTCACCATTTACCATTTGGTTCCCTTTCCTTAGATCTTTTTTTTTTAGGCGTTACACCAAGACCTCAAACGATCCGATAAATCAAGGACTTAAAATTCTCTTTATTGAAGCCACCTTCAACAACACATGATCACCTATACCCTACGTCGCATGTCAATGTAGCTTTTTGGCTACTTTTTGCAATTTACATGGTCGCCTTAATCTTATAGGACTCGTTCATACTTTGGTGTATAGTCAATTATTAGAGGTGGTCCTTATATTCTTAGATATGACACATTTTGAGGTAATTTTGGACATGAGTTGGTTGGCTGAGAATTTCGCCACCATTATTTGTTTTTGTAAAACAAAGTGTTTATAGAGATCAACCCTTTTAAATATTGTTCACTTTGAAAATAAGAAAGTTGATTTGTCATGGAACGTGATGCATTTGCATCTGATGGTTTGATTTGAGTAAAAAAAAAAAAATTAAAAAAATCATCCCGAGACTGAGAGTCAAATAGAATTATTGAATTAGACTCGAGAAGAAATATTGTGAACTTGTGTATTGAAGTTATTGAGGGGCAGCCCCTAATTACTAAGATGAGGTTGGAATGAGATACCGATAGAAAAAACTTTGTTGAGATTTATGTCCTAAAATCTCGTAATTAATTTTATATCTTTTAATAATAATTTTAATTATTTTATTTATAATTTAATATTATCCGGTGTATGAAAAATCCAAAGTTATTAGTGTAGTCTTGAAGAGCGTAGTTGACATACAGAAGAATTATGTTCAGATAATTAACTAAAAGGTCTATAGTATATGGGTAATATTGAGTGTCTTATCCTGATAGTATAATCATCTTTGTAATTGTTATAAATTATTTAATCCAAATCGTTCATGTGAAGACATAGTTGAGGTATCATATCTAATGAGTTAATGAGTTTATATAAGATTGGACCACAAAATATTTAATCTCTCCTTATAAATTCATTAATTGAGAAGATTAATGTTTCACAAGATGATCATTACAACTCAATCTTAATCCTTAGTAAGCTATGAAATTCTACCTATAAGGGCTTGTCTTTTAATTTGCATGGGGAGGAGAATAACTTTTGTAACTAATTCAATATGCCTATTATTTTGAGAACTTGACCAAATAAAGATGTGAGAATACAATTTTAAGAGATCGAATTCACTCCTTTCCGTCAAGTAAGTAGATGAGTAGTTCCCTAGAGTGCTGACTATGGGACTTGAATAACCGTTTGATTGATATAATCATTACAAACAAGTCACTATAACCAGTTATGTGTATTGATATAATCATTACAAGCAAATTGATTCTTCGTGAGTTGTTTGTAATTACTGGTAGGTCAAAAGTCTATTTTATCCCTGCAATTACCGTTATGCTTAAATACCAATGATTCTATAATGAATAATTTGATTACAATTCAACCATAAACCAAGTCTCTCTCAAGCCAATGATACTCTTATATGTAACCCACGTAATATTCAAGATTACAATAATAATCCTAAATTTTTTTTACCAGGAATAATATTAAATTACAAATAAATAATCATAATTATTATTAAAAATTAAATAATTAATTACGATAGAATATAAATTCAAACAAAATATATATTATATATTTGAAATTACATTTTGAATTAGTGTCGGTATACTACTAATATACTAACAATAAACCATCGATACATTCTTGATACACAATCGACATACTATTGATACACATATGTAGATTCTATTCATATTCGAAATGTGGGTAATACACTATCATTACAACTGATATACTATTGATACATGTAAAAGCTATTGATACTTTTGTAGGTATTTCCGCTTGGCGTTTAACAATGGTGAGTAATACACTGACATTAACTTATACAATATTCCAACGATAATGGTTACCAATACGAAAAATTGATCCATAGCAAGTGCATGTTGACTTATAAGTTTGGTATATTAGTAGTATAACTTAGTATATAAGTAGTAGAATTATTGAGTATATTAGTTCACTAATATACAAAAATATAAAATATATCATATATGCTCACGATACACCTCTTAACCAAGGTGGGTAAAATTGGAAATAAATAAATGGAACTCATTATTAAAATTCTTTGCTATACATGTAAATCTATAAAAGATATTCTTTAACTACCCTTTATAATTATTCTTTTTTCAATTATAATTTTGATTCTACTCATTTTCTTTTTTTTTCTTTTTTTTTTTTTATCGATTTTAGGTATTTTTTAATCTGATATCACATTAACAAATCATTATCTTGTATAACGTTTAAAGAGACGAGAAAATAAACAATATCTTAACTTCTAACGAGCCTGTTTCCAAATCACCCAACCATGCCTTGATCTTGTTTGCCAGATTCTATAAACAACTTTCATAAGTCCTCTCAAACGGGGCTTTAGTCAAGCTTACTGCTAGCCTATCGGCTAGAGACAAGCTTCGATCGCGAATGCTTGTCACTTCTAGCCATTTTATTCTGTCAACAGATTCAAGTGAACACCGGAAAAAAAGGCTTGAAAGCAAGCTATCTATTTCTTCCTACCTCTAACCATTGGAAACAAAATTGCTACTTTCTTTTTATTATTGAGAGAGTGATATTCTCCGTCCCTATCAAATCTAGTCTAGGGAGAGAACTGGAAGGAAGAAAAGGATTTACAAGTCCAATGGGAGAAGAATAGTTAACATTTTGAAAGAATACAAGAATGTTTTCCGCTAACTTCCGGGACAGAGTTAAATCTCATTCATCTTACTTTCATCTTTCTTCTTAACAATTTAGAAGTTTGAATCCTCGCCCTCACGTGTTGGAACATGACTTTATTATCCCAATAAGAATAGCCATTAACCTAAATAAAACGTATAACTACAAGAACCATAACCTTTCACTTTGGAACCAACCCTCAGCTAACTCACCAACAACCAACAATCAACAACCCTGACCAGGTTTCACACACATTATGTTAGAGATTCACAACAAATAGGTAAGAATAAAGCCACAATACTTCCCTTAACTTAATGTGGCCTTTGGTGTAAAGGAGAATTGTTTAGCCGCTCCTCTCCCCCTTAGCATATGGCATTGAAGCTCCAAACGACCGTTAACGTCGACAAGATAGATTCATCATCAACTGATCCTCTTTCGACCTCTCACCATTCCCAACCTCAAGTCTGAATTCTTCAGCATCATCTTTTGGTCGGAATTTTGTCGGTCCTGAGAATAATGTCCGAGTTTGAATCTACAGCCACTTAAAGACATAGGACTCATTTTGATTAACCAGTAAGTCATGGTAGAGGCGAGCAAGAACGAAGCGACCCAGAATGCAGAACACTGGTGTTGCTTAAAGGGCTTGTAGGACTTATAGGGCTTTGTATACAAGGTGATGACTCAGTAAAAGTTCTCTCCTCAGACGCCACATTCTTTCCCGGTTGTGCAGCTCGCTTCGCACGAAAGACGCCCCACAAATAGTACTTCGTCTGAAATCCTGCACATGAATTTGCTCTGTGCTTTAAATATAATCATACAAGATGCTGGAATGGCATTGCTCAATGAATTGCACGAAAAGTTCGAGAATGAATCAAATAAGAACTCAAAAAGTTACATCTTTAATGAAAAGAAACTCGAAGTCGATCAATATATGTCGTCCCCAGTACCGAGAATGAATCAACAAACTGAAAAATGTAAAAAGTTCATGTGGCCTTACTCCAATATCGCATCGGTAACACGGACGAAGTAAAAACTAATAGCTCTGCATTCTTCAACACAGTCTTCATGGCTAGGTCCTGGCCCATCATTGAATTTAACAGAAGATCAAACGCCTTTTGGCTTCTGTAACAATAAAAAGAATACACACTTTCATGAATAGAAGCAGTCAACAGACAGAGAGAAATGGAATTATAAGCATAAATTCTTCACCTTTCCCCTTCTGCAAAGAAATAAAGAGCAATACTTTGATCAGTTGGCCCCAATTTCTCGAATCCTTTCGGCCATATATCGGATCTACGAAGTATTTCAACGGAAAGTAACTCGGGTAACGTTTTTGCCTCCTCGTACACTTTTGAGCATGCTAAGCTAGACATATGAGCAACAAGTACACAAACTCTGCCAAAACTTTGGTTCCAAACTTCTAAAGTTCCCCTGTCACGACCAAAATAAGAATTGTACTTCATTTGTAACGGGAAGACCCCTCTATGATCCAGAGAACCGGTACACTGACCCTATATCAATCACCGGCTAATTTGGAAATAGGCTCTTACCTCCAGACTGGATCTACGATAGGTTGTGCAACATAACAGTTGTGCCTTAAGAAATCGGATGCATCAGAAGATGTAGCGACTTCACCATGATTGATCCCACCTTCACGAACTAGCTCTCCCGGCCCTCCAGGTGCTGTATCATTCTCTCCGCTGCAATGTGCGTCGGTAAGTTGAAGAGAACGACTACTTTGATTGTTATCATCGTTCGCCTTCCTTTTCATCATTGCCTTCCATTTCTTCTTCAGTCGTTTGATAAGCTTTTTCTCTTTTAATTTAACTTCAGATTTTACTATTGGCACCACTGTTGCCTCACAATCTTCACAAAACCAAGTAACATACTCATCAAAAGTTTTTGGCAATTTATCCATGCAATAGCTGCATAATAGAAAGATCAAGAGTGAAGGTTGAAATTGCAGTAAGATTTACAATGAAATGCATTTCAAACAAGCATTTAGCCAAGAACATATTTACCATAACCAAAGGAAATTATTCCATTTACAGTTTAGATTTCACCTTTTTAAAAGGGTAAAAAACATTAACTGAACCATAAGAAAGCAATTTTTTCCATATCCACATAACTATCCCATTTATGCAATCCTTTACTTCATCAATGGAGAGCTCTATATTCAATTATGCATAACTTAATAAGCATAATCACTTTGTATCCACGTTTTAATTGTTTAGGAAGTGACACTGTAATACCTGAGTTGTTCAAACTCATATCAATGTTCTTAAAGCAACTTGAATGGCTACCCATGACTAGGCAGGAGGAGTTTGCCACCTACAACAGTTGGTGGACCAAGGAAAAAGCTTTCAAAGAAGGAGATTACAAATAAAAATATATTTGTGTGAGATCCCACATCAGTTGGGGAGGAGAACAAAACATTCTTTATAAGGGTGTGGAAACCTCTCCCTAGCAGACGCGTAAACCTTGAAGGGAAGCCCGAAAGAGAAACCCCAAAGAGGACAATATCTGCTAGCGGTGGGCTTGGGCCTTTACAAATAGTATCAGAGCCAGATACCAGGCAATGTGCCAGCAAGGAGGCTGTTCCCCGAAGGGGGTAGACACGAGGCAGTGTGCCAGTAAGGACGCTGGGCCCCGAAGGGGGTGGATTTGGTGGGGGTCCCACATCGATTGGAGAAAGGAACGAGAGACAACGAGGACGCTGGGCCTTGAAAGGGAGTGGATTGTGAGATCCCACATTGGTTGGGGAGGAGAACGAAACACCCTTTATAAGGGTGTGGAAACCTCTCCCTTGCAGACGCGTTTTAAAAACCTTGAGGGGAAGCCCGAAAGGGAAAGCCCAAAGAAGACAATATCTGCTAGCGGTGGGCTTGGGCCATTACAATGTACCTCTCAGTGCATTTAGCTAAAATCTGTAATTCCTATTTTATCATTGAAAAAAGACCTTTTTTTACCAATTATGTAGTTCATATAATGGTATAATGTACACGATCCTCTGTTTAATATATATGCGTACGCATGTATATGTATATGTATATGTATATGCCTTTTTCCTTCGAAAAAAACAAAAAAAAAATGGGATGTCAAGAGTCCACAAGAGTATAAAACATGAAACAATTTGTTCATCTAACAATAGAAAACCAATGATAAGTAAGATTTGATATAACGAAAAAAAATATACAAAACCATTGATCAGTGATGCATACCGATGGATAGGATAAGTCCGACATATTTTACAATAATTTAAAGCCTCAATAAAACCAGTGTCTCCACATTTCTGACAAATATCAACCTGCAGTGTTAAAAATGGACATTATTGACAATCTCAGAACCAAATAAAGTGCAGACATGAAAGTGTTCTTCACAATAAAATGTCAGTAATGTGATCCTCTCCGAGCCAGAACAAGGAACACGCTCGGTAGCTAATTACTCAGAGGATTTTCATGGATTAGGCACCTGAAATAACCTAGCCGAGCCAGAACAACACCAGATTACACGTTTTGTGGATGGGTTAAGGGAAGATATAAGAAATAAAGTCATCATACAGCCACTCTATTATATCATGTACGCTGTTGCATTAGAAGCAAAAATTGAAGAACAAAGATCCATAAAACAGAGTTCGTGAACAAAAGAATATCACTTGGGGAAGAGTTAACAGTAACTTTAGGAAGAGTGTAAAATAAAAGGCCAAGAAATTTTCAGGTTGGCAGCTCTTCTTCATCTAACGATGATAGGGGAAAAGAAGTGAACTCTGGAAATGGGACAGTGAACAAGACCATGGAGGGAACAAGTACAAAGAAGACCAATATTTACAATCAATCCGCTTAAGGAAAGTGCTTTAAACGTGACCAACAAGGCGCCTTTCTAGCAAATGCCCTCAAAGACAGACCTAGGCTAACGTGGATTCTCCTTATAATCAGGAACAAGAAGGTGAAGAACACTTGGAGGCAAAGGTTTCTTATGTACAACCCAATGATGGTGAGCAACTTTCTTGTATCCTATAAAGAACACTCCTTACTACTACTTTGGATTCCCCACCTACAAGGGCATGCCCTCTTTAGAACGAGGTGCACCATTAATAGGAAGGTTTGCAACATATTCATTGACCATGGAAGCAACGAGAACATTGTTTCTCGGAAGGTTACCAAATTGCTCCACTTGAAGATTGATCCTTATTGGATCCCACGTGAAGTGAATAGGATTTGAAAGGGAGGTCAGGCTCAAGTCGATGAAATTTATACAGCCCCATTGTCAATTGGTATTAACTGTAAGGACGAAATCATTTGTGATGTCTAGGCATGGAAACATGTCACATATCGTTGGGACGTCCATGGAAATATGATGTGCAAGTTCATAAGGGGTAAGATAACCATAAAGAGTTTCTTTGGATGGGGAAGAAGATAATTCTTATACCGGACACTAGACAAGAAACCAACAGCAAGCTCTATTTTTGGTTTTGGAAGAGAATGAATCATAAGGGGCGAGAAAACACTTATTAGTTTCTTTGAGGGGAAGAAGTAATTCTTTTATCTGTCACTAGACAAGAAACCAAAGGCAAACTCTAATTACAGTTCCTTCTTAGCATCTGAAAATACTTTTCTTTTTTCTTCTTTTTCTTATTTTAAGAAACTAGGCTTTCATGAAAAAAGTGAAAGATTACAAGGTCATACAAGAAACAAACCCAGAAAAAGGAGAGTTAATAACTACAAAAAAAAAAAATTAATCTTAAAGAACATGACGAAGACCAAGACCATAATTTTAAAATATTAAAATAAAATAAAATAAAAAAGGAAGTAGCAACCGATACCTACAAAGAAGCATTAAACCTTTTCTTCAACAATTGATGACAATTGATCTGAAGATACATTCTTAGAGTTTATCATATGTAATAAAGGGATATCCATAGATCTAATCAAGAATCAAGCTATCATGAATGGCCAAAGCTTAAAACCGAGAAAATAATAGCCTAATATCAACACTTAGCATCTTTAACTAAACTCATTACAGATTTTAGTACTATTGCCGTCCCTTTGACCGATCACCTAAAGAAAGGTAGGTTTTGTTGGACTCACAAACAGGACAATAGCTTTGCTACCCTGAGAAATAATTGTGTTAGCATTGTCTGATTTTGGAGTAGTGACTAAGCTCATGTTCTGGAGTTTTTTCTTTGAGTTTGACTTGAACTTGGATAGACATAGGAGTAGCAAAAAGATGATCAAGGAGTTCCTTCTCCATCTTCCTTTTCGTGAGAGGCGAACGTTTTTGTGGTAAGCAGGGGTGGGCACTGTTCTGTAAGGTCTTTTGGGACAGAGGAATAACAAAGTTTTTAGAGGGCTCAAAGAGGTCTTAGAACCACATTTGAGCTCTAAAGGTTGATGCCTTGGGCATAGGTACTAGAGCTTTTTTATCACAAGACAACCATCCATTAGAATACGTTAGTGAAGAACTTAGTGATCTTAGACAAAAGTGGAGCACGTACAAACAAACTTCAATACGAATCTTTGTTAACAACAAAGTGAACAAAACCACCAGTTTAGCAAACAAAAGAAAAAGCTGTCGCTTGCACAATCTAATTCTCCATTTCATAATCAACATAAAACTATCTTAACCTTTCCTGCTTCCATTTGCAATGCGTGAGAATCTACAAAGTAAACCTTCCTTTAACCTGAAAGAAAAAACCAAAATCCACTTAATATAATCAATATACTTGATACAACAAGTCTAGCAATCATAAAGAGCCATCTAAATCCCCAATGTGCAACAGCAAGCAGACTGCAATGAGTAAATTTCATACTAGGGTATGATATTTTAGACTATTAGAGAGTTTTGACAAACATTGACCACTGGCATTTCAACAAAATTCAATGCATTGTTCTCTCCTCTCAGCAGAGTTAAGCAACAAAGAGACTAACAAACAAACCTGTTGACTTGACAATTGACATTGTCGAAAACCAGAGAAAAATAAGACATTCAGATTGTTGAGAGAAGCAGGTGAAGGAGGAAAAAACCAAATTTGAACCTAGTTATCCTCACAGAAAAACAGTAAAGTCATTCGCGTAACTTTTGATTTTGAAAAACATGAAATGGAACAAGGAGGTTTTCGGTTGGCAGCAAAGGAAGAGCAATCTTGGAGACAAAAATGTAAAAAATGATGCTAGAGGAGGGTGACATAAACACCCGATTTTTACATCGTATCATGGCTACAAAAAAAACGAAAAAGTACCATCATGTAAATTTTATCAACACAAGGCTGAGATTAGTAAATGAAGATGAAATTGTCTCAAATTTGTGTCCTTTTTTACGTCCTTATGTACAAAGGATGATGCCCTCTTCGAATTTTCCCATGATCTTGATTGTAGCCCTATTGATCAACAACAAGCTACCTCCCTCGAGGTTGCTTTCACCGAAGAAGAGGTGGGGAGGGTGATTCAGCACCTGGGCTCCGACAAAACTCCAAGACCATATGGTTTTACCTCAATTTTTTTTTTTTTAAATGTTGGACCTTTCTTGGAACCGATATCATGAGAGTTTCAAAGATTTTTTTTCAAAACGGAGTTATCAATGGCAACTGAATGAAACATACATTTGTTTGATCTCAAAGAAATTGGATGCCTGCACTGTTGCAGATTTTTGCTCCATAAATCTTACGACCAGACTATATAAAATTATAGCAAGGGTGCTATCAGAACGTCTTAAAAAGTTCTCCCCTTCATAATTACTAGGCAACAAACAGCCTTTTGTAGAGGGGCAACAAATCCTCGATACATCCCTCATGGCAAATGAACTCACAGATGAATGGGAAAGAAAAAAAAAAAAAGGTGTAGTCATCAAACTTGACTTGGAAAAGGTCTTCGAGGTCAATTGGACTTTCCTCGACAACATTCTAGTGGCAAAAGGCTTTGGCTCAAAATGGCGGAGGTGGATAAAAGGATGCATCTCATCCACAAACTTCTCCATCATCATCAATGGAAGACTAAGAGAGAAGATTTATGCCACACAGGGTCTTAGACAAGGGGATCCACTATCCCCTTTTCTTTTCATAATGGTAATGGATTGCCACAGTTGCCTACGGACAAAAGCAGAATACGACGAGTAGATAAAAGGTTTTCAGATTGGCAACGTAGGTTTAAGCATCAACCACCTTCAATTCGTGGTTGATACAATCCTCTTTTCTGATTTGGCAAATGCCTCTTCTATAAAAAAAAAGAATATGATTGAGAAGGTAAAGACTTTTGAAAGATTCTCTGGACAAAATATCAACCTCCAAAAGCACATATATTATGGGCATCAATATCATCCCAGAGATTATTGAAGATTTTGCTGTCATATATGGTTGTAAAAAGGGTGAAGGGTCGAATATGTATCCTAGATTACCCCTAAAAGAAAACCACAAATCTTTTTCCTTCTGGAAGACTATTATTGAAGAAATAGAAAGAAGATTGTCAACATGGTCATCATGCTAACTTCAAAAGGAGGAAGACTCACCCTAATACAAGTCACACTGTCTAACCTCCCTACTTACTACATGTCTCTATTTGAAATGTCATAAAAAGTGGCTTCGGTTATAGAAAGATTATTCAAGAACTATAGGAAAGATAGCTCACACCTTATTCGATGGAATATTATAAACCTCCCTGCAGAAAAGGGAGGACTCGGTCTTTTCTCGATAAAAAAGAACAAAGCTCATATCGCAAGATCTGGAGATATCATCACGAAGAAAACACTTTGTGGAGAAAACTTATAAACACTAAATATACTCCCACAGCATGCAAAAAAAAAAAAAACCTCCTCCATCTTCTACAAAGGGGCCATGGAAGTACATAAAGTAACATCAAAACCTCATCACCAACCGAATTCACCATAGGGTGGGTGGTGGAGGAAGCACATCATTCTAGACCAACCCATGGATTGAAGACACCAAGCTAGCCCGGTAGTATCCACTTTTGGACCGACTCTCTCATAGCAAAAAAAAAGACCACAATCAAAGAAACGTGGAATGTTGTCAACAAATTTTGGGACTTGAAACTTGGTACGAACTTAAAGGATAACGAAGCAACGGAATGAGCCGAAATTAAGCCTTGACCTTGCCCCAGTGGTATTGTCAAATGAAGCAAACTCATTGACTTGGCTCCCCAGTGTTGAAGGGGTCTTCTCTACAAAATCTTTGATGATAGACATAGGGGAAAAAGTAGAAGCAATAAACCCCACACTAGCAAAGCCATTTATTCTCAATATATTTATGCAATGCACATACACAAAGTCATTTATTTATGCAATGCACATACCCTCAAAGTCATTTATTTATGCAATGCACATACCCTCAAAGTCATTTATTTATGCAATGCACATACCCTCAAAGTTTCTAGATAACAATTCTCAATATATTCGGATGGCATCTCATATTTCCTAGGGAGGTAAAGGATCTATTGAACATGGCCTATCAAAGAATATTCGCGGAAAAGACACAGACCTCCTTTTCTTATGTCCCCTACAGGTGAAAGCACCCTTTTCTTATGTGGCCCAACTTGCGCATTTGCTCTCATCTCACAGAACCCTAATTCTAAATCAGCTAAAGCGCTTGAAGGAATAGGAAAAGAGAATTCATCAGAAGAAAACCAAGTGCGAGAATCCAAAAAAAAATCTCACCATTTCAACATAAATAATGTGAATCAGAGAGCTGCAGCCAAACGCATCACAAAAAGCAAAAACAAATTGATTCAAATAAGGCTAAAAATAAGCGAAACGCTTCAGATCGCAAAAAAAAAAGAGTCGAGAAGTTCGAGTTTAACGGTCCAAATGAAAAGAATTTCGTCTCAAAACAAAACCCATGAATCTTACCGTCTCTTTTCGTCCCTCTCAGAAAACACGGTACATGTTACTCTCTGTCAGTTGGCTACTCCAGTACTGCAAATTCAAGAGACCTAAGAGTTGAATGCCATGATTACAGGCTTCTTTCGCATTTCAGAAAATGGCAATTGGGCAATGGGAGAAGGAACTGAACCGATTTAGTATCGACGAAAAGGGATTAGTTTGTAACGTACTAGTTATCCTAAAAGTCATAATTTAATCGTTTTTATGCAAAAAAAAAATAATCCTTTGAAACCTGGATCTTTAAAATAATTTAACAAAAACTAAATAGTCACGCGTTTAAAAAATTTAGTTGTTATTTTTATATTTTAGTTTCTAATATTAGATCACTCGTATGATCTTAGGCAAGATTCTTTGTTTTGACATCATATTCTGCTTTCTGTTAAGATTTTATTTTTATCCTCATTTAACTATGGTACTGTCTATAAATATATATAGTCATTTTCTCATAATTATAAGGTATTGAATTCTCTTCTCTAAGCAAACTTATCCTCATTAAATTTAACCTTGGATTAAATTTAACCTTTGGTATCAGAGCTTTCTTCGCTCTAGAGAATATTGGCAAGTAGTTAGTAGTCGAGTTTGGGTGGCAAGTAGTTGAGTTTGGGATTTCTGTTGTAGTAGATGATGTTGATTACTCGGATGAACAGAAGAAGGAGGTAGCATATCAGAAATTGGAAGACTTAGAGCTAAGAAGAACTACCTTTTTCAGGCCATCGATCGCTCAATTCTGGAAAGACCCTTCACATGAAGGAAGGTGAGACTGTTTCTGATTTCTTTTCTTGTACTCTCACCATTACTAATAAAATGTATTTCCATGGTGAAAAGATGAGTGATGTAGCATTATTGAGAAAATCATGCGCTCCATGACTTCAAAGTTGTGATTACGTGGCTTGCTCCATTGAAGAACCCAACGATTTGGTTCATGAACAACGTATGTAAAGACATACGGCAGGCATTGAAGATCACCCTTGACAGCAGGGAGAACAAATCGTAGAGGTGGCACAATTCGAGGTAGAGAACGAGAACATGGGAGACCAGGTTTTAACAAAAACTCTTGTTGAGTGTTTTTATTGTCATAATGTTGGTCATTTTCAGTATGAATGTCCTAAGAAGAGTAACAAATCACGGCAGGCATTGAAGGTCACCCTTGACAGCAGGGAGAACAAATCGTGGAGGTGGCACAATTCGAGGTAGAGAACGAGAACATGCGAGACCAGGTTTTAACAAAACTCTTGTTGAGTGTTTTTATTGTCATAATGTTGGTCATTTTTAGTATGAATGTCCTAAGAAGAGTAACAAATCGCTTGGATGAGGAGGTTTATATGGCACAACCTCCTGCTTATGTGATCAAGGGAGATTTGGAGGATAGAAAAAGTACATCAGGATCAGCAGAGATGCATTCAATTTTCACCGGCGGTGGGCTTCCGAATTCTTGCAAAATCTGGACTCGGAGAAGAAGATGAAGATGAATCATCGCCTTCAGGAGTTGGAGAAACAGCTTCTTGAAGATAACGACGATGATGGAAGTGATGGTGCGTTTGTGATTACGAGTTTGACTAGCGCTTGGTGTGAGACGATGTATAATCTAATTAGTCCAACGCGTCGCCGAATCAGAAACTGGTTTCGACGACTTCGCCGACTACCTCTGCTTCGTCTTCTTGTTCTTCGTCTACGTTGTCCTCTGTGGCTTCTCCGTCTTCCGATTCTTGGAAAAAGTCTGTAATCGAGGCTGCAGCGACGATTTCTGAGGAGAAATTGGAGGTTGTGGATGAGATTCTTGCGCAAGGGGTTAAGATTTCGAATGCTGAGAGGTAGTTGTGTGCAGAGATTGGCAGAGTATATGGATATGGTTTTCGCTTTGAATTTCCGCCTCCTTTGGCGGAGATTTTCGGCGACGACTCAGTCGCTTTACGATGTTTCTCCTTGCTTTAAGCTTACTTTCATGGCGGTGAATCTCGCGATTCTTGAGGCGATAGAGGAAGAGGATTGGAAATTGCACGTTGTGAATTTCGATATCGGGAAGGGAGGTCAGTTATGAATTTAATCCACCTTCTCTCAGGTCGTCAGAAAGGGAAGGTCGTCGTAAAATTGATGGCGGTTGTGGCGGAGAACGGTGGAGACGAGAGGTTGATACAGGTCGGCGAGTCACCGAGTCAACTGGCGAAAGAACTCGGCGTCGGGTTCAAATTCAACTTGGTGAAACAAGAACTGGCGGAGCTGACGTGCGAGTCACTCGGGTGCGATAGAGACGAATCACTAGCAGTGAATTTCGCTTTTAAGTTGTATCAGATGCCAGACAAGAGCGTGTCAACGGAGAATCCCCGGGACGAGAGCGTGTCAGGTTATTCATCCTCCTGTGTTGAACCTATCGGGTTCTATCGACAAAGCCATCATCGTTAATATAGCGTTCTGTTTTATTCCTGCATCATTTGCTGTCTCAATTGTGAAGGAACGTGAAACAAAAGCTAAACACCAGCAAATGATCAGTTGGGTTTCAAAGCTTTCATACATACTGGATATCTACTTACCTATGGGACATTATAAGCTTCTTGGTTCCTACTTGTTTAGCACTAGTACTCTTTTACATCTTTGGTATGGATCAATTCATTGGTAAAGTTTGATTCATAGCCACGACAGTCGTATTTTTGCTAAGTTCAGGAGCTGTTTCATGGTTCTCAAAAAAACAACTCGCACACACTCTCCACTACTGAAGTTGAATTCATTGCTGCTGTAGCTTGTGCTTGCCAAGTCATATGGTTAAGAAGTATGCTGGAAAAACTCAATCATATCCCAGTTGGAGCTACAGTGGTGTACTGTGATAATAGTTCCATTAACTGACCAGAAATCCTGTCTTACATGGTCGAAGCAAACACATTGATGATCATTTTCACTTCCTCTGTGATTTAAGTAAAGATGGAATTGTGATGTTACAACATTTTCATACTAAAAAGCAAGTGGCTGATATCATGAAAAAACCTGACTCGAGTTGTGTTTGAAAAGCTATGCATGTTGCTTGGTGTCTATCAAGATCCTAAAGTTTGATCTTAGATTAGGCCATTAGTTTAAGGGAGGGAATGTTGAAAAAGATTTAGTTGTTATTTTTATGTTTTAGTTCCTGAATATCGGATCACTGATATGAACTTATGTCGAGATCAGATGATATGAACTTATGTCGAGATCAGATGATATGAACTTATGTCGAGATCAGATGATATGAACTTATGTCGAGATCAGATGATATGAACTTATGTCGAGATCAGATGATATGAACTTATGTCGAGATCAGATGATATGAACTTATGTCGAGATCAGATGATATGAACTTATGTCGAGATCAGATGATATGAACTTATGTCGAGATCAGATGATATGAACTTATGTCGAGATCAGATCATAGATATGATCTTAAGTCGAGATCAGATCATAGATATGATCTTAAGTCGAGATCAGATCATAGATATGATCTTAAATCAGATGCTTTGTTTTGAAATGATATTCTGCTCTCTGTTAGAATTTTATTTTTATTCTGTTAACCATTGTACTGGCTATATTTTCCTATATTTTCTTCCCATAATAAAGCACTAAATTTCCTTCCTTATGCAAACTTATCTTCGTTAACCTTAACACTACGAAATTAAATATAACTATTTTATATATGTCATGGTCTTTTAAGTTTGATGCTACTGTTAGTCCGATAGGGGGAGTGGCTTGAGTATTTTAAGAAATACTCGGTAAGTAATCTCACTATTGGGGTTAGATGCAAATACATGCAATCATGAGTAGGACCTATCATTTAAATATGTATTTCGTAATGCGACTATAGCTGGTAATTGGATGTGTATTTACTATTCTACACACAGCCCACACGTGCGAGTTGGACCCACCAATTGGTTTGCATACCTCCTGAGCCCCTTTCCTGATCGGGCTAGCTCGGTGGTGTCGTGGGACATCCAATAAGAATAGTGACTATCGCAGCATTATGATAAACATAATGATCATTTTCCTTTTCATAACGTATGCGTCTGTACCATCGTAAAAGTAGAAATTTTCCGATGGATGAGATCCCAACATTTTCATTCATTAAACCATGTAAAACAACCCGTTACATTTTCCTTCATATCATATCATTTTTATCATAGCTTTCAAAACCTATATTGGGGTTGTGCATCATATCGAAACATCTTATCGCATGTCATACATCGTGTCACATTGTATCATATCACACATGTGTCATATCATAAAATATATCACGTCACAACATGTATCCTATCTCAAAGCATATCATACCATAAACTCATATCATAGGCATACCATATTATAATCACATCACACGTATCAGGTATATGACGCGTGTGAAACCACTCGGCACATGTCATCATGTATAACACAACTTCTAACCACGCCACAGTAAGGCCACTTACTTGGTTGGCCTTGGTCGACATTCTCCCTAAAATAATTGCTTGAGCTCGTCCTTCGAATCTTATTCTAAGAGTAGCCAAGATATTTTCTATAGAACATTCACTCAATTCTCTTAATAACTATGATTTCCTAATCTAATTGAACTTGAATTGAAAAATTGAGCATCATACAGACTTTAATCGCCTTCGATAAGGTTGAATTCAACTTCGGGATGGTAAAAAAGTGAAAAATTGGTATAAATCCTTTCAGTCGAGTCGAATAGCGTGTTTTTGAGCCGTTAGAGCCGTCGAGCCGAAACTGAAGCTGCATGAGCCAAATGAGTTGTCGTCTGCATGCGCGACACGTGTTATTGGGGGGAGAATGTCGCATGCGCGAGTTATCGGGTTAGCGGCTGCAGGTGTGCGGGTCGCGAGTTATGGTACTAGGTCATGTCAAGTTATAGAGTCAAAGCAGTTGTAGGTGGGCCGAGGCTGTTTGGGTTGCTGGGCCGAATGAGATGAGGTTACGGGTTATGCAGGCGGGTATTCCGGTTTTGGATTTGACCCGATGGATCCTTCTTCTTCACCCGTCACTCATGCATCCTTCGTCTAAATTTCTCTCTCCTCTGTAAACCGTAATTCGACGCCTTCCCCTTCGAGATTCGACTGTCGTGATTCCGTTTCGATGTATCCTCCACTCTCACGGCGTCATAAGTTTGCATAAGTACCTACAAACACAAATTTTTTATGTTTCCAACCTTTTCAAAACTCAAGTCCGGCCAGTGATGAAACATACGATGTGACGGTCATATGAAGGACGAGTTACATAACCTTTATGTGCACGTGCCTAATGGTCGTCGATTCCTACACTGGGGACAGTCCTCTGTTGAGCATTACACTCGATTCACGGTGTTGCCAGCGTTGTGCTCGTCGGAAAATATCAAATAACCTTTCGTCTTCCCTCTCGTTCTCTCTGTGTATAACCTTTTCTCTTCTTTGCAGGTGGCATTCTAGAAGGTTGTGATCGAGTGGAAGCGTTTGATAGGAGTGTGGCTATGTTGTTGGTTGAAGATGCGAGAATTTTGGCGCCTGTCTATTTCAACGACTTAGCCAAATGTTTTTAACTGTTATATTATATATCCCTAAAAAGAATGTTCGTCATTGAAAGTGTCAAACTCTTGTATTAACTCGGGGTATTTCTCTCTTATCTCATCTTCCCGCTCCCACGTGGCTTCTTCTGTTTGGTGGTTCCGCCATGGTACTTTAACAAAAACTATATTCTTGTTAGGTAAAGCTTTCACCTTCCAGGCTAAGATTCTTACAAGTTTCTCTTCATAACTCACATCTTTGTCAATTTGAAGAGGCTTGTAGTCTATTACGTGAGTAGGGTTCGTCATGTATTTACTAAGTATTAACACATAGAACACAATGTCTACATTTGAGAGGGAGGGTGGTAGGGCCAACTTATATGCTACCGGACTGATTCATTCTAGAATTTCGAAGGGTCCAATGAAGCGAAGACTTAGATTTCCCTTACGCCCAAACCTTAAGACTCCCTTCATTAGAGCCACTCTCAAGAATGCCATGCTCCTGCTTCGAATTCCAAGCCTCTAAGCCTCACATTCGCATAGCTCTTTTATCTACTTTGAGCGATGCACATCCTTGCTCTCATTTTCTGCATGGCCTCGTTGGTAATACGGACCAACTCAAGTCCCACTAGTTCTCGTTTGCCCATTTCATCCTAGCATAACGTGTTAGATAAAAGCTATGGTTTTATTCACACGTTTCCTTCAATTTCGTTAGTTGTTTTTGACTTTTGAATATCTGAATTAACGCTCCCCATTTAATGGAAGAGTGTATTTCTTGCTGGCCATTTTGGCCAACTTTAGGCGCAAGGTTTGTGCCACTCCTACTAAATTTAGTATAGGTGAGTTGTTTAAATATGTGAAACTGAATCAAATAACAGCCATCAGGTCTCAAGCAAATATTTCTCTCTCCTTTTCTTTTTCCGTTATTTTTTCTTGTTCGAAGAAGTTTTCCTTCGATTTTTACTCCGTTGACATTTTCCTCTCAATTGCCAGAAGTCAACATAACGCGGACGTGCACCATTTTCCGTATAACGCTTCAAATGGCACCATTCTCATGGTTGCTGGAAAACTATTATTGTATGCAAATTCCATCAAATGCAGTTTGGTGTCCAAACTCCTAATAAAATCCAGTACACATGCACGCAACATGTCCTCTAAAATCTGATTCAAACGCTTCGTCTGACCATCTGTTAAGGGTGGAAAGCAGTGCTAAAGTCAAGACGAGTACCCAAAGATTCCTAGAGTCCGCACCAAAAAGTTGACCTAAAGCGTGGGTTTTAATCCGATACTATCGACACTGGAACCCCATGCAACCTCACAATTTCCTTCACATACAGTTGAGCCTAGTTATCCACTGTATATGTTGCCTTACCTGGTAGGAAGTGTGCCGAATTTGTCAAGCTGTCAACAATCACCCAAATTACCATATAGCACATCAGTGTTCTAGGTAGGCCTATGATGAAATTCATGGCTATATTTTCCCACTTCCACTCTAGTATACTTAAGGGTTGCAGTAATCATTTCATCCTCTGTCTAGGAGCTTTTACCTGTTGGCACACCAGACACTTACTCACAAATTCCGCTATATCCTTTTTCATACTTCACGCACCAAAAGTGTTGTTTCAAGTCTTGGTACATTTTGGTGCTGCTTGGATGTATGGAGAATGGTGAGTTGTGTGCCTCGCTGGAATTCTCGCGTCTTTTCCGGTGACGGAGTTTTGTTTTTGTTTTTTTTTTTTTTTAATGTCACAACCCTAAGCTCATGTTACAGTTTTAAAGAATAGGTCTCTATCATGTTATGTGTGTGATTGCATTGTTAACTCCAACAATGAGATGACTTACTAAGTATTTCTTAAGATACTCAAGCCACGTGCTACTCTTATATTTTCAAGTAAAGACAAAGCTCTCATGCACGGATGACGGTGAATGCTGGAAATGTCATGGAAGTCAGGATAGGTCATGATAGGGCAGTGGGATGCATTGAATTTCATTAGTAGTTGATAGGTGTTTTAATGCTATTTTTGTTATGTTCGAATACTATATTGTATTTATTTTGTTTTGGAACTGAATATGTAAGTCCATGACCTTATTTTAAAAGTATTTATTATGAATTTCTGCATATGTGTCATGTAGTAATAACATTACTTTAGGATAAAAAATTAGGGCCATTACAATTATTATATTTGTTTTTGTCTTTATCTTTTTAGTCACAGTCCGAGATTTGGAATCTCGAAAATTGGGTCGGAACATCTTTTTGAACAAGACTCTTCATCGTGGCGAGAGGTCATGCATCTCATTGTGACTAGTGTCTTCTTGATCTAGATTGTAAAGTTTCAATTTACTTACACGGACAACGAGGTTAGTCTTGATTCATGAAAGCAATTGAGCTCTATATGATGCATTCCTAACCTTTGCGACTTCGACTGGTCCAAAATATTTTTGCACCAACCATTGATTCTTATTGCTTTGAAACTAAAACTGATATGATCTCAACTTGATTAGAACTTTGTCTTCGATTCAAAAATCTCGTGGTCTGCATTTGTGACCGGCCCATTTCTTCATTGGTCTAGATATTTTTCCTAAGTAAGCACAAACTACTTCAAAAATTTGTCTCCACGTTGTGGTGAAGTTAGAAGTTATTGGCTTGATGCCTCTCTCCAACATACAAGTAATCATTTAGATAAGCCATCGTGGATCTAATAAACCCGACATTCAACAAGCCATTTAACTAGCTTGAGTTGAGTCGTATGACACATGTTTATGTCCAACGGTCTCACCTCCGATAATAAATCCCCTCTAGGTGAGGATAAATCCTTAGACTTTCTAACCTTACGTCATGATGCTTTTTTTAGCAACCATTGGTTTTCCATTGAAACTGCCTCACTCGAGCTTTCATCTTCAACCATAGGAACAACAATTAGAGTGAGTTCGTCATGGGCGAGACCCTATCTCAATTGTAACGTCGATACCAACTTCACCCCTTTGTTTATCAGAATTAGTCTGGACAACGAAGGTTGGATTTCATAATCGCTAAGTATTTTAGACTTCGTGCTAAGTAGGAAATTCATCCCTTAACACGATATCAAAGACATCCATCTTAACAATCTATTAGATATAAATTAGATAAAAAATCAAATCATAAATAAAACAATATTGCAATCATATGTCACATAATACAAATTTATTATTATTATTATTATTATTCTTTGATTTACACATAATGAATGTCCAGTCATTCTTGTCAACTCAACTGTTTAAAAGGTAATTTTGTTTTTGCACGCATTCAATCTCCCTTCACTATCATTCCGATTTTATTTTTCTTTTATAAATAGTGTAATTTAAATAAATAAAAACAAATATAGATGATGCAAAAATATTACCAAAAAAATATATAATGTTCAATCCATTATTGTTTTATAATATATATAAAAAAGAGACATTAATAAATCATAATATTACGGATCATATCTTGTTGTAACAGGTTGGAAAAAAGTATTTATTTTTATTTTAATGGACTTTATCAATATTATTATTATTATATTTTTTTAAAAAAGTTATCAATTAATAAATTAACCACAAAAAATGAATCAATTGATAAATATACCAAAAAATAAAATAGTTCATTAATTTCAAAATTTTCATGTATAAATATAAATATGTAAATAAACTTGAAATTAAAAAAAAGAAAAGAAAATTACATATGCGATATAAAGTTGAATCTCGATTAATATTTTGCGTTTCCACCGTGTATATATATATATATATATATATATATATATATTATTCACATTATTAAATTCAAACCACAATAAATTTTTAATTTTTTTTTTCATTTAAACAAATATTTTTCACTCCAACCCTTTTTCACCTTTATTTTTAATTTTAATTTTATTTCTTTTTTCTCTTTATTATATTGTTTTCAATATCTTTAAATCCCATTTTAACAACAAATTATTATAAATTTTTTAAAAATATATTTACAAAAATTTAGACTTTAAAAGTATATAAATTAAAATGAAATGAAATTATATTAATTTCTTTTTGAAAAAACGTTAGATAATTAAAAATATAGCCA
This sequence comes from Cucurbita ficifolia, assembly GCA_033971965.1. Classification (NCBI taxonomy): domain Eukaryota; kingdom Viridiplantae; phylum Streptophyta; class Magnoliopsida; order Cucurbitales; family Cucurbitaceae; genus Cucurbita; species Cucurbita ficifolia. Next base: position 5,932,064 of record CM066970.1, read on the forward strand.
TCTTTCCCTAAATATATTCACTTAAAATATACAAAAATATGTATTTTGGATACTTTTTTATTTTAATATTAATATCCTTACTATTTGCTTAAAATTCAATCTTAAAAAAATAATAATAATAATTTTTATGTACATTTTTTTTAATAAGTCTCCATAAACTATTTAAAATTGACATTTAAAAGTATATAAACTAAAATGGAAATTAAATATAATATTAATTTTTTTTGTAAAAAAAGTTCATAGGAAAAAGAAAATGGAACAAAGTGAGGATGCTTTTTAATATTCCCACTATAATAATAATAATAATAATAATTAATATGAAGAACAAATAAAAAGGCAATAAATAGTGTAAAAAAGAAAAAATGGAACAAGAAGGATAAATCTCTGTCAGTACTCTCTCTAGGTCGATATAGTCAGTACTCAAACATGTTCTCCTAATCTCTGTCTGTCTGACACTACAAAGATTTCACGTACATTTATGTTAAATATTATGATTATCAAAAACTTATTTCATAGATATTAAAAAAAAACACCAAAAATTAAGAAAACAAGAGAGAGAAAGAGATTGATTAAGATTTCTCTGATATCTCAGGTTGGGTTTGGGAGAAGAACGAAACTTTTTCTCTAACAGACCGTTTTAAAGCAGGAAGGAAGACAATATCTACTAATGGTGGGCTTAGGCCCTTACAATTTCATAACAAAAATGTATTATAAACAAAAAGAAGATATGAAATTCATTCATTGTTCTTCATTTCTATTGCTTTTCCCAGAAAAGGGAAGGCCAAAAAGAACAAAAAGAGATAGAGAAGTAACAAAAATTGATGAAGGAGAGGTATTGGATCATGGGGAGCAAGGATAGTATTGGGAGGTGACAATGCCATTATGTTTCATGGAAGGGCCAGAAGGAGGAACAGGGAAGGCTTTGGGGAGGAAGCCATTGATGAATCTTGGAGAATTAGTTGTGAGCTTGAGCTTGTTGAATCTTGAGCCATGGCTGAAACCCACATAGAAAATGAGCATTAAAGCAAGTATCAACCATATTGCGACCATTATTTCACGTCCTTTTCCCATTGAAACCAAAGGAATTAGAGAAGGAGAGGGTTTTAGGCTCCAAAATAGAGAGAGATAGAAGAAGAAATGGGAGGATATGGGAGAAGTAAATGGAGGTGGGTGGGAGTGTTTGGGGGCCAGTGGGGGCAATAGAGGTTTATTAAATCAAAGAATTCTAGGGTATGGGGATGAGATGAGACCTAAATTTAATTATATAAAGAAAAAGGACCTAAAAAAGGGAGAGATTGATGGTATTGATTTGAAAGGTTATGAAATAGTGGAGAGAGTGAAAAAGGGGTTTAGAGGGGAAAAATAAGGTATCGAATCAATGAGATTATATTTGAATGAGAACGATCATGAGGATAAAATGACTAAAAATGTGAGATCACACCTCGGTTGGGGAGGAAAACGAAGTATTCTCAATAAGGGTGTGGAAACCTCCCTCTAGCAGACACGTTTTAAAAAACTTTGAGGGAAATCTCGAAAGGAAAACCCAAAAAGACAATATCTACTAGTGGTGGGTTTTGAGCTTTTTCAGTGACTCAATCATAGAAACTTCATATTAAACGTATTTTACTTGGAACAATCCAATATTGAGTGACCTCATAGGGTTCCTAAGAAACATGTAAGTGAGTACAAAACATGTGAGATCTCACATGATTGGAGGGAGAAACAAGTGTCAGCGAGAACACTGGGTCTTGAAGGAGATGGATTGTGAGATCCTACATCGGTTGGGGAGAAGAACGAAACATTCTTTATAAAGGTGTGAAAACCTCTCCCTAGCATTTGAAAAACTTTGAGGGAAAGCTCGAAAGAGAGTCCAAAGAGGACAATATCGAATTCTTGAACTGTTATAAAACATGTTGAAAAGGCTCGTGTTGGTCGACTCCATTTTTATCGAATTCTTGGATTACTAACTCAATGCATTCTCCCTATCCGGACATCATTTTTGAGGAGTAGTAAAAGATTTGAGTGAGAGAAGAGGTGTTTTGTGAGTCACAAAGTTGATGAGGGAAAAAGGGAGTGTGGGGTCTTAAGCAAGCATTAATGGGCGACAGAGAAGGGAGCTCCAACAGTGCATGTTTTTTTTCAAGTAACCACGATACCCACTATTGTCCCTTTCTGCTGTAGCTTCAACTGTAGACATGTTTTTGTTTTGTTTTGTTTTTTGTTTTTCAAAAGAGTGTGGAGCGTAGCAGGTTTTGACCACCTAATTTTATGCTAAATTAGATCTTCCAAAAACCAACTCTCCCTGGAAGATGGAACACCCCATTCTTTGTCTATCGTCTGTGTACTTAACTCTTGTTCTTACTATTTTTTGCTTAAAAAAAAAAAACTAAAATTCTTCCTAAACTCATTCACCTAAATATGATATGATATATGTGCAACATGAATGATATGATATGATTGACATGCAAAACGACGAGCTAGCATGAAATACAATCCTGACATACGCATGAAAGATATGATAAACGGTATGAGAAATGATATGATATGAAGGAAGACTCTAGCAAGATTGTATTGAATGATAATGAAAATAGAAAAATGTTGGGACCTCATCATGCATCGAGGGATACCCCTTCTTCTTCACGATAGTACGGACGCGTACACTGCAAGACAGGGAAATGATCATTATGTTTATCATAATGTTTCCGTAATGGTCGCGATTTCTGACGAGTGTCCGACATCAACACTTAACATAGAATGCTCGCCCGACCAAAACAGGGCCCAGGAGGTGTGCGAACTGACTGGTGGGTCTATACTCGCACATGTGTACCGTGTGTAGGGAAATTAAGTACACATCCAAGTTGCCTATTAGGATAGCCATCGTAGAAAAATAGACTGTTATGATAGGTCCTATTCATGAAATTGTGTGTGTTTACATGTAACCCCGACAGAGGGATCGCTTAATGAGTATTCCTTAAAATACTCAAGTCATGTGCTACTCTTATTTTTCAGAAGTCAAGACATCTTTGTACGGCTGACGACGGTTTCACAATTCGAGACCATGACACATGCATAGGGTGATTATACTTATTTTCTTAGAGTTAGGTTAGAATAGGGTGTTTTTAATTTTAACGTTTATTTATTTCATTTAGTATTTCGTTGTGTCGTTTTACCGATGTTTTCGAACACGTAAGTCCATGATAGTGTTTTCAGTTGAAGTTTATGTTTTAGGATAAAGTTTAAACGCTTATTTCGACATAGAAATGATTACGCTATGATGACGGTAGCGACTCTAGGTAAGTAGAAATCAAGTGTCGTTACAATAGAGAGAACACACAATCAAACAAAAGCTCAATGAGGAGATAACATCCATCTATTTTGTATATCCTATTGATTTGAATTTCTATTTTCGTCCATGGTATTAATGCTTTTAAATCGCTCGAATTTTTACTGTATTTTTCTATATTTTCTGTATTTAGATTAATGAATTTAATAAATTATTACAAAATAAACTCACTCACATTTGGTCAAAACCTTTCTTTTTGTCGGTTAAAAAAGACAATATTGGTTAGCAGTAGACTTGGACGGTTACAAATAGTATACACTAGACACTGTGCCAACAAAGAGATGAATTAATGGTCGACAATTATCCCATTAATAACTTTTTCTCGAGGTTTAAAGATAATAACTTTTTTTTTTTTAATTTATAAATAAAGGATCACATTTTCTCTTTTGCCACAAAAATTTGTTGTAGCCATGATTGATTTGTTTTTTCTTTTATTACTTTAATAAATGTAAGAGAAGATTTGAACTTTTATTAATGCTTCAATTCATGTTGGTCATTATAAATAGTTTGATTAAATAACAATTCTCCCATAATTCTTTATATTCCAATTTACATAATGATATTGTTCACTCCCGAGCATAAATTCTCATGGCTTTGCTTTGGGCTTCCCCAAAAGGCCTCGTACTAATGGAGATAGTATTTCTTGATTATAAACCCATGATATCATTCCCTAAATTAGCTGACGTGAGACTTTCATCCAACAAGTTGTTCTCACTTATGTTGTGACAATCAGAAGAAAAAAAAAAAACTCGTACTACTCCCTCTAAACATTTCTTCACTCACAATGCCTTCCCCAATGTAGAACAGATCGATTTCAGACTATCTCATCGATTTTCTCAACGTCGCATAGATTTAATTGATAAAAGAAGAATTATCGTTGGAAGATACCATTATGGTAAGTCAATTTCTAAATTCTCTTTTTTTTTGAAAATTTTATAAATTTCGTTATAATTTTATTGATTTGAGTTAGAAGAATAATATCGAAAATAATTTATGCCTTGATAAAGAAGGGCTTGCAAAAGGAAGTAAAAAGGGAGAAAATCACACGAGAGGAAAAATGTGAGAAATCAACTAATAAGCCTCGGGAAGGACAGTGCCCAAATCATACGTTCGTAGCTGAACCCACAACAAGCTCAAAAATTCACTTTACGCCAGCATCTCACGGCCTAGGCGAGTTCTGTGATGTCCCATATTGGTTGGGGAGGAGAACAAAACACCCTTTATAAGGGTGTGGAAACCTTCCCATAACAAACGCGTTTTAAAGCCTTGAGGGGAAGCCCGAAAGGGAAAGCCCAAAGAAGACAATATCTGCTAACGGTGGATTTGGGTCGTTACAAGTTCGCCTATTAGTGCTTCCCAGCCCACGTGTCTTGTAGCCCAATTTGCAAAATTAGGTGAGCCAATTGCCATGGTAGAATTCCAAGTTATTATTGTGGACTAGGTAGAATTAAATTTTAAGGGGCAACGTTAAGCTAGCATCAAGGAAGCGTGGTGACTTCGGCCTAGACAACCAAGCGAGTGACTCTACTAAAAGAACTAAGCAAAAAAGTAAGATAATATGGTTAAATCGTAGAAACTTCAAAAGAATATTACGTTTAAGCGTCGATTTTCGATTCAAATTTGAGTTAAAATCCTAAACTTGGGCATCATAAACTTTGATGTGATGTGTTTAATTTGTTCTTATTGTATATTTTGTGTCAAATTAGCTTTATAAAAAAGCTTTATGCCCAACTCAAGTGCCCTTTTGAACACTCAATTAAAGCACAACATAATTATGAAAAGAAAGGGAACAAATATTGAAGATACACTTAAATCATAGGTTTATCCTTAAATTTCTTAACTTTATATGAATTAAATATCATCCACTCCACTTTTTTCTAAAAATTATTTAATTTTTTTTTTCGATGTAATAAATGAGATAGAAAGATTTGAACGGATTAAATATTAAAATAAAAATTCAGCCAAAATTATTGCTTCTTGGCGGGGTCGGATCCACAAAGGAGCACGAGGAGTATGTGCCCTTTTCGCCCTTGTCGAGTCCCTTGTTTGATTTTAACTCTTAGTTTTCTTGAAAAGCTAATTATAGGTTCTTCTGTCCATCGGATTTCTTATTTCAATTCAAGCATGCCTCTCGAGCTATGTTTATGTTTATATGTGTTTTACTTCGGTTTAGATGGATAATTCTTAGTTACAAAGTAATATTAATTAAAAAATAACAATAATCTATTATAAAGCAATTTTAAATGCATAACTTTTTCTAGGTTACCTAAGATAGAAAAAGGTTACACTGCCATTCGAGGAGCGGTGGGTTGTTGCACTCCCAAGTTTACACGGGTTACTTTGAGTAAAGTCTCAATCCTATGGGGAATAGGCAGGACTATCTGATGTCAGTATTAACAGTAGCGATGTCTCGGTCTCATAAATAGTTAGATTTCAAGTTACATTTTATGAAAATCGCTGTTCAAAACTTCTTTTGGTGTGACGCTGTTCAAAACTTTATATTGAAACAATGAAGGTCTCGATATGCTGGGATGAGGTAGGCGACAAGGTATTCTTGAAGGTGTGCCTAGTAAAAGGCATCTTGAGGTTTAGACGAAAGGACAAGTTGAGCCCATGCATCGTTGGACCCTTCAACATTTCGGATCAGATTGGGCCGATGGGATATAAACTAGTCCTACCACCATTCCTCTCTGTGATGCATAACATATTCTACGAATTCATGATTCGCAAATACTTGATTGACATGATACACGTTATAGATTACAAACCTCCCCAAATAGACGAGGATCCGAGTTATACCAAGTTTAAGGTGCTTTCGAAATGAAAGATTCTTTTAGATAGGTGTGATGTAACAACAACAAAAAATTAGAAAATAAATAAATAAGAAGAGTTGTCCTACATCCGTTATATTGTTGAACTCCAATATAAAAGAGAGATCCCTTGGAGTACCAAGTCACAACAATTACTCTGTTCCATCCCATTTGGTCGATTTGGATCCACTCGATCTAGTTAGTGGATACATTTTCAAATGCTCCAACTCAGCTTCTTGACTGATCCAACTCAAGTTTGATATTTTCAGACCCTTTCCTACCATTTTCGACTCTTCGGGAGAGAGGCATCCTTTCCACTTTTGGAGGCATTTAAAGTTAGTGTGGCTACGTTTTAACTAATTTATATTATTTAGAGCTAATATTAGATTATTTTATATAATTATATGAGTTAATTTCATATTAGAATTCTAAATTATGACGGTGGGACTCCTCACTTAGAATTAGATTTCAAGGAGCAACTTCAAGCTAGTATCGACTTAGACCAACCAAGTAAGTGATTTCACTATAGGCTTGGTTGGATGACTTGATTTTTGTATGAACCATGCGTGTCTTGTGACCCTTGCATCAAGATACTTCTCTGTAATAATGAATACGGACACGAACATTATGATATCTATATTTCGCCATGATATTATGCAGGCTCCTTTCCCTCCATGGTTTCGACAACGTGAGCATGCGCTAGTTAAAGGGTAGGCTTAGGGGGTATGTAAACACCCATCTGGTGGATCCATGTGCACGTATATCGACTGTGTGTAGAAGAGTACTGCACATCCAATTCTTGCCTAGATTGGAAAGTAGAGTTCAAAGCCATAAATATTTTTACAAAAAGATATGTCCGACCATGATTGCTTGTGTTTGCATTTATTGACCTCAATAGTGGAGTTAGTTACTGCTCAAGTCAAGTCAAGTGCTCCTTCTTCTTCGAGTAAAGGTAAAACACCCCTATACAACATTGCTGGAACGACCATAGAATCGAAATAAAGGTAGTTGCATTTTTTATTAAATTGTAGCTCTTATGTTAGATCAGGGCGATTCCATTGTTTTAAACTTGTTATTTCGTTTCTACTACTCCATTGTGTTTTCTTTAAGTTAAAATGGATGTTACGAATGTTTAGGCTCATGGTATCATTTATGAAATATTTTCAAATGAATTTTTCCTACATTAGTAGTCTTGTCACTCATATCTAGTAGATCTCTATTTTAATAGAAAAATAGGGTCGTTACACTTCTTTCCTATCTTTATTTCTTTTTTTTTTTTTTCGTATTCTTTCCTCTTCTTCCATTCTTCTACTCTCTTTCTTCCTCCACTCCTTCTTTATCAAATTTTCAACCCAAAAAAAAAAAAACTTGTCTATTCCAAATCTAAAACGAAAGGGACATTTGCTTTAAGATCATTCTCCCTTTGATATATAAAAATTTCATTTTTTAAAAAAATTGGGAAAGAAAGAAAGTTGTCGAGCACCGAAAGGTCAAAAAAATTGGTGACCTGAACATAGAGGAGCTAGCGAACGATGGTCGTAACTATAACAGTCTTAAAGGAGAATTTTTACTTCCATAATCTCATCAAATCATTTTTTATTTGCACTAACTCAAAATTTAATTTCGCTTGTAAATTCAATAGGATGAATTAAACAAATAAATAATTGTCACAATGATCAACAAGTAACGACGATAGTAATCGTCAACAAGCGACAACAAACAACAAGGGCAATAGACAACGAGTGACAACAATGGAGGTTAACAATGGTCGACAACAAGCATCAATTATAACTCACACAACTCCATGGTTTTGCCACCATTATAATCCATGAGATTGTCTTTGCAACCCTAATATATTGATTAGGTAGAGTCAAACATGGGTTTGAGTTTGAAACCCAAAACTACCCAAACCACAAGGGGCGAAACGACCCTTAAAAGTTTTAAGTCATGTACATTTATCTTTACCATCCACTCAAATTATTAAACACTTGTCAAGTTATGGGTCCTAATATCAAACTATATAATGAATATGTGAAAAAGATTGGGTTTGAATAGATATGGACGATCATAATGACATTGTTGATAAGAATTTCGTGTATGTTTGATCTAATAAAGAAAGTGTTAGAAATAAACCACCACCCAATGAAACAACGATCGACCAAAAAGCAACTCAAGCTATCAAATAAAAATCTCCTCTGGGTGTACTCGAAGCTACGCAAATGTCATGTAGTCACAGAAGTCAGATCAATAACATTCTAGAAATTGTTGGGCCAACCACAATTGGTGTAATGTTTGGGTCAAATGACGATACAAGAACTCTTTTCTTGCCTCCAGTCAAATGAATACAAAAGAGACGACATCAACAATAGCAATAATAAAAGGTCATGAATGAAGTAAGGGACAACTTGCTCGATTTCTATCATCCAATTCACAACAAATCAAATGAACCCTAGCGAAAAAGACGGCAGAGTTACCTGAGAAGTGCTAACACTCCAAGATCAGCCCTGCAGTTCATTCTAAGGCCAGGATGCCCATTACCCAATGTTTGGATAATCTTATGTGAATAATCTATATCCATGTAAGACTGTAAGTGAAGTTAACAGAAGCTCAGAAAATTGATCTATCAACTCCTACATACTTACTGGATGCTTCCCCTCAATGAGAGACTGCTGCCAAAAGCTTTGTTCCTGTATGTCAAAAAAAGAGGGAAAAGAAAAAGAGGCACAAACACAAAAGTAAAAACTTCCTCTAACATTAACTCACTAGTCATATAATATACACTACAAGTAAACATATACGAAAATGGACAACCGCCCATAAATTAATTGAAAAAAAAATTAAAAGGGACAAAAGGAGGTGAAAGGATGAAGAAAGTGACAGAACAAAGAAATTAATAAAAGGTGATCACTTTCCTTCTCGCTAATTCTCCCCCACTTGGTCACCAAGCCACAATATCTGAGCCAAAATGAGCTTTTAATGGACATAAACATATATATAACCTACCAAACTTTGTGCAAAAGAGGAGATTAGCTCACTCTGAACTCTAAGCAGATTCTACCCAGAATCTGAAGATTTGTCATTACCCTTTCATCTGTTAGAGATTGTAGAACCATGGGGAGATAACTTCCTCCTACTCTCATGCAGGATTTGAAGAAATTGAGGATTTCTCAGTTCCGCGAACATTATATTTCTCGTAGACTTTGTCGCGATTTTCTGACCACCAACTCTCTGCTTGGTGCTCTCCAAATCGTCTCCGACTGCATGTAGATTTGCATCAGTGATAAACATTTTGTTGGTTTAAGCAATTAAAGATGCAGCTTAGATCAAAGCAAGTCATTAGAATCCAAAGCATTGTCGTAACAGATATCTAAGATGAGATAAATCATCTGTCCATTAAATATTGGAAAACAATAATATTTTCTAGAAATCTTGGAAGATGTGAATTCCCACATGCTTCATTCACAAGTTTTCGTTTGTTTTCTCCAAAGTTTGTCTTGAGCTCTTGTACCAAATGAGTTGCAGAAAAATATAATAGGACTGGTCAAATATTATATCAAATTCCACGGCCAATAAAGATGGATTACCTGAAGCGCACTCGTTTAAGGTCTCTAGTTCCATCACGAAGTGCCATCAAAGTTATGTATACACCAGGTTCATATTGTTCAATCCATTCAGCCTCAACTTGATTGTCATTGCCTGGCGATGCAGAACTTCTTGACCTTGTGTTACTCTCACTATCTAGTAAAAGACCCGAGCTATTTGCTCCCTCTGACATGCTGCTACTGCGGCGGCTTTCCCAAACCCCTCTATGACCATAAGAGAGTCTAACATCTGGATCATCATCTATCACATCAGAGGTTAACCGCCCTGGCTCTGAGGATGAGTTAGTTTCATTACTTGCAGGGAATTCTCCAGAGGAATTCGCTGGACCTTGAAATCCGTTACTCATGGAATAGTCAGTTGCTACTGAAGAAGCCAAGGATAAGGAGCTGTGTGAATCAGATTCTGAATGACGCTCTCCATTTGAAGCCAAGTGGTGGGCGCCATTTTGCTCCATACCATTTGGAAGATCTAATGTTCTCACGTTTTCAGAGTCGATAGTTCCAGGAAGGCCCATTTTTACTCCATCAGGTAACCTTTCGGCCATATCTTTAATCTGGAAATAAGATTAGTAGAACATGATGAGGATTACAGTAGATCAGTGAAATAATTTCTACACAAAGTAATGATCATTGGTTGGAGTGTCTCAGTTGGAAAGAAGAAAATGAGAGAGCAGAATGAGTTTAATAGCAGAATTAGCCATCTGAAGGAACCTAGCCTCAAAATTTTATGGATTCAGAAAAGAAAAAACTACCATACTCATACACACAGTAATCTAATTGGAAAAGTCATGATTTTCTTTCTTTTGTATCATAATACCATTGGAAAGACCAACAACCTCAAGATGCCATTTTTAGACCAAACAACAGTTCATGCATAACAATGAGGATCAAAATAGATCAACGTGATTCATGAAAATATTATAATGATAAAGCATTGAGACATGATACTCCATAGTAAAGATAATGAGTGCATATCTGAGATCAACCTGAGCAGTAAGCGATTTAATAACATCTTTTGCCGATTTGGATTTAGTAGATTCCTCTGCAGCCAAAGCAATAGCTTCTTGTGCTTTTTTCTCTGACTTCCGAAGTTCTAATTCTTGAAGTTCACATCTCTTTCTCAGGCTCTCAACCTTAAGGTTTAGAGAAAAATAAACAACCCAATTAAGTGCCGTACAGATTTAACTATAACAACCTACAAATACTTTCCTTTTACAATTTCAAGTTAAAGGAAACTGGCAATACAAGGAATCAGGTCATTACCTGTGCACGCAGCATGAGAACCTCTTGATTTAAAAGTTCGTTTGTTTTTTTCAAGCTATCTGCTATACCTTTGGAGAAGGAAAGTCCTGATGCTGTAGGAACAGGTGTAGCAGACCTTGGCGGACTAGATTTTCTGGACAAAGGTGACACAGATCTGGAATTAACTCCATTAGCCATAGGGATTGGCTTGGGAGCTAGTCGTCGAATATCAACAGTGTTTGGACCATCTTTGAGTTGCAGAAGAGTATGTGCTTGAGTGGGGCGAACAATGGAGAATGTATCTGTTCTCTTCCCTTGCTTGGCTGCTTTGCTATCTAGTTGTTTTATCAGATCCATATTGGAAAGTGCTGTTTTAGGAGGTCTTGTGTCATTCTTGTCCAGCTTATCCCTGCTCTCACCAGACAGTCGGGGAACAGCATTCTTCCGGTAATTAATTCCAGATTCCGACGCCTTGCTCAATTTGGCATAACAAGAATCACATACACGATAAGATTTCCGAGGAGTAGGAGCCAGTGCAGCTCTTAATGCTTTTTTAGAACTACACGAGTGGCAGTGCACAAGTCCACAGTTGTAACAGTTGTGTCTCTTTCTTGTGAAACCAAATGCCTGCCTACAAGAAGAGCATTGTGACTGCTCTGTACCTGACAATGATTTGTGAAGACAAATAGCTGCAGAGTAGTTAGATCCACAAGAAATGATTTTGACATGTTTATCCTTCAAAGCTTCAACCAAAGTTGGTGATTTCCGATCCTCAACATCTCCATGGCCTAGCCTTCCATTTGCACCCTTTCCCCATGTATAAATTTCATTTTTAGAGGTAAGTACCATCACGTGATATGCACCACAAGCTACCTCTTCAGCAGATTCCCCAGAAAGCTTATCTTCCACCAAACATGGCTGCTTTCCATCAGCATTGGGATTTCCAAGCTGACCATAAACTGAACTTCCAACTGTGAAAACTTGTCCTGATGTTGTCAATCCAACAGTTATGCTGTGACCACAAGCAATTTTATGAAAATTATACTCAATTAGTGCTGGAACACATGTAGGTTTAAGCCGGGGTTCTTTGTCTCCATGTCCTAAACGATTCTTGTCTCCATCACCCCATGTAAACAATTTACCTGATGAGATGCTTGTACTAGATTGTGTCATAATAACTTCTACCACAGCGGCAGTATGCCACACTCCACATGCAACAGCAATTGTCCTCAAACCTGATAAAGACTCTACTACTCTTGGATATGAAATACTTTTTTTGTTACCATGACCCAAAACCCCAAAAGTACCATCACCAAATGTGAATAGTTGCCCCATAGATGAGATCAATGCTGTATGCCATGGACCACATGCTACTGATGCAACTTGAAGCCCCTCGAGAATACCTGTGATTCTCTTTGGCATCCAATGGCTAACATATGTTCCATTACCAAGAAGCCCGGCATTATGTATACCATCTCCCCATGTATAAAGTTCCCCCTCCATTGTAACAGCACAGGTATGGAACTCTCCACATGCCACAAGATCAACCGTAGTCGCTGCCAAGGCTTCAACAAGACGAGGATGTGTTACATCCTTCCCCATTCCCAAGCCAAGCCTTCCTCCAGATTCCTCGCCCCATGTAAAGACCTCTCCTTGCCTCGTGACTATGGCAGAATGTCTGACTCCACAGGCTATATGTTGTGCATCTAGAACAATATTGGACTCTAGCGGCTTCGGAAGTAGCACATCTGTCCTTGAGTTCACGCTAATATCGCTATCAGCTCCAGGCTTATTAAAATTATCACTAATAACCTCACCCCATATGTATATATCTCCTAGAGCATCACAGTCATCTGGTGTAGAGCCATGACTGGAGGAGCTAGGAGCACTTGAAACACTAACTCGAAAGATATCTGAACTAGATCCTTTTGCTTGCATAGTCGTCTGTTTCAATGGCACATGTGACCTTGTAGAGTTCTCAGACCTAACACTTGTTGGAGATTTATTTGGACTAAAACTAACACAGACCTCAGGAGAGCTAATATCTCCAGTGACACTATTGGAGCTGTCACTTGGGCTACTTGAAGTTAGGTCACTGTTGTCCTGAAATAAATTCACGAGCATCGATAAAGGAATACACGAGAAATTTATAATTACTTTTTATGGCAGAGCACCTGAAATTTTGAATCTAACAGCAAGAGAATGACAGTCACCACAATCTTGCATTCATTCAAACAAAAGCAATAAATTTTGGCAAACATTCTAGACCCAATGGCTCAATGACACCAATCTTCATTGCATTAAAAAAAAGAAAAAAAGAAAAAAAAAAGTTAACATCTCACGGACATTAACAGGGCAATAATTATAGAATGCAAAAAAACCATTGGATTTTTCAGATAATAATGTATAAAGCTTTGAAAAACATACCGGCTCATTGGATTTTTATTAATGAGACAAATGCAGTAAATTTTAGACAGTATCCCAAACCCACTGACATAACAACAGTACTACACTCACCATTAAATGACAATGTATCTCCCATTCATAAAAGAACAATGACGGCTTTCATTAATCATTAGTATAGGAGTAGAATTGTAATCAGAGAGTCAATTATAATATAGTGAGTTTTTCCCAGCTAAAATGTGCAAATGGTTTATCATTATTGAGCATGCATGTTTAACTATTAATCAATTCCAAGTAGGCAGATTACATCTTGATAGAGGCCACCATCATTCCATCCATCAATCTTGGAACGTCCACCGTCACCAGAACCTATTAATGGTTTCAGACCCGCTATCCAAATTTCAACCTCGACTTTATCCTTACAAATCTGAAAAGCCAGAACATGTTGAAGTTACTTTTAAAGGTGGAAGGAAAAAAATCAGAAGCAACGACTTCTTGATTACAAACAATAAGATTGTTCATCACCAACCAGATCAAGGGATCGTTTTCCATTGTTGTAAATCAGAGAAAATGATAAATAATCCTTCTCAGGTCGCAGAAATCGTTGGAACACGGCCTAACACAATTGAAGTACACACATCCAGTTTAACCAATATCATCAAAAAATCATGTAATGGGTATTATCAAAAATTTCATAGAACTTACAGTTCTTTGTCCAGGAATAATTCTCGATACAGAAGCTAATTTCAAACTATTTTCACCGGTTGTTGAAATCCAAATTAAAGATGATTCATCCTGCAAGGTCAATTAATTGAAAATCAGTAACTGTGATATACACGTCAGATAAGTCATGGTAAAGCTACATGCATGAGCATAAAAATTAGAAATGAAGCGCTTGTTCTCTACATAGATTGGCCCCAGCATCAACAAATATCGCTTTAAAATCTATTCATCATCAAGTGAGATGAAAAAAGTAGCTATAAGAAAGCATAAAACAGAAAGCAGATGGGATAACAAATTCAATCACGTGCAAAAGGAAATATTAAAACATACAAACCCAAGCGGCCCCCACATTTTATGCATACACCTTCAGTTGTTATCAATTTTAAAGATGAAAGAAGAAGGAAATATCTCTTAAGCGTTCCAATGAGGCAAGTTATTTATTGCTTCCAGTTGATTATAGTTTAGCACAAATTTTGATTACTACTCGTTTTGCTCCCCCCCACCCCCACCCTAATTCTTTTGCATCCTACACTTTTCAACCAAATCGTCCTCTTAAAAAATCAACCTACCAACAGCACATTCAATAGTTTTCTTGGGAAATCCATTGCCCACCAACTATAGGTAGGCAAACCATCGTTGTTTAATGTTTCCACATTTGCATACTCTTCGTCCAGATAATTAGTCATTACCCTCCAACCCCCCTCACCTAACAATTCACCAGTTTTAGATGCCACTTCTCCTTCCTTCCTAATCTTCGAACTCAGTTGTTCATCATTCAGATTCCTTCCCAAACGAACAATATCCAAGGGAAGAGGGTTTTCTGAAATGTCAAGGCTGTTTCATAAGAGACTTTCATGAACACATTTAACTCTTCCAACCAACAATCTTGAAGAGTGGCTAAACTACAATTTACTGTATGAATCTTCCCACATTTGGTCTCTATGAAAAATCCAGCAACGATCAAACAACAAAACATATCTTTGATCTCTATGCTTGCTTCCAAGCACAAGTATGTCCATAGCATTGCTAGCACATTGTATAAAACAGTATCAAGTGACTATAGATAAATAAGTGATGATAAACATTAAGAAACATCATTTTACTCTTTACATTAGGTGAATCAATCATATTTAATTTTAAATATTTATTATTGTCATATTAAAACTTGAACTTGAACAATTAGTAAAATTAACACTCTTTACTATTTGAGTTTATATTTTTCATGAGATTTAGGCCTAAACTTGGGCATTACTATGGTTTGGGGAGTGGTTATTTAGGGACACTAGCTGGCAATCCAGGTTGTTTCCCGCTCGATATTAAAGCTTATTCCCTATTATCTCATTGGCCAACCTTTATTATATTATTTTGAGATTATATCTAGTATTCAAATTTTGCCTCAATTTTTAATTGCTCTGGCAACGCACTCCTAATCCGTGCTTTTCCTCTAAATGTCCAGCCAACTGCAGCACCTTAGCGCAGTTAGTGGAGCAACTAGCTTTGAGTTCGAGAGGTATTCCACTCCTAATTGCACTCATATATTGATTCTTTGGCATCAGTAAATTCAAACCCCTATTATTGTGGGTGTAACTGGTAGTTGTCTTTACTGTGTTGGACAATTTCTATCGTAGTGTTTGGTCATTTCAATGCTGAGTTTGGACTCTTTTAACCGCTTGATTTTGTGGAAGTATTTACATTATTTGCGGATGTGTTTGAATGTGTTGTTGGTCGGCTTGTAGGTGTTTTGTTAGTTAGATCTCTAGGGTTTATTGGTTTGTTTATAAGCAAATTTCTAACTTGGTTGAGGATGAAATTAATTTTATCATTGAACCAAGTATATGATTCAACATGATAAAACTAAATTGACTTACTCATCCAAGTTAGGGTGGCAGGCCAGAAATGTTGATAACAATATATTTATACAAATAAAATAATTAAATCAAACTCACATTAGAAAGTCTAAATGGACAAAATTTTGGTTTCCCTTTACGACCATACTTGAGGAGTTGAGAACCCTTCTTCAAAGCAATTAGTGCCTGCAAAGATATTAGATCTTTCAAAATTATAATAGGATAAAAGTCAAAAGATTGTAAGCGTAGACAGTAAAATTATACATTTGATCAAAATAAACTAAAATGTAAGCTATAGTACTCAAGAAATTAATTAAGTTTTACAAAGTTTCCTCCCTCAAAATCATCAACTTGAATGAGATTGCACTGGCATTGCAGCAAACGTGAGATTTAAATACCATAGAAATTTTCCTATATATGTTCTTTCTTTTTTTTTCCTTTTTTTGAGTTCACCTTTCTCTGTTTTCTAAATTAATAAAGAAGCACTAGAGGAACAGGGACGCTTGAAACGTTTCTGATTATCATATATTCTTTAACTTTCTCCTTCCTATTTTGGCAGGACTCAAAAAATATTTCTATTTAGAGGATCTGAAATCCATCGTATAGTAGCTACAAGTGACATTTCCAGGAAATGCTTTCGGAAAATTATCAGTACACTATGAGAACAATTGCAGCTCTAAAAATAAAAAGTCTACTAGTAACGCGGTACAGTTCAAATAATCAACAAAAAACATCAGTTACGAAACCAAATTGGAAGCTAAAATCCCCCTATACTCGGAACAATACACCAGCAAGCTTCAAAAAGAGAGAAAAAAAAAAAAAAAAAAAAAAAAGTCGAATTCAAAGCTAAACCACAGAGGAGTTCGGAGTCGAGACCTGCTCAGTGTTACGATTAGCATTCCCGTAGCTAACAGGATCTGCCATTCCATGTGAGAGATTCACCGAACAGCCACCACCCTCGCCGAAAAGTAGCCTGAGCTCCGGTCATCATCTACGCCGTCTACCTCATCCATACACGAACATCTCGATCACAACACACACCAAACCATCTCACTCAAGCAAAACACCATTTCTCCCTTCCTCCAAAGCTTCCAGATCTATCAATCACCAGCAATAGCAAAACCACAGCACCTCCACTCCAAGTAAAGCCAAACCGCAGTGCCTCTACTCCAACTCTCCGGCAAAGAAACAGAGATTCTTCCGGAAAACAGAGGAGAACAACGACAAGCCGCCGCAATGATAGGGTAAAAAGAGGATTACTCGACGGAAAACGTGCCGACGACGGAGTTCAGAAACGGAGGAAAGAGAGAGAGAGAGAGAGAGAGAAGTCCGAAGTTTGTCAAAAAGGAAAAAAAAAAAAAAAAAGAAAAAAAGTACCGAACCAAAGACGAAAACAAAATTGATATATTAAAAATATATTAAAATAATATTAAATTATATTAAAGTTTTTATTTATTTATTATTATTTGTTGCTTTGGAATCGACTGGGAGCGGAAAAAGGAAACAAGAAAACATTTCCAAAGCAAAGATGATGGAAATTGTTTTTTTTCTTTTTTTCTTCAGAATAAAATAAAATAAAATAAAATAAATATTTGAATATATAATAATTAATAAATACATTAAATTACAAAAATATATATATATATTTAGGTTTGGGGGAGGGAGGCACGTTGGTGAGATGAGTTCCATTGGTGTAGGATTTTATGCAATGTGGACCCAAATAATATGTATTCATCATATTATTTGGAAAAAGTGCATTTTATAATATATATATATTTATTTATTTATAATAATTATTATTTTTTAATTTCTTGAGACCATATTAACCACGACTCTCCACAATGTTATGATATTTGAGTATAAGCTCTGGTAACTTTGTTTTGGGCTTCCCAAAAAGTCTCACGAATATTCTTTGATTATAAACTCATGATCATTCCCTAAATTAGCTGACGTGAAACTTTCATCATCCAACCCATGTTATAATTTCTGATTTCATTTCATTTTTGTGAAACTAATTTCGTCTAAAATTTAATTCTCGGATATTCTCAAAATTCATGAATGTACGTCAAGAAGTAATAATTATAATATTTTTTTCAAATATAAATTATTAAAGGAGAATATACTTTTTCAATATTCAATATATCATTTTTTTGAAAATATCTTACACGGTCCTAAGAAACTATCTCGTTAATCTCGTGACACTCCAAACGTACGACCATATCGAGCTGAATATAATTTTTTTAAAAATCATAAATTTATATTATTTGGGTCCACATTGCATAAAATCCTTCACCAATGAACCTATCTCACCAACTTGCCTCCCTCCCCAAACCCCAAATCCCAAACAAATATAAATATTATTCTTTTTTCCTTTTCTTATTATTATTATTATTATTATTATTATTATTTTATTTCACTTCTACTCATTTCTTTTAAAATTTAGTTTTTTTTGGTCCTCTTTTTCTAAAACGTCGTCAATTACATAACATATCTTAAAGCTCGTGATTTATTAACGTTCGTAAGAAAAACTTAACAAACAAAATAAACGTATATTCAAATTTAAATTACGAAGGAGAATTAACTTTTTTAATATTCAATATATCAAAAACTTTACCGTGAAATTGAGCGGAATAAATTTTCAAAATATCTTATGAGTAGAATTTTATTTTAGTGATCCATGAGTATGGGAGATTTATTCACTGATCGATCTTGTGCATGGGCTTATGATTAGAGCTCGATTTTTATATTAAGTTATTATGAATTATATTTTTAAGCTATTAAAATTACTGGGTGAATGTAACGGATAGCTCAAATTTAGTATAAATTTCATTTTGATCATAATATTTATCAATTTCATTCAATGTGAAAATGTAACGACTCATGTCCAGGATTTAGAATCTAAATTTAGTATATGATGATCCCGACACTTCCATACATCCCCAGTGACATGGTCAGGTGACTTACTCTTTATTTCTAAGAGTGAAAATTATTCCATAAACTAACACGAGTTCTACCCAATAAAAATAATTTCAATTATTTTAATTAATTTATGTTCTTCAAGTGATAATTTATTTATTTTAGTGAGTCATGTCATCATCCGTAGACATGTTTAGAAAATCGATTAAAACTAGACAACTTTTGAATAGAATTAAAAAAAACAGGGAACAATATTAAAAAAAAACAACTTTTTTAAATTGTTTGTATGAAAATAATATTATAACAAACATATATGAACATTTCAAGATTCTAATCATGCAAAATTTCTAATATCGTATGAAGTCTAATACGTGGACCATTGTAAAATTTAGTGACATAGTTGTGCAGAAGTTTGAACTTGAAGTTGATGTCATGGACTCACACAGGTTGACTTGAATTTCAAATGACAAAATCGAACTTTCATTAAGGATAAATTGGTGAAACCACTTTAAGTTAATCAGTTAAGTGGTCTTACTATTGGCTCGATCGAAAGATTTGTCTTATGTATGACGACACGTGCGCAGTGGCCGTGTCATTTATGTTTTATGTAAAATGACCGTGATCACCTTTTTGATGACTTTGGTAGCTAACTATCCGATCACATAATGTGTAATTACCACAAAAATTGTTATCACAATAATTATATCATGCATCATAATCGTACAATCATATATACAACATTTTAGAAAATAATACGTTTATATTCGATAGAAAAGTATATTCCACGTTCTCCCCGGACTTGAAATAGCTTAATAACCCTAAAAATAACTTAATTAGCATAATCCAAAAAGATTTTGGCCTTGAATAAAGGATAAGGGAACGGCGTGACCTTGAAAATCGAGTCAGGACCATAATATAGTAGTTGGACCAAGTGTAACGCTCCTAATTTTCTTGAAAAAATAAGAGACGTCACTACATGCATGTCTTTAATAACACATGCAAAAATTTAAATAAAACATTTCAAACGAAGCCATCGACTTATACGTTTAGTTTAAAACAAGAAATAGAAACAAAATCGTCAAAATAAAACCTTAACATAATGTTTGACTACGAATATGAAAAGCCACCTATAAAACTACTAACCGAAAACAATGCATACTACCATCCTATCTTTAACTTCCATGGCCATTTTAACATTTACCGTCATTCGTGCAAGAACACTTTACTTTTACAGAAATGTAAGAGTAACACATGACTTGAGTATTTGAACAAATAGTCAGTAACTAACCCATTCTTGGGGTTGAGTAATACAAACACACATACATGATAAGACTTATTCTTTTAAAACAACATAACATGACCTTGAGCTCTTTCCAGTTTTAGGTAGGATTGAATGTGTGGTACTTCTCCACACACGGCCCGCGCATGCGCACACCAAACGAGCTCTTATACGTACCCCTGGGCCTGGTTTGGTCGGGCTAAACGCGATAACGCGTCATTGGATGCCATAGAAGTGAAAGGTTTGCATGATATCATGGCAAACATAAATATCGAAGTTATGCGTCCGTACTAACATAACATAACGGGGAAGTATCCTGATGCACATGACATATATAAATGCATGAGGTCCCCATAATTAAAAAATCATAGCATAAAATCAAATATAATTTCCTCATTCCTCTCATCCATGTCAGAGTTCACATATACATCATGTATACATAACAATCATCACGGCTTTCATCTTGCATCATCATATAATCTATAACATGGCTTCACATGACAAAACATAGTATGACGTACACTGTTTTTCATTTCGTTCATATCATGGCTTAATAGGATGTCAAATACATACATAACATAACATAACATCATACATCATCACATAGCATAATATTATGGCGCATGCAAGAGCCACGGGGCATGCATCTTCATACATCATTCAATTCTTCCAATTCTAACAGCAATGTCACTTACTTGGTTGATCTAGGCCGGAGTTACTAATTATTCTTGGTACCAGCTTGAATCAGCTTCTCAAAATCCAATTCAACCTCAGATATATCGTCTTGATAATATCAATTAAAACAAAATAAATGCAAGGATCAACCACCTTGTAGTCTTTGTAGTTCAATTATTGAAGATAAAGAAATATGTAAGACATATCTACTCTATCTCTTTTTTTCTTCCCAAATCAAGTCTACTGTTTCGTTTAAATTAAAAATCATGTGTGGTTAGTTTCGTATAATTTTGATTATTCTAAAAATTAAATGTTCATATTTATAATTAGCCTACTAAATAATTGAAAAATTTATTAAATATTTAACCAAATTTTAATATTTCATGTTGTAATGTAAATATGCTTGACAAATATTGTGCCTATTAACATATCATTTACTCGATACTATGATTTATAGTATATTTGAGAATTATTTAATTAAATAAAAATATGTGTTTGTTACAATCGAAAGATGAAACTATCTTTTTTTTTTCACCATCATTTTACTAGTTCAATGTAGTTCTACAATTCTAATCTACGTCCACAACACGTAATTATGTTTATGCTATGTCATGGAGCTATGTTATGTTATCACTGTTATTTGATGCATGTACGTCCATATATCATGTCACGTAAACTACATTAATACGTATACTCTATGCCTATGAGACATTAGAAAACCACATATGTTAATCATGAACAATATGACGAGTAACAAATATGTATAGGAACGCCTTGTCAAAAAAAAAAAAAAGGAGTATGACCAGTGTCATGATTATATGTGATGTTTTAATGTTATGGGATCTCATGCATTTTGTATCACAAGTGCATCGAGGGTACTTTTCTATTATCTTTAGTTGAAAGCGTACCTTATGATATCTATGTTTGTCATGACATTATGCAAGCCTTTTCCCTCCGTGACATTTGGTAGCATGAGTATGTACTAGTCCAACGAGCTAGACTCAAGAGGTATGTATATAAGCTTACCTGGTGGGTCCATGTGTGTATGAGCTATGTTTAGGAAAGTACTACACATTCAACCCAATCTGGGCTGGAAAGTGGAGTCCAAGACCATGTCATGATGTTTTTATGAAAAGATAGGTCCAACCATGATTGCTTGTATTTACCTTTCTTGACTCTACCATTTTAAAATTTAATAATAAAATGAAACTCAAATTTTAGGAATTAAAATATAATAAATTAGATTCAAACTCTTATGACCAAAAAATTATTTTCTTTAAAAAATAATAACTAATAATGTTTATAATAAAGTTGGTTGCCTAGAAAGGAATAACCTAAGTAATTGAGCAACACTAGATCCCACACGTTCACAAAGTTAAAAGAGGATTAATTTAAATACCACACGTTCACGATAAAGGCGTACATGTACGGAGGATGACAGCATCGCGAACAAAGACTGTGATACGTGTATAGGGTAGACTCGTATTTAAATTCCAAATCTTTAGGCTACAATAGGTTGTTTTTCATTTCATTGTTTTAAACTATTTTGTATTTGTTTTTAATTTCTCTAAATTCCATAATTTCATATTTGAA
Organism: Cucurbita ficifolia; assembly: GCA_033971965.1. Lineage (NCBI taxonomy): Eukaryota > Viridiplantae > Streptophyta > Magnoliopsida > Cucurbitales > Cucurbitaceae > Cucurbita > Cucurbita ficifolia. Next base: position 5,954,497 of record CM066970.1, read on the forward strand.
CATGTAAGATCATGACGGTGTTTTCCAAAAAATAAAATGTTTTTAAATGTTTTCGACATTTATACTATAGATGATATTTTCTTTTAAAAGTTATATTTACGCATTAGAAACTCTGAGTTTGTAGAAATTTAGGGACGTTACAGATTCAAACTCTTATGACTAAAAAATTATTTTGTTTAAAAAATAATAACTAATAATGTTGAAAATAAAGTTGGTTGCGAATAACAAAAATAATTGAGCAACAACTAAATCTCACACTTTCTTCATTATTTTCATTTTTTTATAATGTTTGTGAAGTTACCAATTTGCCCTTGAAGTAGGTGAACGATGGGCTTTATTTTGGATTGTAGTGTAGTGTAGGTCCCATTGATTTGGAGACAGAGATTCTCCCTCTCTCTTAATTTCGTTTTCAAGGGGGAGAGATTATTTTGAAAGTCATGTTTTTTTTGTTTCTTTTTCAATATTTTATTTTATTTTTTTTAAATTCCATTTCTAAAAAAATATAATTTTGACCGTTATATTTTTAAAATGTTTATTTTAGTCATTAAAAAACAAACTAGAAACCTTTAGAACACAAAAGGAACGTAATTTTGAAAATGGAAGAAAACAATTAATAAAAATTCAACTATAAAATTTCCCTTCAAGTAGGAAGAGGAAACAAAGTATGTTAAAAAATGGAGTTGTACATGAGTCAAGTTCAAATAATGGGGAAAAAGGGATTGGGATACATGATAGGATAAATGTCATCTATACGTAAGTAAACTAGACAGACGCCTCGGGTCGACATTTCCTTTGTGATTTTCAAGCTTCCGAGCACCCCAACGCCACGATCTGTAATTTTACGGACCTAAAAAAAAGTGTAGAAAGAAGTGAGTATAAATATAACCAGCAAGCAACCTACCTGTAGGCTTATGTTCGCATCCAAGTCATAGGAGAGTACCACCAGCTATACTCTAGATCCTAGAGTCTTAGTACTATCAGTACACAATTCCAGTTCGGGGTAGAAGAACTTAATCTTTGAAGCGGTATTCGACGTCTGAGGATGAGGCGCTACCTCATAAAACTTTATACCCCCAGTACAACCCAGCTCGAATAGGTCACCGACGTGGTCAACATATTTTCATAGGACAGACCCATCATGCAAGAAACCTTGACATACCCACGTGAACAACATCCTACTATAAGACGGATCCACCATGTCGCCTAATTCAATGGTACCACATTGGAGTAGAAAGGGAAGTGGAGGATCCTCGAACGCTGTACCAACTCCTGTCGGCTAAGGGGTCTTTTCCCTTCGTCCTAGGGTCCTAAAGTGGTCCTCTAGGTCTCAAGGGTAGTTAGATGGTTGAGGCAGGGGTCTTGGCTTCCAGATTCACTCATTCAAGACTTTCAAGCCTGTAACGGTCCAGGGTTAAAGGGTCTCACCCGCTAATTGTCCCTCAATACATGACTGAACACAACATTAGGAGGGTCCCTATTGGAACCTAACTCAGTCCCTACAAGTGTACACCCTAGGCATAACTCAACACTACTGCTTATCATTCACATAATAAGTTCACACAATCATTCAACAGGAGTTTATGTACAATTAACTATGCATGCAGTCACACAAAATCAATGGGTCAATAACATCCATCAGCATCCAGAGCGCAGATACACAAATACCCCCATCCGCCAACATAGCATGAACAAATATAAGCATTAGTAGGACATTCCAGAAAGCATACATAAATCAGAGTATGGAATTCACTAGGGTAGCAAGTCCATCAAATATATGTAAGTAGCTTCCTAAGTGCAAGGGGCTATCGGATCTAGCCACCTAGGAGTAATTTTCTCTAGCATGCATGCAAAACCAAGCGCACCCTACAAGTATTACTTCCTAATTCCGCGTGGTTACTTACCGGTCTGTTGTGTGCCTTCTAGAACTTGATTTATAGGTGTAGAGGAGTCCAAAAATTACAAATTCTCTCCGCAGGCACTTAATTCATAGTAAAATAGGATTAGTATTGGAATCAGGACGAAAAACTGACAATCGGACATCAAACGACTAAAAATAGGGCTTCCAACGCGCCTCCACGCGCAGGGCGCACGCGGGTATGGACACCCTTCGAACGGATTATACACCTCAATCTTATCTATATATTATAGACTTTTTAGGTTATTAGGTGAACATAACCCTCCTGTATGTCTACTACATACTCTTCAATTTTACGATAATATCCTTGAGTTATACAGAATATGAGATAATGTTATACATTAAAAAAAAACACAATAAATTATTTTATTAATAAATGAAAAGACATTCCGTTACAAAAACTACGAGCTTAGGGTATAAATCCCAACAAGAAAACACTGTCATGGGGAATATTTGCAACCAAGGGAGGAAGAGAACAACCTGGATTCGTGTAATCACCACTGGAAGAGTCACGCCTATTCACACACGTGTTGAGCGAGAAAGACCAGTTCACTTGGACAAGTTTAGCCTACAATCGTTAACTAAGTTAGACTGATTAATCTAGTTCACTTAGATCGGTCTAATCCAATTTAGTTGGAACGCTCTAGTTAAACAAAATTTTATGATACTTTTTCCAAGGTGAGTGGGCTACCCTCATTTTAGGTTAGCATTTCACTTGATAAGGCTAATTTAGGGAGTTTTGTTAGGAATTTCTAAGTGCTTGCTAGTCGAACTATGGTTAGAACAATGTAGGCTATTGCTAGCTTTATGAATTGGTGTGAAGTTTGTGTAAGTTTATGAAGAATATTTTAAACATTATAAGATCTTTTGTATGCACGAAAAAGTAAGACAATTACTTTTCGTTGTGCTGAGAATCATAGTAATTATTTATCCATATGTATGAGAATTATATTAGGACATAAGACAATTAGCTTGAGAACTATTGCATTTGTGACTTTTATTCGTGGCAACGGCTCATCTATGTGCTTAGAAGTCACCAGTTCTCAATGGTTTAGAGGTCCTTCAATTTTTTAGATATATTACTTTTGGTTAACCTCAGGAGGGATTACTTACTAAGTATCAATTCTCAACCTTTCTAAAAATGTTTTTAAATAAGGACAAAGGCATGCAAGATTCATAACTGGAGGAAATACTAGTTTCTACCGGAGACTGTCGTCATGCTTTGATTGTACATCTGTCTTGACACACTTGTGAAGTATTCATTCAACCCTCGGGAATTTCTAACTAACATTTTTGTCCGACTAGAAATAAAAAGTGTAGCTCTATTATCAGCTCACGGTTCTACATTTTCAACCGTGTGACGTGATGATCTTGACATGTACATGACAAGCCTTAAGAAGAATCCAAGCCCCATATTCATCATTCACCGATTTTTGTGGCTTCTTCGAACTTTAGTTGATGTTTATCTTTGCCAACTGAACATAACTCACGCAAAATCTAAGATTGTTTGGCCACACACGCCTCCCATGCGTGCATGTTTAATCGTCTGTGACTTAACCGACTTAGCTCTACACTAGGAAAAGTCATTCATCTCAACCTTGCCTCGACTCAGGGGTAAGGTCTCTCATGTACAACACCGCATCTTAATTCTCATTTTGTCTTTCAATTAACACGACCTTCAGGTCATGATGTCATCGGCCATCATAGCTCGCTCGGTCATGCTCATCAAGAACGAACCCATGTTTCATTCATATCATCGAAACATCCTGAACATCTATTTGTTCGGGCTCTATATCAAATAGCAGGTACATATTCCAACCTTCTACATATGGGCAGGGGCACAATTTTGATACACCCATGCCATCCGACATAGTCCTTGAAAGACCCATTTCAAAGGAAGTTACCGGAGACACTCGTCTCGCAATGCTCACTTTCATTGTGACAAACGTATGTGCCACATAGTAGTTCTCTTAGGCCATAGGGATTAGAGGTGGTAGAGAGCTGACCTCATGCCTCCCCCAAAGTATATTTATGAGGCATTTCCAATCTGGCAAGTGTAAACATGATTTTAGCAAACGGTCATATGGGGTCATGGAGTGTCTGTCTAGTGTTCGAGTGGCACCAATTTTGGTGAGCTTCCATTTCTCATATGGATGGACTTAACTTCAGAGCGACATACCCAAACTCCTTCCGAAACCCCAACCTTTTGAGGTTAAGTCCTGGGGTCCTTTCCAACCTTTTACTAGGCATATCTTTGTCCCTTATGTCGACATCGTTGCCTCTATCTTACTTATACCTAAGCTTGGCTTAAATGCACATCTATTTGGTGTGTTAGATGATGTTTAATACCATGACCCAAAAATTTGGCGACGAGTCATGACCAAAAGACAATACAAGTGCAATATGTATGCATGAAATCAGTTAAAATCAACTAAAAACTTTGAATTTAAAAAAGGAAAGTGATATGAATCCAACAACTGGTCATTTGCATGGACTCGAAGGAGCAATTACAATAAGCAATGCAAAGAAGATTCAAGTATCAAATCAAGAAAAGAATTGAGTGGCAACAAAATATCATTTGACATTGGTAAGTGATTTGAAGACTTTTTAGTTAGGTAGTTGAACTACATTTAAGATTATTTATTTTATGTCTTATTTTCATCAATTTGTATTTAATAGCGTTTATTAGTAGTTTGTAGTTGGTAGTTGAACTACATTATGTCTAAATTATCTTTTTTGGCCTATTTAAAGGCATGTAATATTCAATTTTGAAATTATGGTGGAATACAAAAACCTTGTGGTTGAAACCCTTTGGGTGTTATGTTTCTTTCAAAATTTGCTTTAGATTTGATGTTAAAATCGATTCATTGGATTAGTCATGATCAACTAATTCTGGAGTGAGTCATCTTGGTATCTAAGAGTGACCATCATAGATTCTAAGTTCGATCTAAGAGCCATTCATCTTCTAACCAGCTCTTGGTTGGAATCAATTCGTTAAGTTAGCTTCCTTTGTGAACTTTTGCAAGGATTCTAGGACCTCTACCTTTGCAAAATCTAGCATTTTTGGCGCTTATCATTTAGTATCAGAGCTTGTTAGAAGATGAATGGTATTACAAGCTTTTAAATAGGCCAAAAACATAATTCAAAACCTAATGTAGTTCAAGTACCAATTAAAAACTACTAAAAAGGCTATTAAATACACATTGGAGAAAATAAGACATAAAATAAATAATCTTAAATGTAGTTCAACTGCCTCAAATAAAAAGTCGTCAAATCACTTTCCAATGTCAAGTGATATTTTGTTGCCACTTAATTCTTTTCTTGATTTGATACTTGAATCTTCTTTGCATTGCTTCTTGTAATTGCTCCTTCGAATCCATGCAAATGACCGGTTGTTGGATTCGTATCAGAAAGTTTCGATAAAATATAACAGGAAACATAAGGAATTGTTTACAAGTTCTAATACTGGAGAATCATGAATGTCAAACTCCAAAAGAAAAGAGGACTAGACAAACGCCTCGGGATAGCTCCCCTCTGTGACCCATGCTTCCCAACACGCCTTTTCCTTGACCAGTAGCATCATGCACTTGAAAAAATTGTAGCAAGGGGTGAGTATAAAAATTATACTCAGTAAGCAACCTACTTATGGGCTCTCATTACATTATTAGCATAACAAATTTCCACGGACTTTTCTATGGTTCTAGGACGTTTGGGTTTGGTCTCTAATGCATAACAAATTTCCTCGGGATAGCTCCCCTTAAGGGTCTATTCTAGTTTTCATCTTTATATTCTAAATCTTGAAAGTTCATTATGCTAGTGCAGTGAATGACGGGTGACCATCTCTGAGGCGCGACCTCAAACATGATTTCGCACCTCATACATGATTTTAATGAGACTATATGGCATCATATCTAAGAAGTTAGCTGGCGCCTCCCATAGGTCCACAAAGTCACCCTTGTTTGGGGGGCGCGAACCCTCCCTCGACCCATCCAACTTTTGAGATATCCGATATGGTCTGACGCTCCCTCTACGGAAATGGCTTAGCATCTATTTGGTTATGTTTTAGGAACCACTAGTTATACTATGAAGTTTGGGCCCATGCTCCCCTTTTTGGTCCATATCTAACTCATCTATTTCCTCACGAGTATGGAAAGGGTAGTGAGACACTTATAGACACCGATCACAATGCTTGCAACCTAAATGAGCTTCCATTGTCGATTTTAGGCCGTGGGGGTCTACTAGGCTCCTAGGGTGGTTAGGTGGCCTTCGGGGATCTTACCCTTCCAGTGTACGCTTTGTTTAGTCCCCGTGGAGTTTTTGTCTCTATTGCAAGCACTAGCGTTTCCACCCTCCATTTGCCACACGCGATCTTATGAAGCTCGGTCTACTGGGGCCGTCTTGACCTAATATCAGCGACGAGCCAACAATACCTTATCACCCTAGTCTTAACTTAATCCTGGTTCTATTATCTTAATGAAGAGTATACTCAATCTTGAACATAAAGTTATCATACAATATTTCATGCAAAAACAATCACACATGCTCAATAGGGAGTTAACATCCAACAAAAACCTGGAGCGCAGATCGCAAAATCCCCCATCCTTCTTTAAGCATAATACAAGACATATGTGCAGCGATAGTAAAGCATGATAGCTTTAGGGAGACAATTTTTCAGGGTTTCTACATACCCCTTTCTCTCAAGTACACAACACGATGGAGCTAACCTCTTAAGGTGGGTTTACTAGCATGCATGCAATCAAAGTGAATTTCATAAATATGTCTTGCCTAAATTTATGTGGTAGTTTACCTGTTTGTCGCGTGTCTTTCCGCTTATGATTCTTTACTAAGAGGGCATCCAAGAGAATTGAGTTTCTTCATGTAGGTCCTATTTTACATAAAAATGTAGTTCGTATTGGAATCGAGACAAAAAATTAGTAAACAGAAATTGAACGGACCAAAAGGAGACTCACATGCATGTCACACGCGCTTCCACGCACCGGGAGTTATTTTTAGCCGCATGTCATTCAGTCAAGTTTGGGTCAGTTCGGGTTAGGACTGTCGATTGGATTGGTTTGGGTTTTGGATTGCGGGTCAGGTCGATAGAGGATGCAAGTTGCATGTCTTTGTCCAGTCTGCGACGCATTGTTCCACGTTGCGCTCGACACATGTCCTCCATGACCAAATGTGCTTTACCCCTCACCGATCGACACGTGGCATGTCGAAAATTATTCTCTCCTCCTAAAGTCACAAACACAAATTCCAATTAGGTTTTTCTTTAGCTTTGCATTTTTATAACTTTTGATTTTGAACTTGAATTGAGTGGGTTCCTTCACCAAAATCGTAGAGTATAAATTCGTATATGCCATTGAATTATCCTCGAAATTAAATACCAACCATAGGTTGAATTTCGAGTATTCAAAGTAGGTACGTTACTCTCTTATCGTTCTTTGTTGAACCTCCAAGACTCTGTTTCCAGACTGAGATCTCTGCGAGTTCTATGAATCTTGTGGAGAATCCTCCCAAGGCGAACATATTAAAAACTCAGGTCTCGATTCATAAGATAGGTCTCAGATCTAAGTTAAAACTGTGTAGGAGTACCCAAGACTTTACCTTGCGGAACTCCTCTGTTCTTGACTGAAAAATATTATTTTGATCACTCAAATCTTCTTCTTCCTCCCACGAAAAAGTTCTTATGTTAAGATCTTTGCCGAACTTGAACTCCAACGGCTATTCAAGGTGTTTTTCGTCAAGTCCTTTCTTGTTCCACACCCCAAACCCTAACTCCCTCACTGTTCATTTCATTTCTTTTTTCTTTTTTCCTAGGATTTTGCACTTGGTCCCTAGGAATAAAATGAGGGGAAAAATGACTGTTTTGTCCCTTGACTTTTGATAGGTTTTTTTTTTGTTTTTTTTCTCTCAATGTCCTTGAAGTTATCATGATCACTTATTTTTTCTATGCCAAATTCAAAATCAACCTTTAAGGCTCTCCATAAATTTTGGGAAGTTCATAATAAAAAAATAAGTTAGGAAAATTGTCTTACCTAACGGCTCACGTGCTATAACTATCCTCAGGTCACATCATGACACTCGTTTATCTTGGTCTTCACGTGGCTAAATGGGCACCACTTGAGGGTTGCCGTTTTGCTTGTCTCGATGTGAGGGTCAAAACCTACTCTCTTCTAAGTATGATGGTGACATTCTCCCTCACTTAAATTAGTCATCGTCCTCGATGACTTTCTTTGGGACACAATCCCTCCATGAATTGTGACACTCTTTCCCACTTAATCTCCACATCGTCCACAATGATGACCTGACTTCAGACTGGCTGCGAACGGACCCCTGGAAATAATGTGCTTCAAAATTATTATGAAATTATGCACTACTTATGAGTTATCCCATTGATGGACCTTCCTTCGGTCTCACGGACTCGCAACCTAAACTGACAAGAAACTTATCCAATGATTGTGAGCTATCTCACATGGGACCTCCCTCGCCCTTCTCTAGAACTTGATTGAGGACTCACCAAACCATGGTAAAATGAACTAGCGTCGATTTATCCTCGCCTAATCTAAAGGGAGCGTACCCAACATGGCAACCTTGGCCTCAACACTCAGTATTCTCTATGTCGCACATGACGGTGCATCCCACGGGGTGAGGCTCACAAGCCAAACACAATATTTACTAACACAATATCATATTGGCACTACACTTCAGTGAACTTCCCACTGGTTACCTTTATGTGGCAGTCGCCTGCCTTGACACTTCTCTTGCGCATTTCTTTGGTGTGTTAGATGATGCATCCTCCTCCTCGGTCACATCATACCACTCGTCTCTCTTGGCGCTCATGTGGCTGAATGGGCACCACTTGAAGGTTCCTATTTTACTTGTCTCATTGTGAAGGTCACAACCTAGTCTCTTCTTAATATGATTGTGACACACTGGTGTGCTTCTAGGAAGCTATAACCGGTGCGTGCATGGCCACCTATTTTTTAATTTTATTTTAAAAGTAGAGAAGATTGCCCAATTACATCAGTCGTGCAATATTGAAGCACAAACAAGGCTCACTAATGTGTCATCCAATCATAGGTTTAACCTACCCACGACACCCATGTCACATCATCCAATTTTTGCCAATGGAGCACCACACATCATCCCAATTTTAATTGTTAGCCTGTCAAGTCAGCATCCAAATGTCGACTTCTAATTCGTTAGCTCATTTGCATATAGACATTGAAAATCGTGTATCCAGTTTTATGCTATTGACATTTTTAAATACTAAAATTATTAACTATCTTCAAAGTTTATTATCATCGATCAAAACATATGGTCGTGATTAAAGTTCATAAAGCTAACAAAATTTTGATGATCGATAAGAAAATCAACGTGTTCGAATACAAAAAGGTGGAGATTGATATCTTTCGTAATTGCTCCTAATGTATTTAGATGTTTTAGCCAAATATCAAGAATAAGTTTTCTTTTCGTAAAAACAAGGTTAGTATATAAAGGTTATGCAAACATACATAAAATTATGTGCGGTTGTTTTCTACTTCGGTTAAATTCATTTCTCCAAAAAGCTTTTTTTCTTTCGAGAACTAAGTTTTACTCCGACTAAATATAACATATGAAAGTTTTATAAAATTGAAACAATAGAGACTAAATTATTACTTTCTTGAAATAAATATTAAATAACGGTATCTAGTTAATGATTAGATATACATGAACGTACACCAAGTCAAACCTTTCTAATTAGAAGTAGTAAAAGTGTTGAAAAAGATTTAGTTGTTATTTTTATGTTTTAGTTCTTGAATATCATACCACAAACCGACCATGACACATGCATAGGGTAGTCACATTTATTTCCTTAATCTTAGGCTAGAATATGATGTTTTTAATTTAAACGTTTATTTATTTTATTTAGTCTTTTGTTGTGTCGTTTTAACGGCGTTTTCAAAACACGTAAGTCCATGACTGTGTTTTAAGCTGAAGTATATGTTTTATGAAAGTTTAAATGAAGTATTTCCGCATTCAATATTTATGATATGTACACAGTAGCGACCTTAAATTAAGTAGAAAATTTCGGGTCGTTACATCCGTGATATGATCTTATGCAAGATTCTTTGTTTTGGCATGATATTCTGTTTTCGGTTAGAATTTTATTTTTATCTTCGGTTAATCATTGTACTGGCAATAAATATGGTCATTTTTCACCTAATAAAGTACCGAATTTCTTTCCTTCCCGCAAACTTATTTTCATTAAATTTATCATAAAGAATGTAAAAAATTAAAGATCGTATAAGAAAAAGGAAAAATAATAATCAAAATTGATTGTATGATGAGATGATAACCAAAGTTGAGAGCCGCATTTTTTAGATTGTGTAATAATTTTTGTTGGGGGACAAAAGTGGGTTTGAGATAATGAAAAGAAGCATCAAATAATGTAAAGAAAAGAACAAAAAGAAAAAAAAAGAGACCAAAAATTGAAAGTGGTCGAAGAGGCCATCATGAGCTTTGATTAATCATTGAGAATATATTAGGGTTTGGTCGGGCTATGAGCATGCATGCAGGGACCTTCAATCTCTTTTTCAATGTCTCATTTCTAGGTTTCTACTTCACTTTTTGCCACTTTTATCCACTTTGTTTTTCTTGTTCTTTATTGGCATGTTATGTGGTGATTAAAATGTTTGGGTTTTTGGTTTTAATTCTTTTAATTTAAAGTGATTTTCAAGAGATTTGGGCATTTAGAAAGCTATGGATCGAAGATTTGATCTAATTGAGATTAACATGGCTTTGATGTTTACCGGTTGTGACAAGAACTTTTGATCTCCACAATGGTATAATATTGTCCACTTTGAGTATAAGCTCTCATCTGAAGTTTATGGAGCTCTCGAATAGCCTCCTCTTAATCGAGGCTCGACTTAGTCACTTTTGATTACACCTTCGAGGCTCACAATTCTTTGTTCGATATTTGAGGATTCTATTGTCATGGCTAAGTTAAGGGCATGACTCTGATACCATGTTAGGAATTACGGATCTCCACAATGGTATGATATTGTCCACTTTGAGTATAAGCTTTCATGGCTTTGCTTTGGGCTTCTCCAAAAGACCTCCAATGGACATGTATTCCTTCTACTTATAAACTCATGAGCATTCCCTACATTAGCCAAGGTGGACTCACTCCCAACCATCCTCAACAAGAACATTATTTAGGTAGCTAATAATAAGGAATTTAAAGTTGGTCACATTTATTTAGTGGTTTAGGTGCGGGAAAGTGCACCCTTCGACAATAATTTTATGATATTATTCGTTCGAGGCCTATGTTTTAAAAATAATATATGTACTTTATAGTATATAGATAAAGTTTGATATCTTATCTTGATAACACCGTTTATGTTCTACTTTGTAATAGTTACAAATGATTTGATTCAAATTTTTAACAACTTTAATTTAAGAAAAAAGATTCTAGTCGCTTGTGAACTTGCAACACAATCTCAAATGAATTATGTTTGTTTTAGTCCACTTCTTTGCCCGAAAAGCTTAGAATCATATTTGAGCGTTTTCTCTCTCTCAATTTTGAAAATTATCGTTCCACTCTCTTAAACTCCCTCTATATCGATCAAGTGTCGTCAATATTTCTTGAAAAAAAATTAAGGATTGATGTCTTGTTTAAGTGGGAATTGACGTGCAACACTGCTGTGGTTCGTCTCAATCATCGTGGATGTCCATATTCGTGAACAATCAACCACGAATTTGTGGATAATTTTTTAAATCTCACTCTAGGTTTCATGTCTTGGTGGGTTTTCGTTGGCGGGTTTGATTAACGTTCTTTTGGTATGGCTAGCATCACCATGAAATTAGTAGGTGCATTAGGATTATCGTCGCAGCCCGGTTACTAACCGTTGTATGCTATGCAATCACAACCTGATTTTCGAGACATTGAATTCAGACAACGACAAAAGTATGAAAGTGAAAATAAAATAAAATAAAAAAGTATAAAAATATGATAAAATTTAAATCAATTTAAAACCAACAACACCACATTAAAATTAAAACAAATTCCAATAATAAGTTGGTATTTTTTGAATTTATTAAAAATTGAGAATGAGTTTGGGAATAATTACAAACAAAACACAAAAAAATTGAAAATATAAAGACTAGACTGACCTCCCAAGTTGATTCCTATATGATTATGGAGCTCTCGAACACTCTTCTACCTTGACTTATAGCCTACAAACACCTAAAAAAAGAGGGTTAAAGGGTGAGTATAAAAAAAACTCAGTAAACAGCCTCTTTGTACACTCATCGCATCCTTATCCTCGTAATTTACTAAGGATTTTTCTCTAGACTCTAGAAAGTTTGAGCCTAATTCTATAGATATTTGAGCTTCTAAGAAGGTCTTGAAGTTTCAAGCGGTTATCTTATATTTGATAGACCCAATCGAGGTCTGGAAGCTATTTACCACTAGCCCCGCGGTCTCTTAGACGGAGAATTTCATCTCGAAGTGAACCAACTTCCTGTTCTCATACTCGGTAAGCTTGCATAGCCACAATAGTGTACGTTCGGTAACCTGGGTTGAGATGCAACCTCATCAAATCTCATAGGACATTGCATCTAGTTTTAACACATATGTGTAAGGTTAATTGTAGACCCATCCACAGAAAAAACCATATAGTCAACATCTGGGGGAGCGACCTTGTCAACCTGATAGCTACTAAGTTTTAAAATCAGGTATCTCGCACATCGTAGGGCTAGTATACAATATAACAAGCTTGTTTAGGGGACCCTTGATTGTTTTCACACACGATAGTTACACTTGTCGTGAGTTAAACTTTTGTGTGTAGTCCTTCGTCCCATCTCAAGGCTGGTTTATGGGCTTTCATCCCACTTCTACAAACAATAGTAGCTTTTCAAGTCAACTACTTATGTAGTCCCTTGTCCCCTCTCAAGACTGGTTCATGAGCTCTCGACCTGCTTCTACACACAATAGTATCTTTCTTAAATTGATATCGTACGTTGCTAGTGGTCTCTTAAGTTCTCTTAAATTTTCTTGGAATTCATGGAGGTTTACTTAGTTCTTAGGGTGTATATGCAGTTTAAATCTCATCTGATGTTCCTAGGACGCTCAAAGTTAGCTCATCAAGGCTAATCCAATCTCTAGGTGTACTCAGGTCTACACCTATGATCGCTGCTCAAATCTTAGAGTGCTCATTCTATTTAAAACGTATTGACCTAGGTCAACGTGTAAACCGCTCTAGCTTAGCGTTCTAATCATAACTTGGTTCATTCATGCATGTTTTTTTAAGGAAGTATTCCTATCGATCACCTAGAGCACGAAAATTATAATTTAAATATTTCTGCAAACTCAATGGGGAAATCACATCCACAATCACCCGAAGCACATATCACAACATACCATCATTCTTTCTAACACAACCAAAATTATTAAAATAGGCATGCAACTTAAATTCTCATCCTAGGAGAATCTCGAAAATTTTCATAACATACATAGTTTTCTCATTCAAATTGCCCATTAGGAGTCGTGATTATGCATATTCTAACAACCTAAGGTAAAATATGCTTGCATGCTAGCATGTCCTAGGGATTCCTATAAGTATTACTTGGGTGAAGCGTGTCTTTCAAACCTAGCTTTACTGCATGTTAAGAGCTCTCAATTTTCTAAAAATTCTCTGGTAGGTCCTAATTTAAGTAAATTAAGATCAATATCGAATTCAGAGCGAAAAACTATTGAATGGAAAAAAAAATTAGATCACCACACGCGTTCAGATACATTCAGCACCTAGCGAAAGTCCCACGTGCGGATTAATGCACGTGTTAGAAGAAGGATTCTTGCACTGCTTGCGTGACATGTGGTGGACTCCAAAAGGGCACAACAAAGTTAGTATAACACCCCAGCCTCGATGAAAATTTGAAGTATGAAATTTTTTCTTTTAAAGATAAAATTTTAGACTTTTATCCATCTTTACGGGTCGAATTTTGAGATGAGGTGTATTAACATGATTTAAGTAGCCCACAGAATCACGAAACCAGTTGAGTTACTATTTAGTATAGAGTCGGGATAGGGTCGACGCTCTAATTTTGTTAAATCAGTTCTTGAGAAGAACTAGGGACTACATGGGTAGTTAGCTCAAGACATGGACCCCTATTGAGTGTAGAAACAGGCGAACCTATAAACCAACCCTGGTTGGACTAGGGACTACATGGGTAGGTGGAGAGCCCCTATTGAGTGTAGAAACAAGCGAACCTGTAAACCAGTTCTTATTGGACTAGGGACCACACGAGTAGTTGTCAAGATGAGAGCCCTTATTGAGCATAGAAACGAGTCAAGGCTGATGTTGCAACTCGTAAACCGGTCTTGGTAGAGATTAGGGACTACGCAGGTAGGTGTAGTTTAGCATGAACAACTTCTATCAAGTGTAGAAACGGGTCAAGGACGACGCCGTGATGTTGTTAACCAGTCTCGACAAGGGACTAGGGACTACATGAGTAGATGATCAATGAGAAATCAATTGGAACTTCGTATAGACCAAAAGGAAGTCATGGGAATCGACTATGAGAAGGAAGCGATGTGAGCCTACAAGTAGGTTGCTTACTGAGTATATTTTTATACTCACTCATTTTTTCCGTTCTTTTTTAGGTACAGGTCGAGGTGGAGACATGTTTCGGAGCTGCACTGTCATGGAGGGGTGTCGTTCCGGAGCATTAGACTGTTTTCACATTTGGAGTCTTTTGTATTTTGTTTCATAATTGTATTTCTGGTTGTAATATTTGAAATGACATAGCCTTTTTAATTTTGGTGTTGTTGACTTCTTTTTCTTGGTTTAAATTTTTTCAAATTTTTAACATCTATTTTATTTTCCTTTTAATTTTATTTCTTTTCGCTTTTGTCTTTTTAGTCTCGATTCGGTTTTCAAAATCTTGAAAATCAGGTCGTGACAATATTTACCCTAGGTGGATAATTTTTCCATGAAATGAACCTAGGTGATTGGAAATTAAGACTATGGAAGCATGGTGTGTAGAATGCTAGTATGCTTTATGTTTCCGCTATATAAATGTTTATTTCATACTAAAAGAAGGATGAGAATTTGTGATCTGCGCTCCGGGTGCTTCGTAGATGTTATCGCCCCATTGAGCATGTGTGATTATTTGACATGAGTTATGTATGATGATTCTAGATAATTTTTGTATGCACACTCGTTAATATTAATGAACCAGAAATTATGTTAAGACTAGGGAATTATGGTTGGGATGACTTGTTATCGACCTAACCTTCCTCTTAACAGACCACCATGACTTACAAACCACTTTAAGAGTTGCCGTTAGGCTGTGTATTGTATGAACAGTGTTAACAGTTTCGTGGGAGACCAAAGGTTTTTTATCAAACCCAAGCTGATGCTAAGCCATTTTTGCATGGAGAACGAGAGACCACGTTGTACAACCCATTAGCTGGATGGGATAAGGGAGGGGTCACACCCCCCAACGAAGTTGACTTTGTGGACCTGGGAGGTGCCAGCTAACCCCCTTGGTAAGATACCATATAGTCTCATAAAAACTATACATGACGTAGCGCCTCATAAAGGGTCACCAATCATTCAGAGCGCAACATAGAAAACTCCCATGGTTTAAAATGAAAGGGCAGAGATCAGAATAGCCTCAAGAAGATAAGACTAGAACCAAACGTCCTAGAGCCAAAGAGAAGCTCATGGTATTAGTTACACTTAGAACGCGATGAAAGCCTACAAGTAGGTGACGTTTTTAGTATAACTTTTATACTCATCCTAGTTCATTCTTCTTTTCAGGTGCATGATGCTACATGTCGAAAGAGAGCGTGTTTGAGATACATGGATGGTCACAGAAGAAAGTGTGTCCCGAGGCATCAATCTCGTCTTTTTCTTCTCACAAACTTTCATGTTTCTTCAATTATCAAAAGTATTTGATGCATTGTATTGAAATTTTCTTCTTACGAAATAAATGATTTTCGTTATTACTTGCATACATACTACATTCACATTCATGTGTTGAGTCACAGCTCATCGTAAAAATTTGAGTCGTGACAGAGAGCCTCCACGCACGGGTACGCGGGCAGCACGCGGTCAACGCTTGACTTCGAGCTCCAGCAAGTGCGACAATTACCTACAAATTTTCTGATGGCTACATAGGCACTTTGAGTCAAGTTGGTTTTTGGTTGCTCGATTGGGTCACCGGTGTTGGATTCGGTCGCGTGGGGTTGACGGATCATGGTTAGGGGTCGGGTTGGGTCAGGTCTAGATCCCAAAAATAGTAAAGACAAGTAATTTCCTTTCTTTTCCCAAAAATAGTAAACGCTATCAATTTAAACCCAAAAGTTTTAGTATCCTGTAATAACCCAAGCCCATTGTCTGTACTTTCCCTTTCTGGCTTCTCTTCAAAGTTTTTAAAACGTATTTTCTACCCGAGGTTTTCACACCCTTATAAAGATTGTTTCATTCTCATCTCCAACCGATGTGGGACCTCACACATCTCATCATTTCTAGCGAGCACTCTTTGACATTTCTCTAACATCACCATCCCTAAACTCGCACCGACAACACTACTTCAACCAAAATTTGAAAAGATTAATGTTTTAACGTAGGTAAGACAACATAAAGTAGAAAAACAAAGTAAATAATGTGTTGGAAAACTAAAAGTCCAAGATTAACCAAAAGTTAAAGACCATATTCACTCCAACAACTTCAAAGTTATGATGAATCAATAGTCAAAAACTTCCCATAAAAAAGAAAATTAGTTGTGTTGGTGAATGGGAAAGCTACCCATTCTTAACATGTTGCTACTTGCTTTGAAATCTATGGGCTCATAAAAGTTTGGCTTTCTCCCAAAAACAAACAATAAACAAATGAACACATAATTCTTTGCCTTTATTACACCTAACAATGGAAATTCAAATATATCATTAGTAGTGAATATTACAATTTATGGTTCTAAATCATTAATTAATGAATGGAAGAGAGTTCAATTACAATTTTGTTTACATTTTATATGAATGAAGATAAGGTCAAAAATCGTATTTTACATTATTTTAATCCCGACTTTTATAATTATTTTTTTGGTTCCCAATTTTTTTTTATATAACTTTCATTATAACATAAAAACTCATTTTAAAGCATCATGGTGATTTATATACGCATCATCTAAATATATATTACAATGCAATGTGCCTAAGATTCATATCAGAATTTGAAATATGGATTCATACCAAATTCTCTTGTATCTCCTATGACATGGTCAGGTTACTCATTACTTCTACCAGCGAAGACTATCACTGATGAATTTAATGAAGATAAGTTTGCAGAAGGAAGAAAATTCAGTACTTTATTATTTGAAGAATGACTATATTTATAACGAGTACAAATAAAAATAAAATCAAAGCAGAATATCGTCGGCTCTATTAAAATAAGTATGTTGGAAGATTTTTTTTAAAGTATTAAAGAATATTTTATATTATTAAAATTTAAATTTTTAGAAATGAGGCCGGAAAACATTACATTAGTTATGAAATACTATCAGATTTATTAGGACAGAAACACTCTTTAAAATAAATAAATATTTTTAATAATATATAAAAAAAAATATAGAGAAATTTTTCGTATGAAGGTTATATCTCGAATTCCCGCAAAAATAAATGAAATTTTTTTTGAAACAAAGATTGAAACAGGTGGTGGAGAAGAGACGAGACTTTCTCGTCTTCTCGTCTCCACCCCACCCTATGAACAGCTCTAACCATACTCTCGGTATAACACAAACTTACACAAATTCATTTTTCACTAACGTTTTTGCAACATTTGATTCAAATCATATTAGAATTCCATATATATCCTAACTTAATTAAAAAAAGAAAAGTGAGTATTATTTGGGTCCTACACCAAACAACATTCATTGAATTAAATAATAAATATATGATTTAATTTCTCCACACCTAATCTTGAAGAGATCTTAATTAAGAAAAAATGGAAGTTATAGGAGACATGCCAACCACTCTTGCCAAACCCCAACTCCTTAGTGCCTCAATTTTCCTCTTCCAACACGTTCTTTTATGCTCACCAAAAGATATACTCCAAACTTCATGCCCTTCCACTTGCTCCAAATCATTTAGATCATCAAAAACTTGCTTAAAACTTATCCATTTGGTCGTCGTTTTTTAAATTTGTGTAACTTGGACGTCCGTTTCAAATACAAACCCTAGTTTATATCTAAGAACAAAGTGTTTGTTTAAAGAAATGCCTTGAGGATGAGTACCTGCTTAATCGGTTGAAATGTGATATGATTCCATCGCGATGCCTAAATAGTTTTGAACGCAAAAATCGTTAGGATAAACAAAAACGTGTTGAGATAAATGTATCCTAATGCTAGGCTACCTCAACAGAAAAACGTAGGTAAAATTATCTAATGCAATTTTGTTTGTGTTAGAAGAAATAAGGTAATGACAATGTATATAGCATCCACAATCAGATCTATTATTTCAATGCTTAGTTTAGTGTTGAGGAAACATTTGCATACTAATGACGTTTACATTAGTACTTTTTCTTTTTTAACCTAACGTTTTGATGTTAGTTTTGCGATATATAGCTTTACATCAACCCATGTGAAAAGGTTCCTGTAATTATTTGAAAATTTTCGTTTTAATTAATATCAATGCTGGTACCTTGAATTGAGTATAATAAAAGTTAATATACTAAAACAAAATAAAGTCCCTCCGGAAATATGAAGATGATTATTTCTATTGGGAATGAAGTTTTTTGAGTGAAACCGAATGCAAACTTTAGGGTTTAAGCTCCCGAAATGCATTGAGGCGCAATAATTAACTAGACATCTAGGGGTAAAGCATTGTTTCGGTGCGAGCCGGGAGAACAGTACCAAATCGAGGCAAACTCTAAATACTAGATATGATCATTTTTTTAAAACCAATTTAGATATTTTAACGTAAAATAAATGAATGTAGAATAGAAAATATTGATGGAAGACTAAAGTACTAAAGGAGAAAGACTCTAAAATATGAAAATCAACTCTTTATTTATTTATTTATTTTCTCTCATGCATGGTGTGACCAAAAAGGATATGTTTTAAAAAATGAATGGAAATTTCAAATGTAATAATAAATGATAATAATAATAATAATAATAATAATAAATAAATATATAATTAATAATAGACTCGAATATTGACTATAAACCAACTCCAGCTAGATACCACAAATTATGCCACCCATTCTTTTCTTAGTATTTTATGCACCGCCTCATATCTGTTAAAATAAATTAAAAAAATTAAAAATTAAAACCTCATTTTTCTCTTCACAGACTCTCCACAATTATATGATATTGTTCACTTTGAATATAGCTCTTATGGCTTGGCTTCTCTAAAAGGTCTCATGTCAATGGCGATAGTATTCTTTGATTATAAACCTATGATCATTTTCTAAATTAGCCGGTGTGGGACTTTCATCCAACACCTCCCCTCGAACAAAGCACGGCTCCTCTTTCTTAATCAATGCTTGACTCCTTTTTCTTTTGGAGTCTTAGTCATTTTTTTACTATGCCTTCGAGGCTCGCAATACTAAATTTAGGGCATGGCTCTAATACCATGTCAAATGAACACGACTCTGCACAATTGTATGATATTGTCTATTTTGAGCTTAAGGTCTGAGGGCTTAACGTGGAAAATTCATAAAAATAAAATAAAAATAGAAAACAAAATGAGTGGAAAATTCATATTAAAATGTGGAGTTGATTAATTAGGTTATCCAAAAAAAAAAAGCAGCCAAAAAAGAAAAAAATAATAATAATAAGAAAAGAAAAAACCCATGATTGATAAGGTTAGTTAAAATTACAACAACCATAAGAAAAAGTAAAACAAACAACTTCAATTTTCACACGTTTCCTCAAAATTCAACTCTTCTCCCCCTCACGTGTTAGGTCACGTGCCATAATTTACCACCATTTTCATTCTCCATTCTCCATTCTAGAATGTTCTAACCAAATTGCTAATTTTTAAACTATTTCTAAAATTATGCTTTTTTTTTTTTATTTTTTAGTGAAATCATAATTTAAGAAAACAAAATTGAATTATTTGAGTAAATTTTCATTATTTTGAATTTTAAATTTAATTTGTCTCCATCATTGACAAGATTTTACACGATTTTATCGTGTAAATTGCTGTATCGTCAAAATTTATAAATATTTTTTTAAATAAATCATATCTTACCTTGCATTCCTCTGTTATGAAATATTTTCTTAATACTATTTATTATATTTTTACGAATTATAAAATTTAAAAAATATTTATTTTAATCATCCAAAAATCCAAATCCAAATTGCATGATCCCAACTTTTGTAATATGAAATTTAACAAACTTAGGCTCATAAAATGCATGATGAACAAATTCAATGTATTTGACTAAAAATGATTTATTTTTATATATAAATTTATAGTTTAATTATGAATCAATAACATTTTTTTATCGAAAATATAATGTCTTAATAAGAAATTTATTGGTATATAATTTAGTTTTTTTAACAATTAAATTATGACCCAAATTGAAATTCTATGAGTTGTAAATTTTGAATAATTCAAACATAGATTCATGTTTGTTCTTAAAGATAATATAAAAATGAATTCAAATGTAATATGGGAAGCTTTTTCAAAGCTAAAATTATGGTTATAAATTTAAATAATTTTATAATTCAATCCAAATTTGAATAGTATAATGGCATACTCATTTGTCAACATATTGCTCTCTTCCACGAAGGGTAGGTGTAAAAATTAATATCATTTTATAATTCCTTGCCTTGGAGAAGCTTATTTGAAAGCTATATAAAGAGAGGGGAGGCGTGGGTTTGAAGGCAGAACTCAATCCCATTGAGGTACAAACATGGGGAAATCTAGGTCTTCTATGGCCTATCTCGTGGCTACGGTTTTGGTGGCGACTCTAAGTTTGCCATCGGTGTTTGCTGCTGATTATGTCTACTCTTCTCCGCCGCCTCCTTACTATTCATACAATTCACCTCCTCCTCCTCCTGTTTACCATTCTCCTCCGCCACCGAAAGTGAAGTATGAATATAAATCACCACCACCTCCTGTTTACTATTCTCCTCCACCGCCTGTTTATCACTCTCCTCCGCCCCCGGTTTACCATTCTCCTCCACCGCCTGTTTATCACTCTCCTCCGCCCCCGGTTTACCATTCTCCTCCACCGCCTGTTTATCACTCTCCTCCGCCCCCGGTTTACCATTCTCCTCCACCGCCTGTTTATCACTCTCCTCCGCCCCCGGTTTACCATTCTCCTCCTCCACCTGTGTATCACTCTCCACCGCCTCCGGTTTACCATTCTCCTCCTCCACCTGTGTATCACTCTCCACCGCCTCCGGTTTACCATTCTCCTCCACCACCCAAGAAGGACTATGAATACAAATCTCCACCACCACCAAAGATGGATTACGAGTACAAGTCTCCACCGCCACCGAAGAAGGACTACGAGTACAAGTCTCCTCCTCCACCGAAGAAGGACTACGAGTACAAGTCTCCTCCTCCACCCAAGAAGGACTACGAGTACAAGTCCCCTCCTCCACCCAAGAAGGACTACGAGTACAAGTCTCCACCGCCTCCTAAGAAGGACTACGAGTACAAATCTCCACCACCACCCAAGAAGGACTACGAGTACAAGTCCCCTCCACCACCAAAGAAGGACTACGAGTACAAGTCTCCTCCACCTCCCAAGAAGGACTACGAGTACAAGTCCCCACCGCCTCCTAAGAAGGACTACGAGTACAAATCTCCACCACCACCCAAGAAGGACTACGAGTACAAGTCCCCTCCACCACCAAAGAAGGACTACGAGTACAAGTCTCCTCCACCTCCCAAGAAGGACTACGAGTACAAGTCTCCTCCTCCACCCAAGAAGGACTACGAGTACAAGTCCCCACCACCACCGAAGAAGGACTATGAGTACAAGTCCCCTCCACCACCCAAAAAGGGCTACGAGTACAAATCTCCCCCACCACCCAAGAAGGATTACGAATACAAGTCTCCACCACCACCCAAGAAGGACTACAAGTACAAGTCTCCTCCTCCACCCAAGAAGGATTACGAGTACAAGTCCCCTCCACCACCAAAGAAGGACTACGAGTACAAGTCTCCCCCACCACCCAAGAAGGATTACGAGTACAAGTCCCCACCGCCTCCTAAGAAGGACTACCAGTACAAGTCTCCTCCACCTCCCAAGAAGGACTACGAGTACAAGTCTCCTCCACCACCGAAGAAGGACTATGAGTACAAGTCTCCCCCACCTCCCAAGAAGGATTACGAGTACAAGTCCCCTCCACCACCCAAGAAGGACTATGAATACAAATCTCCACCACCACCCAAGAAGGACTATGAGTACAAATCTCCACCACCTCCCAAGAAGGACTACGAGTACAAGTCTCCACCACCACCAAAGAAGGACTACGAGTACAAATCTCCACCACCTCCCAAGAAAGACTACGAGTACAAGTCTCCACCACCACCAAAGAAGGACTACGAGTACAAGTCTCCTCCACCACCGAAGAAGGACTACGAGTACAAGTCTCCCCCACCACCCAAGAAGGACTACGAGTACAAATCTCCTCCACCACCCAAGAAAGACTACGAGTACAAATCTCCACCACCTCCCAAGAACGACTACATTTATGCCTCACCACCACCTCCATACCACTACTAGAGTGATATCCTTCACATCCCTACTCTAAGGTAAGCTTTTCACAAACAAAAATCTCTCCTCGAACGCATTTAACGATATCATCTTTTATTCCTTCCTTTATTGAAAAATTTTCTTCATTTGATATTAACTTAATCTTATAAATTCTCGCAGGTAAAAGAAGAAAATACTCATATCAATAAAGAGATGGCCTACGGATGATCGTCACTACGTTCAAACAATGGCCCTCCATTATTTATGTCTTGTTATCCATGTCTTCTTTTCTTTCCAAATTTAGTTTCATATTGTGTATTCATATTTTACATTATGAAATGAGAAAATTTCATTTAATTTCCAAAAAATTCAAAAGCTTCCTTGAATATAACTATTAATGGCCACTAATCATTATATACTAATATCAAATAAGTTCTTAAACTACTCATATTTGGATCGACATTTCGTAAGTTGTTCTTCATTGTACAAACAAATTAATACTTTTGTTGACCTAAAAATTCATTTTATAGGACTATGTTTATTAAAATAGTAGCTCGTAGTGAGGATTATTATAAAGCTTTCTTTATTATTATTATTTTTTTTTCAATTTTGAAGGTTGACTATTACCATAGTTGACCACATTAAAATTGTTTTTTTAATCTTTTTAGATGTCTTGTGTAGTAGAGTTCCTTTAGTTTAATTGGGTCAACCATTTATATGTTTTAAATTTGAAGATAGTAACTATTTTTAAAATTAGAATAAAATTTTGTGCAACATTCATGGCCATTTCTAAATAGCAAAAGAAAAAAAATGCGACCTAAGAAAAACATGAAATAAAATAGTAAAAACAAAAGTCAAAGTCAACGATAAGAGGCTTTTTAGTCATTTCAACACCTTACCCAATGAAGAATTTGTAAGTGACTTAATTGATGAGATTAGGAAGAAGAAGGTGAAAGAAATAAAAGAGGAGGAAGTAAGTTTGAGAAAAAAAAAGAAAAAAAAGTAACCACGGGAGCTTTCTATAACGACCCTAGATTTCTACTAACCTAAAATATCTATCGTTATTATAGTATACTCTCCTATGTAGAAATAAACATTTAAAAACTTTATCATAAAACACTGTCACGAACTTACATGTTTGAGAACATTTTTAAAACAAACATTAGAAGTAAGAACATCTTATACTAACCTACGTTTAAGAAAATGAAATATCATTATCCTATGCACGTGTCATGGTCTCTACTTGTGATATTGTCAACAGCCGTATAGGAGTGTCTTGCCTTTACTTGAAATAGAAGTTGCACACGACTTGAGTATTTTAAGAAATACTTAGTACGTGACCTCATTATTGGGGTCAGGGAATGCAAACACATGCAACTCATGATTAGGGACCTATCGTTAAAACCATTATAGTGATGGCCTCCAGTCCGGAAAAAATTGGATGTGTAGTACTTCTCTACACACGACCCACATATGAAAGCATAACCGCCTGGACCCATCATAGTCGGGCTAGCTGTCCGCAGCCGACGTCCAAAGGTCAACAGTCTCTCGAATGTCATGTGTGGCATGATGATGATCATCATCATAGTGTACGCATCCATACTCATCCTCATAAATGGGGAAGTAACCCGATGTATATGAATACACAAATTGCACGAGGTTCATATAGCTTTCATCTTTAAATCATCTTTATGATACAACCTATGCACCATTCACACATTACCCTAGGTAACATGCATGCATTGACCTTCATACATTCATCATCATTAACATTAATTAGGGTTGTGTCTTAGCAAAATCATCGTCATAATGCATCATGACATTTAATACATACACATCATCCTAATATGGAATAACGTCATATTTGGTCATCTCATCATCATGCATCTTATATCGTCATGTTATCATGCAACATCATCATCATATAACGTCATCATATAACATCGTCGTATAATATTATATAACATCATATAACATAATCACATAATCACATCATCATATATCATAGTTTCATCATCATATAATATAGTCACATCATCATATAATATAAAACATAAATGATAAGTGCAAAAGCCACTAGGCACGTGTCGTCATACACAATGCAAGTCTTTCGACCAAGCCAATAGTAAGACTACTTACTTAGTTGACCTTAGCCGTCGTTCATTCTCACCAAAACTCTAGCAAAGATTAAATTTGCAGACATGGTGAATTGCTCAAACAATATTTGAGATTGCATTTTAAGCATTAAAAAAAAACCCTAATGGTAAATCCCTTTACTACCCATAACCCATAACGAAAAAGGTGATCTCGTAGTTCTTAGTTTAGGTGTTTACTTTTATTTTTCGATTGAGGTCATCCTTAAGTAGAAAAATCTCAATTTTTTTAAATTTTTACGTGAATTGCTTACTATGTTTTATTCAGCCACTACAAGATCAACAATTCTACGAGCTTGAATTTTTGTGGTTGACATAAAAGCGTCCATTTCCATGTCTATAGATACAACCCACAAGGGTTTGTGACCCAAGACGATTGAGTGGACAAATGACTTATTCTAATAGATCTAACTTAGCAATACCTCTAGCGATAATAAGTCCTATTTACATTTTATTTAATGATCGAGAAAGAAATGAAAAGTCAATTTTTTTAGTTTAAATAAAAATTAATAATTCTATAAAATTTAAACAAAAATGAAACTAATGATTAGCATAATACATAAGACATAAACTAGTATTTTAAAAAACAAATAATTAAAGTATATTAAAACGTCACAACTTCGTAAAACTATCCAAAATAAAAGGAATATGAAAACAAAAAGTACAAAGAAAAATCAAACAATCACACGTTTGTTCAACATCTGGCGACTGATGAACAGAATTATTAAAATCACCCAACCGCGTACTACAATTCCTTAAACGACAGCCTGCATGAATTTTTATTGTCGAGGTCAGCCCTAGGTGTAACATGTTGGAGAGGGTGTAACTTCAAATTTAAATATTTATGTTTGATATGGTCGGAGTTCTTGCCATTTTTATGTTGTGGGTATGTTGACTTTAGTAGCCTATGTTAGCATAATAATACACTTATTTTATTTGACCACAACATGATGAAGACCAAAGTAACTGTTTGAAATTAGGGGTGTACATGAGTCGGGTCGGGTCGGGTCGGGCTGGGTTGAGGAAGTTTTTTTGGATCAACCCAAAAGTTCGGATTGGTTGGATTGGTAATCAAACCCAACTCAATCCTCTATTTTCGGTTTGGGTTGTCGGGTTATTAAAAAAAACTTAAATGTTTAAAAACTTTTATTTATCCACCATTCATATGTAATAACCCAAAATAAAATAAATAAAATAAAAGTTGTTCGAACCCTTCAAAGAATACAATATTTGGTCTTCATTTCATAGCATTCGAGTGGTTTGAAGTCACTCAAGAAATACATTTTTTTACGTCTCCAGGCCGACATTTCGGCTGATCTAGCTTGGGTTTGATACGCTAGACTCTTTCCTTTTAGTTTCAACTCTTGAGAAGCATTTTAAGGTTAGTATGACTGTAATAGCTCTAGCCCACCGCCAGCAGATATTGTTCTCTTTGGGCTTTCCCTTTCGGCCTTCCCTTCAAGGTTGTTAAAATGTGTTTGCTTCGGAAAGGTTTCCACACCCTTATAAAAGAATGTTTCATTTCCCACTACAACCAATGTGAGATCTCACAATCCACCACTCTTCAGCGCCCAGCATTCTCGTTGGCACTCCTTCCCTTCTCCAATCAATGTAGGACCCCCCAATCCACCCCGTTCGTGGGTCCCAACTTCCTTGCTGGCACATCACCTCATGTCCACCCCCCATTCGGGGTTCAGCCCCTCGCTGGCACATCGCCTGGTATCTAGCCCCGATACTATTTGTAACGACCCTAGATTTCTACTAACCTAAAGTCATTACTGTATACATAACGTAACCATTTTATGCAGAAATAATCACTTAAAACATATTCATAAAACATTATCATGGAGTTACATGTTTAAGAAAAAATCTTTAAAACAAAACAATGGAAATAATAAATAAAAAGACAACCTATATTAACCTATAGTCTACAAAATTAAATACAATTACTTGTGTCATGATCTTTCAAGTTGCAATGTCGCCATCATCGTGCAGAAGTACCTTGCCTTTACTTGAAATATAGAAGTAGCACGTGGCTTGAGTATTTTAAGAAATACTCATAAGTGACTCCAGTGAGTTAGACTCAAACACATGCAATTATGAAGGAGACGTATCATCAAAATCTGTATTCCCTTAAGCGACTATCCTAAGCGGATAATTGGGTTAGGGCACATGCCGGTGTAGGATTCAAGGTCGCGTGTGGGCTGAGGCAAAAATGGATTGGGCCAGACACTGAGTGTTTGGGCTAGATTCATTTACGGGCCGGGAGACACATGGGCTGAGGTGGAGAATAGGTTGCATGGAACGTGGGTTGGGCCACCCATTGGAGTGGTTGTCCGACCCTGCTGGCTTTGGCCACGGAGCTGTTTGCCAAGATTTTTTTTTTTTTTTTTTGGAAATTTTCTTCTTTTTTACCCCTTTTAATGACGATCTCCATAGGTAAATTCCTATAACGTGTAGATAATTTTTGTATTTAATTTATAATCCAAACAATAAATTCTTATTAAAACACATAGATAGTTTTTTACATTTATTTTCTAACCCAAATAACCCAAATGTAAATTCGTCGAATGTATAAATAATTCTTGATATTTACTTCCAAACACAAGCAGAATGCACCGAGCAATAGCGCGCCAAGCCGAGCTGACATTGATGAAGGGGCACATGTCGAGCTTTTCGAGTCGAGTGTAGGGGTCGATCGCAGATCATGGGTCAGGGCGCGCACCCAAGTTGTAGTCCGAGTCAGGTTGCCATTAGGTCAGGCACATGGAGTCGCCTTGCAATGACTCGCTAGAAATTCCGCCCTTTTTTTTCCTCACAATTACAAAAATGCTTAAGCTTCTAGCTATTTTAACTCAAATTAGTTCGAAAGGCTTTTATAACATTTGGTGTATGAGAAGTTTATACTTTTTTTAATTAATTGAAAAAATCAATATTAGTACTTGATCTTAGTCAATGCATCTCAATTAAAGGCCATATAAGAATATGATGAACATAATTTGGTTCAAAATTGGAGTAAGACATGCCAACTAACCTTTGCCAAACTCCAAAAATATTGCTCATTTTTCTTCCCTCATGTCTTATTTTATCCCATTTTTTCAAACAAACCTTCCTTTTATTTAATCATTATAACACTCCATTTAATTATCTTCCTAATTGTTTTTAGATCATCATTGTCTCCATGATGAATAAAAGATAAGCAATGTTTAAAAACTCGACTTGTATATGGATGGAAACAGGGAATGAAAGAGGGAGCGGGAAGAACTTTTTTTCTTCTCGTTAGCTAAAATAGGTTAAGGATAGAGATCGTATTCCCCACCTGACTCCACCAATTTTTCACCCCGCTCCACTATGTATATATATATTTATATTGAAATTTGTATTCGTAGAAATTATAGAAATTTGAATCTCGCCTTAGTGAAAGATGAAATTTGAATTATAATACTGGAGAGGGAAAAAACTCTGCTCGAGAAACTCAATCTCTACAAAATAAATGGTAAGTTTCACAAAATTGCAGCTTGAAATAGGTGGTAGAAACAGGACGTCTCCGCCCCGTGAACATCTCTATTTCTTACTGTGAGATCCTACATCGGTTGGGGAGGAGAACGGATCATTTTTTATAAGGGTGTGGAAACCTCTCCCTACCATCTTAAAAACCTTGAGCGGAAGCCTAAAAGGGAAAGCCCAAAGAGGACAATATCTACTAGCACTAGGCTTGAGCTGTTACAAATGATATCAGACCTAGACGCTGGGTGATATGCCAGCGAGGAGGCTAAGCTCTGAAGGGGGGTGGACACGAGACGGTGTGTCAGCAAGGACGTTGAGCCCCAAAGGGATGGATTTGGGGTCCCACATCCGAACGAAGCATTTGTTATATAAGGGTGTGGAAGCATCCACATGAATTGGGGAGGAGAACTAAACATTCTTCACAAGGGTGTGGAAACCTCTCTCCAACAGGCACGCACGTTTTAAAAACCTTATGCATTGGAAAGTCATATTTTTTAAAAATATAGATTAAATGGTTGCATATGGAAAGTACAAAAACGTTAAATCATTATGAACCAAAGTCTAAAAAACCGACCAAAAGTATTTTGTTGGGCCAAAGTTAATCCATGGAGAGTGGTCAATGAAAAAGATTAAGGAATTAATTAATGCGAAATACGCGCTTATGATTTGGTATGTATGCCATTACACACATTTTTTGTTCTTTTGTTCTTGTTTTTTTTCCATTTTTAAATTATTGCATTCAATCTAAGTTGTGTATTTTATTTTTATATTGAAATATCAAATATACACTCTAACTCTAACGTTCAAATAACATCGAGACTCTAAATTCGATAAGTATTAGCATTGATTCTCCCTCATACGCATGTACGACGCGATTGGTTTCCTCCCCGATTCTTACGACTTTCATTTCGACACTGTTTGACATCATCCATGGCATAGTTAACTCCAATCTCGAGTACTCGCTTTATTCGACATTAGGTTTACAAGATCAAACAAGTTCAAACACTATCTATCATCAGACGATTAAAAGGGTAATGAATTGTTTTAAACTTTTTAAAATTTGTTTAAATAAAAAATTTCTTTTATATTTAGATTTCATACCAATCCTAATTCTTCATTTATTTGTTTTAAACCATTTAATAGCTATAAACTATAATGTTCGTTGAGGTTGCTTACGAAATATTATTGTATATTTATTTTTAAGACGATCCACGAGCTTTTATTTAAGCAGACATAGTGATTATATCTTTAATTTGCAAACAATGTAAATAATTTTACTCTCGATATTTTATGTTAGATCGAACGATTATATGATGTATGTTAAACCATGTGTTTTATGAAATGATAAGTAACGATATGATTGATGTTAATGGCTAGCCATTACATGACGTTTAAGAATTGACTTTTCTATTTGTGGGATCTTATGCATGCGTATTATCGTTGTGGTTATGAAATGTCTATTTATTTTACCTTTGATTCTCGGACTACATGTATGGTATTTTAATATATAAATTATTTTACTTTTGTATAAATTATTTTTTTTAGAGCGGAAAGAATTAGTGAGGAAGTGAGTTTTTTTCTTTCAATTTTCATTTTATTTTTAATTGATACACTTCGTTTAACAAATACGACTGAACTTCTCGAGAGTTTCAAAAATATGTTTTATAACTTTTTTTTAAACTTCAAAAATACTCTTAAATATTTTTTTGTTAACACGATGAAGGAGAATCTACTGATTTCATGATTTGTTACCTTGTATAGGGTAGAATCTACTTATTTCCCGGTACAGTGTCATTCAACCAAGAGTAGTAACCGTCTCCATCCAAAACAAACCATAAGAATGTTTTTGAGATTGCATTGAAAATTCCGATATATTTTTTTTAGATAAGTTGAAATTTTAGAGTTATTTTTTTTATTAATTTCGCTTTTTATTTATTACTAAAATGAGTATTTTAATTAGCCAAATAATCCAAATTCCTTCTCTATCATGACCGTCGTCCAATTCATCCATTAATTTATGACATACCATAATATAATTAATATAATCTCCTTTATATTTTATTCATTTGACCATATAATAAAATCTATATTTTAATTTGTCTCATTATTCCTTAATATTTTTAATTTTTTTATTATTTACAATTTGATATTTTCTCTCTCAATCATCAACTTGGTATTTTCGTGTTAGATTTTAATTTTTTAATATATATTTAACCTTTTTTTCCCCTAAGAACTTTTCAAATATAACGTGATATTTAATAATCAAATATTTTTTAATGATTCACATTTATAATTTCTAGCGGCCTCCCTCCATTATTATTATTATTATTTAATTACTTTTTCAACTTTTAAAATATTTTCCAATATTTATTATTTATTTTGTACCGACGGCAAAAAGTCGCGCCTTAATTTGCCAATAATTTAGATCCATGCATAAATATTTATATTTATGACGTAATAAAAATAAATTAGAGAAGAAAAAAAAGCTCGAAAAAGAGGCGAACCCACAGTCAACCAGTTCCCTAGTCAATCTAACCATACCTAGGGGCTAGTGAGACAAGTGGTGAGCCAAAAGCTCGATTGGTCATCTCGATGTGTGACAAACATCGTACCGCACGTTAACGAGCTCTCCTAGTAAGTCCATGTGACTTAAATTCATGACTGAATTAGGAATCAGCTTATATTTATAAGATGGTTGAATGTAGAGTACTTCTCTACATGAGGTCTACACACGTGCATATGGACCTACTAGGAGAGCTCGTTAACGTATCCCTGATGTCTAACTATGGGGTAGCGCATACTCACGACGTAAAAACAAACTTAAAAGATAAAGGTTCATGAATAATATTATGAGTGTATGAGACCATACAATACATAACTGGAGAAGTAGTTTATTACTACACGAGCATGCAACATGCATAATGTCTCACAATTTAAATCATTAGTTCAGATATTATGCACTATAACTTTTTTTCGAGACGTGAATTCATAATCATGATATGTCTATCGTATTTTATGAACAATTCTAATTTATCATTTCTCGTATAATATGTACATTCATACAAAGTCATGATCAGTCGTAACCATACACGGATCACATAAATCATACATACTCGTTCAATTCAACAACACATTATTTTAATCCACATATTACCTAACGTAAGAATATGATATTTTTTATCACTTTAAAAGTATAATAGGGTTGGTAAAAATTACATCAGCTTTACAAAAAGAAAAATAAAAAACAAGAGGATCCACGCTTCTTCAACCTCTTGCGACTGATTCTCAAGAAATATTATAATCTAATTCATCACCAAAAGGCGTCGGTCACTATTTGGTCTCATTGGAATCGGTCTTTCCCAACCTTCCAAATTTGTTACCCTAAATTTTGTTCCGTACAAAATTAAAAATGTGAAGTTCAGTTGGTATGGTTTATTGATTCGTTTCGTAGTTTATGCGATTTGAGTACGTACTTAAAATTATGCAAGCAGTTTATGAACGTGTCTAAAGTTAAATCATTGATGATAGGATAATAACGAAATAAAAATTGAAATTATTATTTTCAGAAACGATAAATACGAATTTTTTTTCAAATAATTTTATTTAAAATTGTATATATGCAACTATACTCGACATAAAATATAAAAAATATGTCGCCATTGTTACATGAAGAAGTATTCAATCGAAGAACGAGTTGTGTTATAAATTTATATAATTTTATAATCTAATCCAAATTTGAATACGAAGCAGGCCGGTTTCATTTGTCAAACATATTGCATTATATTTCTACGAAGATTAGGTGTAACAATGAACAATATTATACTTAAATTTGTTGACCATGATTTGATGGCCTTGAAGGAGCAAGGAATGGAAGCTATATAAAGGGTGGAGAGGCATTGGTTTGGAAGCAAAACCAAGATACCATTGAGAGATACAAGGATATGGGAGAATCCAAGTCTTCGATGGCGTATCTCGTAGCGACGGTTTTGGTGGCAATTTTGAGTTTTACGTCGGTGATCGCTACTGATTATGGCTACTCTTCTCCACCGCCTCCTTACTACGTTTATAAATCTCCTCCTCCTCCAGTTTATCATTCTCCCCCGCCACCGAAGGTAAAATATGAGTACAAATCGCCACCTCCTCCCGTTTATTACTCTCCTCCGCCTCCTGTTTATCACTCTCCACCGCCTCCTGTTTACCACTCTCCTCCACCACCGGTTTATCACTCGCCTCCTCCTCCTGTTTATTATTCTCCACCACCACCAAAGAAAGAGTATAAATCGCCACCACCTCCTGTTTATTACTCTCCTCCTCCACCTGTTTACAAGTCACCGCCACCTCCCGTTTACCATTCTCCTCCTCCACCTGTTTATCACTCTCCACCACCCCCAGTTTATCACTCTCCTCCTCCACCTGTTTATCACTCTCCACCACCCCCAGTTTATCACTCTCCTCCTCCACCAGTTTACAAGTCACCGCCACCTCCAGTCTACCATTCTCCTCCTCCACCTGTTTACAAGTCACCACCACCTCCAGTTTATTACTCTCCTCCTCCACCAGTTTACAAGTCACCTCCACCTCCAGTTTACTATTCTCCTCCCCCACCTGTTTATCACTCCCCACCACCTCCAGTTTATTACTCTCCTCCCCCACCCGTTTACAAGTCACCACCACCTCCCGTTTATTACTCTCCTCCTCCACCAGTTTACAAGTCACCGCCTCCTCCAGTTTACCATTCTCCTCCCCCACCTGTTTATCACTCACCACCACCTCCAGTTTATTACTCTCCTCCACCACCAGTTTATAAGTCACCACCTCCTCCAATTTACCATTCTCCTCCCCCACCTGTTTATCACTCTCCACCCCCTCCAGTTTATTATTCTCCACCTCCACCAAAGGAGTATAAATCACCACCTCCACCTGTATACTACTCTCCTCCCCCACCTGTTTACAAGTCTCCTCCACCACCTAAGAAGGACTACGAGTACAAGTCTCCACCACCTCCTCAATACTATTAGATGCACGAACATTTTACTATTCCATTAAGGTATATTTCTTAAGTGCAATTCTCCTTGATAAACCATTTTTCTCATAATGTTCAAGAAAATTGATCATCTTAGCCTTGGTATTCATCAAATCCTATTATATTCTTGCAGGGAAACAAAGAGAATATTAGTATCAAATAAAAGAGATGGCGATCCCTACACACAAATCATGGTCTCTAATTAGTTTACTACGTGTGATATATGTTTGTTTCAATATTTAGTTTTTACATTGTATTCAATATTCCCGACTATAATGAAGATACTAAAATTTTAATTTTCTTCCAAAAGATTTCAAAGCTTCAATCTCCAATAATTTAATCAGAACAAGGAAAGCTTCCAATGTTCATTAATTATCATTAATTATCGCAAATTTTCAATTACTATTATTAACGCATAGTTAATCATTGAAATCAAAACAGGATCGAAATCAAATATAAACATAAACAAGTCTTTGATCTTTAATTGATTTACAAAACTAAACACTAAAATCTCTTAGATTATTTGATTGTTTTTTGAGTTAATGTGGAGTTTTGGACTAGATATCCCTCAATTATTGATATTTCTTGTTGTCTTTTCTTATTGTCTTTGAAATGTAGAGCTTACTAATTTAATGGGTATTTTGTTCTAAATTATTAAATGTTTATGGTAGCTAATTGCAACGAACGAGAACGAAGAAACAGTCTCATATGAGTTGTCGAGTTGCTTAAGCGTTGTAACGATAGTAAAAAATAATAGTAATAAGTAAAATAAACAAAATATGGCTTCTTTAACCCACTTCCTTAGATTTTCCCCACGCACAAGCTCATTTCACTAAAACGCTCTCAACCAACTTCTTTTTCTATTTCCCCTCTCAGACTCCAAAAACTACCGTAAAATGAAAAGGTGTGAGTGGTTAGGATCTGCAACTTTTACTGACAGCTTTTTGAACTTGATTTGAAAGTGGGTTGTTCAACGATTTGCTCCACTCCTCTACTAGGTTTTGTTAGCTCTTCGAGGGACAATCAAGCTAATCTTGGATATAGGATAGGACATCAGCTAAGGTCAACCAAGTGTAAGTAGGCTTACTATCGGTATGGTTGGAAGAGTTGTGTGATGCAAGATGACACATGCTCAATGGCTCCACACGTGTATGTGTTCTATAATATGATATGTTATATGATATGATATGATATGTTGAAGGATATGATGTGTTTTAAAAGAAAGTTGAATGGTACGATATGTTGAACGATATGATACATTGCATGACATCATATGATATGTTGTATGACATGTATTAATGAATCATCGGAATATTTCCTCTTTAGGTTAGTATAAGTCATTGATCTTTCAATCGTATCTTTTCCTTTGTTTTATTTTTTATTTACTTTAAATATTTTCTTTATTTACTTAAGACTCTATTTTAAACGTACAAGTCTATGACATCATTTTGTGAAATCTTTTTTAAATAAATGTTCTGACGTAAAAAAAATTATATCATGTACAAAATAGCGGCTATAGTTCCCTTTGGAAATTAAAGTCGTTATAGCATCAATCAAGATGTTTGGGATACAATATGAGACAAACTAAATTCTATACCTCTTATAGTCGAATCGAAAAAAGTAGTATAACCTTACTTTTTCTTTCCACCATTTCCATCATTCCAATTCATGATGAAGGAAAGAAAAAAGTAAAAAAAAGAAGAAAGAGGAAGCATGTTTACTACACACCCAAACCACTAATCACAAACCTCAGCTTTAAAAACAAATCTACCAAAACCCAACCCACTCACCGTCAGCCCGATCCAACAACGATTCAGCCTAGAGAATGAAGTAAATGAGCTTACTATTAGAGTGCCTTCAGCTAGGTTGGACAAATTGTAGCTGAAGGACAAATTGTATGATGTATGACTAACACATAATTTCTGGCTTATTTATGTAATATGGATATGCTTATGATACGTTGTGTTGCACGTACTTCCAAGTGTATTGATTTATATATGTTATGATAAGTATGAATGATATTTCTTGCATATGTGTGTATGTCTCGTAGGGAATTCATGTCATGAAATAAGTACGATGCATGTCATGACCATGTACAATGATTTAAAATATGAGACCTCATGCATGTTGTATGTCACGAGCACAGGTTACTATCTCAATATGTTACGCACGAACGTGTACGTCCTGATATGATATGTGCTCTTTTCTTTTTGTTGGTTTCTGGTAGTGTGAGCATGCACTAACCCATAGTTAAGCTTAGGAGGTACATATACAAGTTAGCCTAATGGGTTCATGCATGCGTGCATATACAATGTCTAGAGAAGTACTATGCATATAACTCTATCCAAAAAAATAAAGTATACCCAAGGAATAGTAATAAAAAGTAGGTCCCTTGCATGTGTTGCATCTTGATTATTTTTAAATACTTAACCTACGTTTAGCATTTTTTGAAGTAAAGGCAAGAACCTCATGTAAAGATGATAACATCAGCTAAAGAAGCCATAGACATCAAAGAAGAGAATCAATGAAAATCGTGCAAAAAGGAGGGCATGTCTAATTTGTCTTGAATTCGATCAACTCGAGATTATAAAAGAATACCAGAATACCGGTCGTTTTTTTGGTAGAATGTGGAGAAAGATTGACAAGATACCTGTTACAAGAAAACAGACCCAAGAAAGGAAACCTAGGAAGGTTTACTTATCTCTTAGGAGAGAATAGACGCAAGAATAGCTAACATAGAAACAAAGAGAATCTAAAGCAAGAAGATGGAACTAAGGGAACTTTGAGGAAGCTTATGCTAATTCTTCTTTCCCTCCACTGTTCATCTATCCTTGTTAGTTTTGTGTCAATTTTTATATACCATGTCATAAGTGTAATGACTTTGCTCTGGAATTGCTCCTACCTGTTAAATCCAAATTACTTGAGCAAGATTAAGAAGACCATTGTAAAGAGTTTTGAGCCTAAGCCAAAGCAGAAATTATAAAATTATGGCCTAGAGCTTCTATTAGATCCAGAAATTGAAAGAACTTTTAAAACAAGATTGATTGAACAAAGAGATAGAATGATAGAACAACTCATACCAAATCTTGATCCTAAAGTATAGCTAAACCTCGAGTTAAACACACCAAATGATGCAACCAATCAGACTAGAAATTCTGCAAATGTTATTCCTAAAGAGTTTAGCCGTATGAAGTATAGCTCAACGGCAGTTAGCCAAGTATCTATTGAATCATGTGTGTATTGTAGAGAATGACAAGGAATAGGAATTAAACGGCGCTATAGCTCCTATATGAACTACTGGGAAGATCATCACGAAGAAATCGAGACCTAAAAAAAGAAGTAAACCTGAAGTGTTGTGAAAGACTGAGATGGGAAACAAAACGGAACGTACCGGATTTTTAGCATGTACAACCATCAAATCAGAGACTAAAGCTAGGCTCGACAAAACAACATTCAAAATTTTCCCAAAAGAAAAAAAAAACCCACCTCAATTGTCTATGTTGGAAACCAAGGGAATCAGGGAAATAATCCACTCTCTAACACTTCTAACCCTGAGTGGAGAAATCATTCAAAATTTTCCTATGGAGGTTAAGGACATAATGCTAACAACTCTCATATGCAATAGAAACTGAACTATCTCCCTAGACTTGAACAACAAAATCAACAAAATTTTGGAATTCAATAAGCCACAACCGAATCAGAAGTTAAACAATGCTCAATGAGGAGGAGGTTCCTTAAGTGAAGCCAATAGAATCAAGTAGTGCACCCTTCACCAAAAAAATATACACCCATCTCCCCCCTTTTATCATGAGATTGAATAGGAAACCCACTTCGAAAAGTTTATGGACGTTCTAAAGGAAATATATATAAACACACCATTAGTCGAAGCTCTAAAGCAAATGCCTAACTATGTGAAATTCCTTTAAGGACATCCTCACAAAGTGGAAAAAGTTTGAAGAGTTTAAGGTAGTGTCATTGAATTTGGAATGTACTGTCCTGAAAAATAAGATTCCTCAAAAAGAGAAAGACCCCAGATCCTTCACTATTTCAATGTCAATTAGAGGACAGTTGCTAGGAAGAGTTTGATATTTGAGAACAAGCATCAACCTAATGCCTCTTTCTATTGGGTATTGGTAACGCTTAGCTAGTCTCATTTAAAGTTTAACTAGCTAATAGATCTATCACTTATCCTGAAGGAAACATCACCTATTGCAAGTAAATAAATTTATATTCCTAACAATTTTTTTAATTTTGGACTATGAGGCTGATAAATATGTACATATCATTTGGGAAGACC
Source organism: Cucurbita ficifolia (assembly GCA_033971965.1). NCBI lineage: Eukaryota > Viridiplantae > Streptophyta > Magnoliopsida > Cucurbitales > Cucurbitaceae > Cucurbita > Cucurbita ficifolia. The sequence continues at coordinate 5,992,105 of CM066970.1, forward strand.
TTTCCTTAAAATAGGAAGAACTGTGGTGAGTGTGTATAAATGCACTATAACCCTAAGGATGAATGAGCAATAACTGGAATTCAACATAAATAAATGACACCCTCAAATATCCTTATGAAGTTGAGGAATGTTATGTGTTGAAGGAACTAAAAGAATGTCTTAGAGAGAATAAAAGAGAAGAAAGGAGATGTATCTATTTTTAGGAATTCATAGGAAGAAACCGGTATGATTGAGAAAATAGAACAAGTTGTTCATGGCACTCACTTCAGAAAAATGTTTGAATTCCGAGAGTTGGAGGTTTGAGGGAACCCACTTATGAAGACATCTATTGAAAGTTCTCCTTAATTGGACTTGAAGTCTCTTCCTTCACACTTACGAGATGACTATCTAGGAGAGCAGGAAACAATGCTAACTCAACAAACATATCGCCAGAAAATGAATTGTTGTTACTTCATACATTGAAGCAACATAAAAAAAAAATTAAAAAAAGGATGAGTATTGGCAGATATCCAGGACATTGGAACTTGTCTATGCATGCATAAGATTCAATTGGAGCAAGGAAATTTCAAATCAATGATGACTCAACTCAACTATGAATGAAGTAGTAAAGAAGGAGATTATAAAGTTGATTAGATGTTGGGATCATCCATCCAATTTCAAATAGTACATGGGTTAGCCTAATTCAATGTGTTCTAACGAAGGATGAGATAACATTAATAAGAAACGAAGACAATGAGTTAGTCTTCACATGGATTATAAAGGTTGAAGCAGGGCGTAGTAATGGATAATAAAATCTCCAAGAATGGAATCAAGGTGGACAGGGAAAAAATTGAGATAATAGAGAAATTATAGTCACCTATTTCTAGTAAAGGGTGTGAAGCTTCTTAGAACATGCAAAATTTTACCGAAGGTTCATTGAATGTTTCTTAAAAATTACAAAACCCCTCCGCAACCTACTAGAAGTAAACAAGAATTTTGAGTTTGATGAAAAGTGTTTAATAGAATTTTAAGCACTAAAACAGCCTTGATCACTACACCTATATTGTTTTCACTCAATCAAGAGTTTCTATTTAAACTAATGTACGATGCTAGTGATTATGTTGGTACAATGCTTGGACAAAAGAATGGAAACATATTGCACCTAGTTTACAACGCAAGTAAAATATTATATGAAGCTCAAATCAATTATACCATTACGAAAAAGGAGTTGTTGGTTGTAGTGTTCGCATTTACAAAAATAGGTCCTATTTGCTAGTGATTTTGTTGTTGTTGGTTTTCACTAAGAAAGATGCAAGGCTAAAGTTGATTTGGTGGATCCTGTTGTTACAAGAACTTGAAATAGAGATTCAAAATACAAAAGGGTCTAACAATCAAGTGGTTTATCATATGTCTAGACTAGAGCATCCTGAGTAAGAAGACATTAAGAATTCCTTCCCTGATGTTCATCAGCTAATTATGGATATCCCTAAAGACTGGTCTAGCCAGCAAAAGAAAAATTCTAAAAGTAATGAATTTGAGGCTTGAATTAAAAATCTCTCAACAAATTTTTTTAAAAAAATACAATTATCTTAGGCAATCTAACTAATCTAATTTACTTAAATTAGATTTCAAGAAACAACTTCAATAATCCAATCAAATTCAAATTAATTAGACATAATAAAGTTTAAATTAATCTTCAAATGAATAGAATAATCTTATCTTAAAACCTGAGACATTATACTACAAACTATGGTAAAACAATTTATGAGGATTTTATCAAACCATAGGGATTAATTCTAATTTTTAAATCATATACACTAAATTTTAATTTTCTCTCAACTATAGGGACCATACTCATAGCAAGGGATCATACTCATAGTTTAGCCCTACCAATTTTAATAGATATAACCTCCTAAATTAGAAATATAAATAGTTCTTTTTTTTTCCCTAAAAAATTAATCATGCAGATTTATACAAGCAACCATTAACAAGCCACACGTCTCAACAAAATATACCCAAGCAAATGTAACCAAACGATAGAAAAATGGTTTTTAGACTGAAAATGAAACCATTCCTAATGTTTAAGTTATTGCTCTTTGAATTAAGGAACACCCAAAAACATTCCACACTAACAAAATAAAACCACAGCTACAACCAAAAGAACTATTCAAATCTCCATAGTCATTTCCTCCAAGAGTTTTCCATAAATTTTAGTAAATTAGTCCCTATTTGGAGTTGTCCCAATAAAATTAGGCTCTACAAATGGCTATTACTAAAGTCCAAACGAATGAAGCTTAACTAGAAGGGTATAATAACATAATAACAATAGGAATGGTTCAAGCACAAAATCTACCAAACTAAAGCTTTTAGGTTCAAACTTTAACAATATAACAAGTCGGGAATGACTGCCAGGTTTAACCGAGAAAAAACAAAACGTGATGAAAAAAAAAAAAGACATTATGCCAGACTCTGTCGCTCAATCTAGGAACTAACCTGCATTACTTTGTGTGCTATGTTTTCTTTAGATATTCATAATTCAGATACGCCATCATAAAATGTTGAGAAAAGACCACAAGGAGGGAAAAGAAATAAAAAATAAAACACAGAAGTTAACTCATTAATGATTGACAAGAAGAATCACCTGCTAGCTTGCTTTCTAATGATCAGTGTTTTGTTTTCTTCTTCGGTTTCGAGGTTATCTTGCCGTATCCCAAGAGCCTACTATGTGACAATTTAAATTCAGCTTGTCGTTGTTTTCTTCTGGCTTTCCGTGATAAATTGCTCCTATCAACATTTGAATCCTCATTTTGTACTTTGTCATTCTCACCGTCGTCCAAATTGTGCAAGTCGGAGCTATTCTTCATCTTTTTCTTCTCATTCTCATCATCGTCCAAAATGTGCAAGTTGGAGCTATTCTTCATCTTTTTCTTCAAGCCATCTTTCTGTTCACCAAATTGTTTGCCTTTAAGGAGCTCCTTGGTCCTCATTTTCAGGCGCTGTCTAGTACTATTTGGCATCTTCCATTCTTCCTTATAAGGGGCCAACTTTTTCAAAGAAACAAACTGATTCAACTCCTTGTCATCCAATGCCAGGATTTCGGCAGTACTTAATCCATAACGATTAGATGGTATTTTGGCATACTTAAACCTCGTCTTTATGTCGTCAATTGTGTCCTCGTAATCTAATTTATAATATTCCTCCATCATGGCTTCTTTAGCTCTTTTGTACAGAGACAATTTACGCTTCCTCTTTCTTTTGCCTTTTTCATCCTCATCGTCATGTTCTTCATCGTCTTCTTTATTCTCTTCATCACTCGGATCATTATCAATTTTTTCTTTATTCTCTTCATCACTCGGATCATTATCAATTTTATGGCTTAAACTCCTTTGCCTAGCTGCTAAGAAGCCATCACCTGACTCAGATGAAGCCCATCCTTTTGGCAATCCAAGCAACTCATCCTCTTTGTCGAAATCAGGTTTCTCAATCTCACCATCACCTTCATCATCCATATCACTTCCAAACCCAGGATCAACGTCTTCTTTCTCATAATATTCTTCACCAAAAGCCACCTTCATCATCCTGTCATACTCTTCTGGATCAAATTCCTCGTCTAAATCTTTGATATTCAATAAGCAAGTCTCGTCTTCCCCAATTCCTGCGGTCTCCCTAATCTTCCTAAGCTTCTCTTTTACCTCCTCCTTCTTCAAGTTTTTTAAATGCTTCAACTCCTCCTTCCTCTCTAATCTTGCAATCTCCATCCTCTCTTCCTTACTCTTCCTCTGCTCCTTCCTCGAATTCTTCTTTTTCCTAACTGACCCCTCAATAGTCCTACTATGCCCTATAATGCTATCTCCTACATTTTCTTGAAACTTGTATTCATATTCCTCTTGTTTTTCAATCTCTTCCTCATCCTCCGACAGCATCTCCAACTCCTCCTCCCCGACCTTTCCATCTTCACTGAGCCAAAGTTTATTCTTAAAATACTCCTTCAAGAACTTTGAATTTTCATCCAATTGGTCATCCCCATCCCCAAAATACTCATCCAACTTCTTCTCTAATTCTTCATCCTTTTCCTCTTCTACCATACCTTTATCCTTCACTTTTAACAATGCTTCCTCATCATCTTCATCTTGCATTTCTGCTGCCTCCAAGAATGCCTTGCGTATCTCCTCTTGCTCCTTATCATAAATCTTCACATTTTTAGGCTTCTCATCATTGAATTCAGGGCCCTCTTCAATCAAATGTTTTGCTACCACATCTTTCAAATACATACTACTTTTCTTCTTCTCTGTTAAACTACTTTTGACATCGTCACTTTCTTTTGCAGAGTTGTCATCATCTGAATCGAAAAGCTTGGCGTCTTTCTGTTTAAGGGTCGGATCATGCTTCTTGACCTTGATTAATGCATCAAAGAACTCCAGGTCCTTCCTACTTTGGCGGCCTTCTTCATCCTCGGAGGAAGATGATTCAGATTCTGAGCTTTCTGATTCAGAGTCTTCAACTAGACCCTTCTTCTTTAGCTCCTCTAAGCGCTGAAGACCCTCTCGCTTCTTATTATGCTCAAACTTCTTTGCATAATCCCGGTTAATTTCTATCTTTGAGTCGTCATTGTCAGAATCGCTTCCATCAAACAGTTGTAGACCCATTATTTCTGCAACAAGAAAACGCTTCAAATTAGGATTTTTAATGACTTCTATCCATATATGTCAGAAGGCATAAATTGATTCAAATTGGTATGGTTTTAGACCTCAATCCTTCAATGTTATGCAACTTTTTTCCGTAACAAGCAACAATATTGTATTCTAAAAAAAAAATAAAAGAGTTAGCGTAATTAAGCTAATCGTTAAAAATAAGTAAAAATCAGAAGTACTAAGGCAAACATGACCTCCTATTGAATAAATGAAAAATGAATCATAATTATAATTCTACATCAAAAAGAAATGAGGGGCAAAGGTGACAGCCTTCACATTACATACAAATAGGCAGAAAAAAAAAGTTACAGAAAGATGATGCAGAAAATGTAAGGAAAAAAATAGAACATAGTAAACGAGAATGGACAAAAATAAAACAGAAATGCTTATTATCCAAGTGATAAAAAAAAAATGGAAACCTTTTGGGTTTGAATATACTGTTAAGTTGAATAAATGGGCTATTTTGATTGGGTGTGAGGATGGGTCTTTTTCTCCATTTAGGCCTCCCCTTGGGTCATAACCTAAGAGATTGTAAGGCAGGATCTTGGCCAAGTACATACCTTGCTCTCCCTCTCCATCTCCATGGCAACTCACAGCAATGGTCTTTTGGGTCTATAATTGAGAAAATTGAGAGGAGACTTCTCTCATGGAAAACTCAAAAGGAGATAGACTCACCCTCATCCAAACCACAATTACCAACCTTCCCATATATTACACGTCTCGTTTTGAGCTCCTCGTGAAGGTGGTCTGTCACAATGAAAACCTACTGCTATTGCCTGTCGGACCATGGAAATCTATTTTAAAGCACCTCTTTGACTATACCATTTGTTAAAGAAATGGATCATCTTCAACCTTTTGGCAGGGTAGAAAGTCGCTGGAAACCCCCTTAGCCAATTGGTTTCCTCTCATTTTTGCTATATCCAAGCACAAATGAGCGGCGGTGTATGATTATTGAAAGGTAGACTTGGGATCTTGGGAACTAAAGATCAAACTTGTATGATTTAAATTTGACAAAAAGATAACACATTTTACCCAGAAAGTTCATGCCGAAGGACACAGCACATGTTCAAACCACACAAGTAATAATACAAATCACACAAAATAAAAAAGAGGTCAATTATGTTCCATAAAGGAGAAGGAAATCAATGATTTCCTATTTTCTATTCATTTATACACTACATATGATATTCAAACTCCATTCAAGAAAATTCATTTCATTGAACTACGTATTCAGATTTATTCCATCTCATTTTCAGATTTGTCACGAATTCTCTCTCCCAATCAAATTTCTCTCTTTCTTTCTTTCTCTCCTTCTTACCCCCCACTTGATGCATTGATGAACGATGCTGACTTTTAGAAGATCTTCAAAATTACTCGCATTTGTCTTTCGTCTTGTTTTTGTTGAACTTTTGTTAAACCCGGAACTTGTCTCAAAGATTAAAAGTCAATATACATGTTAGATGTATATTCAATGGCACTTATATTATGATCATACAATTTTGATAACAAAATGGATCTTAATTGAATCAGATGTTTAAAATGATGTTGTTGATCTAATTTAACAAATTAGAGTCATCAAATTAAATTTCACTGAACTGGATTATGATTATGACCTCGATCAAGACAAATTCAATACTTCCTAAAGAAAAAAAAAAAAAAAAAAGTGTCCCTCAAAGTCGCTTGAAGATTTGATGTTTCTCCATTTTATCTCAGAGTTTAAATCCAAGATTGAAAACCAACCAAAAAATAAACGAATTCAAGTCTGATAACGTGTATCAATAAGAAAAAGAACCTAAAGCCATGCATGCATTTGAGAAAATTTCAAAAGGGTACTATATATATTAGATACCCGATTAATCAGAATTTGCGCAATAAAGAACTAGAGAATAGATGAGATGAACAAAGACCAAATTTGGTTTTATTTGAAAAACAGAACTCAAATTCAACAAATCTCGAAGATCCACAAGAATAATTAGATTCTTAACATCAATGGCAGTCAGGGACAGAAAGATTAAATGTGAACTTCAAATGAGAATGAAAGAGATAAATAGACAATTCAAGCAAACAGAAATTAAAAATCGGCTTAACAAATAATCATAGAAACAGAACAACATAGATAATCAGTATAGCGGGGAGAATTATATAATAAGAGAGATAAAGAAGAAAAATTAGAAAAGCAGAAGTAAAAAAAAACTTCAAACCATCAAAAAGCAGATCAAAGCCTCGAACATATGCAACAATTCAAAACGGCGATTAGCCCACGTCTAAATTGGAACAGCCTAACACAAATCACGTCCTAATTTGGCGCAAGACTTTTTCTTTCTTTTTTTCTTTTTGCTATTAGGCTATTGTTATCTTTCAAATACATACATATATATATATATATATATATATATATATATATATATATAGATAGATAGATATCAAACAACTGCTCCTTCCATTCGACAAGGCTTAATTTGTGTTTTCAAGTGAGAAGAAAGACAGAGATGGAGATTGGAAATTACCGATAAGAGTAGAAAATCACTGCAAAGCCGCTAAGAAGCAGAAGAACAACGACGACGGCAGCAGCACTGAACCGAAGGATGCGGCGACGCCACTGAGCAGCTGAAGAGGACGTGGTGGCGTGGAGGGAAGAGTTAGGGCTTTCCTCTTTATTTTCTTTTATTTTATTTTAGAAAAGTGGGTATGTTTTTTTTTTTTTTTTTTTTTTTTTTTTTTTTTTCCTCTTAACGGCTAATTCAATAATATGGTTTAATTTAACAATCTTTCAAATTTTAATTTGGGTATTAAGAAATAAACTCTCTTGTAAATTAGTGAGCTAGATTAGGGGTTTTGTCATCTGTTTCATGTACTTAGTTTCAATTCATGGGTCTCGAGAAGGATATTTTCTAGATCGGAGAGTACAGAGATAAGATAAGAAGACCTGTTGTCTCGTTGTTTTTGTTGCTATTGTCGTAGAAGTGTTATCTCGAATATATAAAAAAACGAGCGTGTGCGATTATCTATTTTGTGCTGATGACATATCTTCGTTTTAAAAGTTTTATTCAAGAGATCTTTTATCTCTTTTAACTAGTAACTCTCGAAAACTTTTATCTTTTAAAATTCTCGGTGGTCTCACCACATGAGAAATTCACACGACTCTCCACAATAGTATGATATTGTCCACTTTGAGCATAGGCTCTCATGACTTTGCTTTGAGCTTCCCCAAAATGCCTCATACCAATGGAGAGAGTATTCTTTGATTATAAACCTATGATTATTCCCTAAATTAGCCGATGTGGGACTTTCATCATCCAACATAATACACATCAATCTCAAACATATACTTGTTTAGCACAAAACATACATCCACAAGTATTCAACATAGCCACAAAGCGAACCGTTGACTTTTTTCAAACAATCGTGTCCAATAGTGATGCAATTCTCATGCACCTAGATGAGTCATTGGCACAAGATTAGAGCACACGCCTCTTGCAAGAACAATTTCCTAGTATTTCAAACAACATATCATAAGTTTCTACTCCTTTCATATTTCTTTTTAAGCTAAGTATGCATATCAAATCATACATTTTATAAAAACAAAACACACGATGTTGTTCAAACAGTGATTTATCATTTCCTTTATAAAAGACGTATTTGAAAGTGATGAAGGCTTAACTGTTCTGTCGTGGAAATTTTATATAACTTACAATGTAAACCGTCTAAACAACTTCAAAACTGAATTCTAACACCAATTGCATTGACCTAACTTTCCGCACACGCATCGGTCAAAACCGTTAGTTGAAACATGGAAAGTTCTATTAGAAAAGCACAATCAGTTCACAAATTAAAGCAAAAACATTTGAAAATATAAAATCTTCAGAGTTATCCCATGACCAGTTTCTCCATCATGCTCGACATTCTTGCACCACGAGGTTGCTTTACTTAAAAAAAACTAATAATAATAAATTAAAAATATTTAGTAAGACACTCTTCTGTTAAATATGGAAACTCTTAGATAGGTAATTAAACAAAAATCAAGGGACTTTAATGGTTAATTATCTAAAAAACGTAACGTGTAATCTTTGTGATCTAATGTATATACGTTATATATTTTGGTAACTAGCCATTAAGGTCCCTCAATTTTTTCAAAATTACGAAATATATTGGTATTTTTTAATTTCATAAAGCTACCCAAACTCATATTATTTATTAATGGATACACATTTTATATTACATAATTCAATAATTCATAAACTCACGTATGAAACGACGCAGTTTACACGACATTCAAGTTTCTATAACCAACTTTCACACCAAATATACAGAATATTTGATACATCAATTAAAATAAATGAATAAAATATGGTAGTTTGAATATTTCTTTTTAACATGAACAATTAAATTTCAACATCATAGGCCTAGTTGGTCATGGCTGGCCACGCGCTTGTTATTAAACCACAATATAGTCAATTATTGCATAAAGTCAAAGATAGTACACCATACTTCAAATATTTGGCTAATTCTTAGTGGATCTTCTAGTAGGATGAAGTTATGATCATCTGTTATAAATAAACGAATGAGTGAATTTTGTAGGACTCCCGAGAAATTTTTTAATTTCTTTTAGAAGTAGATGACTACTTTTTCACTTTTTGTCTAAAAAGTAGTCTTGTAACAGTCTAACGCACTGCTACCAGATATTGTCCTCTTTGGGTTTTTCCTTTCGAGTTTCTCCTCAAGGCTTTAAAACGCGTCTTTCAGAGTTACACAATGGAACTGGTGCTCATCTAGATACTGTTACAAATGGTATCAGAGCAAGACACCTGGCGATGTGCCAGCGAGGAGACTGTTCTCGGAAGGGGGTAGACATGAGGTGGTGTGCCAGTAAGGACCCTGGGACTCGAAGGGGTGGATTTGGTGGGGTCCCACATCAATTGGAGAAAAGAACAAATGTCAGTGAGGACGCTAGGCCCTAAAGGAGGGTGGATTGTGATATCCCACATCGGTTGGGGAGGAGAACAAAATACCCTTTATAAGGGTGTGGAAACTTTTCCCTAGGAGTTTTAAAACCTTGAGGGGAAGTCCGAAAGAAAAAGTCTAGAGATGACAATATCTACCAGCGGTGGGCCTAGGCCTTTACAGGTCTTAATCCTCGGGGACTTGACCAATATCTAAAAAGTTATTTCATCGATCATGTTCTCCCCTGAATGTAGGAATAGCGATATAGAATAAATGTCCTGATAATTCAACATTATTTTTATAAAGATGATTGTAAATTAAAAATGGGTTAATTAATTTGAACAAATCTTTCCTTTTGAAACATTCTTATGGAACAACTTGATCACTTTAACTTTAATTAAAAAAATATATAAACAAATTACTTAAAATTTTGGTTGTTAATATTAAAAAGAATTAAAATGGTGTTATGAAAGCACGTGGGTCAACTATATACTAATTCAAAACTCCAACAATTTCATATATTAAAATATTATTAAGAAAATATATCTTATTATAATTAATTGATAATTTTTTACTAATTCCACGTTTGGTGATTAAGAATGGATATTTTTAATTATTTAATAATTTAAAATGACTTGGTTTGCCCTTAGGAGGTATGAAAATTGGAACTATATAAAGGAGCAAAATTTTGTATTTCAAAAAGTATAACCCGAAAAAAAATTGTTCTAAGATATGGCGTCTTCAATGGCGTCCCTTGTTGTTGCTATCTTAGTTGTTGCTCTAAGCGTGCCATCGTCAATTGCTAGAGAGTATCGTTACTCTCCTTGGCTACCACCTCCTACGTATAAGTGGCGGCCAATTTATCGCTCTCCTCCATCACCTGTGTATTACTCTCCTCCTCCACCGGTGTATCATTCTCCTCCACCACCTGTGTATTACTCTCCTCCTCCACCGGTGTACCATTCTCCTCCACCTCCCGTCTACAACTCTCCACCACCGCCTGTCTATAAATCTCCTCCTCCTCCTCCACCAGTGTATCATTCTCCACCTCCACCAGTTTATAAGTCCCCTCCGCCACCAGTCTACTCCTCTCCTCCACCTCCTGTCTACAAATCTCCTCCTCCACCAGTCTACTCCTCTCCTCCACCTCCTGTGTACAAGTCTCCCCCACCACCAGTCTACTATTCTCCTCCACCACCGGTCTATCACTCTCCTCCACCTCCAGTGTACAAGTCTCCTCCACCACCAGTCTACCATTCTCCTCCGCCACCGGTCTATCACTCTCCTCCACCTCCTGTATACAAGTCTCCTCCACCACCAGTCTACCATTCTCCTCCACCACCAGTCTATCACTCTCCTCCACCTCCCGTATACAAGTCTCCTCCGCCACCAGTCTACCATTCTCCTCCGCCACCGGTCTATCACTCTCCTCCACCTCCCGTATACAAGTCTCCTCCGCCACCAGTCTACCATTCTCCTCCGCCACCGGTCTATCACTCTCCTCCACCTCCCGTGTACAAGTCTCCTCCGCCACCAGTCTACCATTCTCCTCCGCCACCGGTCTATTCGTCTCCTCCACCTCCTGTCTACAAATCTCCTCCACCACCTACCTACTATTAGGTCAACATGTGCAATCTACTACAAACTAGGTAAATGTGAACTTCATTTTGCAGAAAAAAATCAATGAAATATTCAATTTTCAATTCAATAAAGAGGACAGCCCTAATGAAGATTTGATCATTCCTCTACAATGAAGACTCTTTAATTTGTTTGCTGATTTCCAAATAATCCCTTCTGATTTGGAATGGTTTAGATTGATTTTATGTGCTTGTAACACCATCCCTATCATGACATATGGTTTTTTTTTGTTGTTTTTTATGCCGTTTCTAATGTTGTTAAGTTTTAATGTTCGATTTTATTGTTTAACTTTCAATTATTTCATAATATTCAACTTTTTATACAAGATTGTCTAAACTCGTCACTGCATGCATGCCAATATCATTTTAAGTAAGTAATTCTATCACCGGGATTGAAACATATAGACACACATAATACGCATCATATTGACATCAAGTAATTAAACCTTTCCCTTTTCTTTTCCTCGTCCTACCACAACCTCTCCCAACTTCGTCGTGCATGAATGGGCTCCTCTCGGGACTTTGCCCCATGTTGAGAGTAAACATTACAAGAAGGGTTAGAGTTAAGGAAAATGTGAAGAAAATGTTGTTCAAATTATCACAGGATGTTGCAATTCATGCCACATTTTAGAAGAATATAACTGCATTTATTCTTAGTGAAATGACCCTAGTTTTCTACTAACCTAAAGTCGTTACCACATGCATGACATAACATCTTGTACAGAAATATTAATTTAAAACGTTTTCATAAAACAATGTCATGGACTTACATGTTTAAGAAAAAGGTCTTAAAACAATACAACCAAAAAAATTAAAATAGATATAAGTAGAAATCAAACAACAATGCCCTATACTAATCTAAAGTCTATGAAATTAAATACAACTACCATGCTATGGTCTTTAAATTTGCGATGTAGCCGTCAACCGTGCAGGGGTGCCTTGCCTTTACCTAAAATGTAGAAGTAGCACGTGGCTTGAGTATTTTAAGAAATACTCATTAAGTGACCCCACTATTGGGGTTAGAAAATGCAAAGACATGTAACATGATCGAGACTTATCAATTTAAAATCGTATTCCCTTAGGTGACTATCATAACCGGGTTATTGGATGTGTATTTACTATTCTACACACAACCTATACGAGTGAATATGGACCCACGCACACCTCCTAGGCCTCGTTCTGGTCGGGCTAGCATTCTCTAGTATTGTTGTTGGACACCCGAATGGAGTAACGACCGTTGTAGCGTCATGTTAAACATAATATATAATGTTTAACATATTTTTTTAAAATTCAAATTTTAATATTACAACCTAGCCTTTTAACAATTACAAAAATTACAACATAATCTTTAATTTAAATATTACAATTTTAGTCTCAAAATTAACATATATACATACACACATATATATATACACACACACACGTACGTATACATATGTGTGTGTATTATTAAGCGAGGTGGGGATAGGGCGAAGACGAGAAATATAATCATGTCACCAACCTCATTTATCTAACGGAGAAAAAATGTTCCCCTCTCCTTCTCCTATTTTCCGTTAGGAATTCCCTTCCCGTTCGAGATGGGTCGCTACAGATAAAAGGAATCGCTACATTTGACCATTGGATTTAAAAGAAAACTTGAAAACTAATAATAATAAATGAAAAAATTCATGCAGATGCACAAGCATAAACCCATAGCATAATCATCAAGCATTCTCGTCTCGTGTATTCTACATCGTTAACGATATCTGAAAATTTTTACAAGAAAAGTTCGAGAATATAAATATCGAGTAAGTAATCCTATCATTAAAATCAAAATTGGAACACGTAGAATATTGGCTTAACTTGTGAGACCTCATGAGCCTTTTTCATCGAGTTTCCTCTTTGGCTAACTATGGACCGCTAACCCATCTTGTCACAACCTCTCCCAACTTCTTCCCGCATGAATGGTCTCCTCTCAAGACCTTACCCCATGTTGAGAGTACACTTTGCAAGAAGGGTTAGTTAGACATAAGTACATGTGGCCCTCGAGTAATAGGAGGGTTGAGGTTCAACGAATGTATAAACCTAATAGGACTAAACAACTAAGCCATAGAATTGACTAACTCTGGGACCTAGGTAAAACACGTAACCTTGAGAACATTGAATATGAGTGATATTCAACGAGAGCCTACAAGTAAGTTGGTTGCCGAATATTTTTATACTCATTCTTGTTATTCTTTATTTTTTAGATGGATTGTAGTTGTACATGAATGGTCGATGTCGAGAGCATATAGGGAACTCTTAGATCCGATTCATTGTCCCTATTTTATATTCGATTGTCATCTTTAAGCTTATATTATTGTATGTTATAAATTTCTCATATCAATTTATGTTCTTAATTTTTTTTAAACTACTTCTTTGAGTTACCCGAGTTAAAATTGAAAATTTTCATCACTTTTTTTATCCTCGAGCCTACGAAGCAGTCTATGATATCAAGAATCGAAAAGCGAGTAGCTACAACATATTTTATCATGCCAATATGAAGGATTGTGTATTGTTGGCTATTGAGATGAAGTTGTCAGCTGACCCTTCTCTTTGCAATTTTGGCGCTCTTCTCAATCAAATTTCGGAGCACGAATCTACACGAGGATTAAGTTGAGTTGGAAAAATCTTTTAAACCAACTTAAATTTCGGATGATTGAGTTGGTGATCCGAACAACTTAACTAGAGTTCACAAATCGACCCAACCCTCTATTTTCGAGTTGGGTTGTCCGGTTATTTTTTGTAGTATTATTATTTTTTCAAAAAATCCTACTTATCCGCGGTAATATTAATAATTAAAATTTCTTAAAATTCAAATATCAAACATTTACAAGTCACATAAAATTCAAATATTAAACATTTGTAGGTCACAACCATCACCAACACAGTCACCCATGTTAAATATTCTTAATATTTTTAAAAGTAGAATCACCATAAGTTGGATTGTAACTTTATTTTCAAGTTGGTCAAATTGACCCGACCAAAACAATTTCAACCTACAAACCGATCTATATTTTTTGTTCTTAAAAAGTTCAACCCAACCTAACTCTTATACTTTTAATTGGATAATTTAGATTGATCAGATTGTCGAGTCATATACAATTACCAAACCAACTTTTTATACTACTCTTCAATGGCTAAGTCAATATAAAAAAAATTTATAAAAACCATGCTAGTTTGAATATTTGTTTTTTAACATTAATAAATTAATGAGGTTCAACATCATAGACTTGGTATATTATGGCTACCATTGCACAAAGTCATAAATCCTACAATATTTTATACAATAATACCCAAAATAATTAAATAAATAATTTAGAAACATGGAAAAATAAGCCATTTTCGTGGGTTTAGATGATAAAAAAGAAATACCACTTGTGTTGAGAATCACGAATCTCGACAATGGTATGATATTGTCCCCCTAGAGTGTAAGCTCTCATGGTTTTGCTTTGTGCTTCCCAACAAGCCTCGTATTAATGGAGATGTATTGCTCCCTTATAAACCCATGATCATTCCCTAAATTAGTCAATGTGGGACTCACTCCCAAAAATCTAGGCTCACAATTCTTTGTTCGATATTTGAAGATTCTATTGTCAGGCTAAGTTTAGGGCATGACTCTAATACCATGTTAGGAATCACGACCCTCCACAATAATATGATATTGTCCACTTTAAACATAAGTTCTCATGACTTTGCTTTGGGTTTCTCCAAAACGCCTCATACCAATGGAGATATATTCCTCACTTATAAATACATGATCATTCCCGACTCACTCCCAACAATCCTCAAGAACTTGGTCAACTTCAATGACTCACTCCCAACAATCCTCAAGAACTTGGTCAACTTCAACTATATTTTTAATAATTCGATAAATACACATTTGTTTTTGTTTATTGTCTTGTTGATAATATTTTATTGATTACGCGTTTGGATATGTATAATGATACGTATATTTTTAATTATTTACAATTTACAATGACTTGGTTTTGGTTGAAGGGGTAAGAAAATGGTGGCTATATAAAGGAGGAGGATTAGTGCTAAAAGTAGAACCCAAACCCTAATTACAAGATATGGGTTCTTCAATGGCTTCCCTTCTTGTTGCAATCTTAATTGTAGCTTTAAGCTTTTCGCCGTCGATTGCAGTAGACTACCGCTACTATTACTCTCCGCCGCCACCTTTTATGTATAAGTCGCCGCTGCCGCCGGTTTACTATGCACCTCAACCACCATACTATAAATTACCTCCACCTTTTTACTATTACACTTCACCTCCACCTCCCGTCTATAAATCTCCTCCTCCGCCCGTCTACTCATCTCCTCCGCCTCCAGTGTATTACTCTCCTCCTCCACTAGTTTACCCGTCTCCTCCACCGCCTGTCTATAAATCTCCTCCTCCGCCAGTCTACTCGTCTCCTCCACCTCCCGTGTACTACTCTCCTCCTCCTCCTGTCTATAAATCTCCACCTCCTCCAGTCTACTCCTCTCCTCCACCTCCTGTGTACTACTCTCCTCCTCCACCTGTCTATAAATCTCCTCCTCCGCCTGTCTACTCGTCTCCTCCACCTCCTGTCTACGACTCTCCTCCTCCACCTGTCTATAAATCTCCACCTCCTCCAGTCTACCCGTCTCCTCCACCTCCCGTATATTACTCTCCTCCTCCACCTGTCTATAAATCTCCACCACCGCCAGTATATCCGTCTCCTCCACCTCCTGTGTACTACTCTCCTCCACCACTTGTCTATAAATCTCCACCACCACCTGTCTACCCATCTCCTCCACCTCCCGTGTACTACTCTCCTCCACCTGTCTACCCGTCTCCTCCACCTCCTGTCTACGACTCTCCTCCTCCACCTGTCTATAAATCTCCACCTCCTCCAGTCTACCCGTCTCCTCCACCTCCCGTATATTACTCTCCTCCTCCACCTGTCTATAAATCTCCACCACCGCCAGTATATCCGTCTCCTCCACCTCCTGTGTACTACTCTCCTCCACCACTTGTCTATAAATCTCCACCACCACCTGTCTACCCATCTCCTCCACCTCCCGTGTACTACTCTCCTCCACCTGTCTACCCGTCTCCTCCACCTCCTGTCTACGACTCTCCTCCTCCACCTGTCTATAAATCTCCACCTCCTCCAGTCTACCCGTCTCCTCCACCTCCCGTATATTACTCTCCTCCTCCACCTGTCTATAAATCTCCACCACCGCCAGTATATCCGTCTCCTCCACCTCCTGTGTACTACTCTCCTCCACCACTTGTCTATAAATCTCCACCACCACCTGTCTACCCATCTCCTCCACCTCCCGTGTACTACTCTCCTCCACCTGTCTACCCGTCTCCTCCACCTCCTGTCTACGACTCTCCTCCTCCACCTGTCTATAAATCTCCACCTCCTCCAGTCTACCCGTCTCCTCCACCTCCCGTATATTACTCTCTTCCTCCACCTGTCTATAAATCTCCACCACCGCCAGTATATCCATCTCCTCCACCTCCTGTGTACTACTCTCCTCCACCACCTGTCTATAAATCTCCACCTCCGCCAGTATACCCGTCTCCTCCACCTCCTGTGTACTACTCTCCTCCACCTGTCTACCCGTCTCCTCCACCTCCCGTGTACTACTCTCCTCCTCCGCCAGTCTACTCGTCTCCTCCACCTCCCGTCTATAAATATCTTCCACTACCCGTCTATAAATATCTTCCACCACCCGTTTACTCGTCTCCTCCACCTCCCGTCTATAAATATCTTCCACCACCCGTCTACAAATATCTTCCACCACCCGTCTACTCGTCTCCTCCGCCTCCCGTCTATAAATATCTTCCACCACCCGTCTACAAATATCTTCCACCACCTGTCTACTACTCTTCACCGCCAACAAAGTATATTTACAATTCACCTCCGCCACCTTTGTACTTTTAGGTTAACATACGTACTCTAATCTTAAGTAAGGGGATAGCCAAATGAAGATCATGATCCATGTTATACAAAGAAGAAGGCCTTTTAATTTGTTTGTTGATTGCATCTATGATACTTTTAATTGTTTCTATACATGTTGTTTTTCGAATATATTGATCAATAAATTAGAGCTTTTATGTTTCTCCATTTAAAAAGTTTGAATGAAATATATTATTGTAATTACGTGGATAATAATTAAAAAGATTAAATATAACCTACTTGCATGAGTTTTAGTGGTCATGTAATTGTAAATTTAATTTACATAACTATATAATAAAACTCAAGACTTCGTATAATACAATAATACTATAGCCTAAATGTTTGAACAATATGATTTTTAAAATTATATTCTATTTGCATGACATATGACATTAATTTTATTTCTTAATACCTCGATATATATGTATAGTCATATTTTTTTTAAAAAAAGTTCCGAAAATGCTTAAAACAACTTCTCTCTGAAAAACACAGTCATAGTCTTACGTGTTTAAATACGAAATACTGAAATTGAGAAAAAAATAAAAACAAATACAAAATAATTTCAAACGATGAAATGTAAAACAACTTATTCTAACCTAAGACTAGGAATTTAAATATGAGTCTACCCTATGCACGTGCCACATCATCGTATTTATAGACTACAAAATGATGTGGCACACGGCATGAGTATTTCGAAGAATACTCGGTAAGTGGCCCCACTATAGGGGGTCATGCAAATGCAAACACATGCAATCATGATTTAGAGACCTATCTCTAGCTCATCTAGGGGTGGCCTCTAGTCTCGGACAAATTGGATGTGTAGTACTTCCCTACACACAACCCACACGTGCGAGTGTGAATCCCCAAGGCGCTCGCACACCTCCTGGACCATTTGGTCAAGCTAATCTGTAGCGACGTTCGGAGGTCAGCGGAACCCCATAGTGTCATGCACCTCATGAACAACCTACTCGTCATATTGTGCGCATTCGCACTCATCATCATACTGTGCGCGTCCGCACTCATCATCTCTAGGGGAAGTATCCCTATGCCTATGAACATACAATATGCATGAGGTCCCTCTAACGTCCATCTTATCATCTCTTCTGACACAACCCTCTAGTCTCATCTCTTTGTTACATTAAGTAACACATACTCGTGGATATTTATTTTAATATCATTTTCATGCTCAATATGGAAAACATCATCATATTAAGGTAAACGCCATGCAATCATCATACTCATCATATTCCCATAAAGTGCATCAAGGATATCAAGTACGTTATTCATCGAAATATATATACTACGCACATCATCAACAATCATAACTCATACATCATCATAACTCACACTTTATCATATACTCATACATCATCATATACTAGTATACGACATCATACGATACATTTTATACATCATCATAACTCATACATCATCATAACTCACACATCATCATATCCTAGTATACGACATAATACGATACAACTCATACATCATCATATACTAGTATACGACATCATACGATACAACCCATACGATACAACTCATACATTATCATAATCATACAATTTTTTAGCCTATCCTATAGTAAGGCCACTTACTTGGTTGACCTTAACTGAAGTACTCCCTAATTTAATTAACGTTAGCTCCCGTTCCTCGAGAGCTACACCAAAGGTTGCCGGGGTTCGCTTCCTATCGCACCGTTCGTCACATTTCGTTACTATTTCACATTTTAATTAATAATCCAACTAACAATGTGAAATACGACTCTAAAACGACCTCAATTACCTTAACCGGAGTCGAAAACAAGTCCAGGAGGGTCGAAACGGTGGAAACTGGGCTATAAATAGCAAGTCGAGCCGAAAACAGTCGAGGAGCTGCCGGAAAGGTCACTAGAGAGCCGCCGAAAAAGTCGTCGGAAAGCCACGGAGTCACTGCCGCACCACCAAGCCGAGCCGAGCCAAGGCTGCTCGCGCTGCTGGTTGCCACGTGGCGGTATCAGGGCGAGCCACGTCGTGCGAGCAGGTAAGTTTGGGTCTCGGGCTACTGGGATGGATTGGTTTTGGGTCGAAAGAACTCGGGTTGCAGGACGGGTGTGGGTCATGGTTCAGGTTTGCGGTGTGGGCTGCTGCAACTGGACTGGGTTAATGTTGGGCCTCGAGTTGGTGTTGGGCCGACGATGGGTATTGGGCCGCTGGACTTGGGTCGCATATTCGGTTCAGGTCGACCCGAATTCGACGGATCTTTTCTTCTTCGTTCGATTCCCTTGCGCGATTTTCCGGCGATGTTTCTCTCTCCTCCGTTCGTCGTTTTCGACGCCAATTTCTGTCATTTTCCTTCTTCTTCCTCTCTATTTGTCTTCCCTCCTTCCTTTCTCGGAGTTTCGTGGCTTGAAACGACCTATAATCACAAATCTATGGATGTTTAGGAAACCCAAAATCTCGACATCGCTTCCGCGACGCGTATGAAAACGGCACGAAACGTACCTTGGGTTGATTGGAAGTCGTCGGGGATCTCTTTCGTGGTGTAACTTGAGCGTTTTCACGTCAGTTTTGGGTTGTTTCGTTCGTAGGTTTCATTTTCGGATCCTCGCTGGAAAAACTACGAACTCTCTCTCTCTCTCTCTCTCTCTCTCGGTTTTTCTGCTCTTTTCTTCCCGTGTTCGAGACGTTCGCTGAAGGCTGGTGGAGGGAGGGAACGCCTGGGGACGATCCGCCGAGGACGTGGTTGTGAGATCCGAAAATTCCGGCAGTTGCCAAAATTTTCGCTACCTCGCCGGCGACATCAGCAATTTTTTTTTAAAATTCTGATTCGTTACATTGAGAGTATATTGATTTCAAATTAAAAATTTATATATACTTAAAAACATTAAAATGTTATTTTCTGCCTTTGCAATATTTGAACCAAAAATCTGAAAATAATTTTAAAAAACACATTTGGCAAATACATATTTACTTAACTCAATAATTTCAAAAACAAAATTCAATACCGAACATGCCCTTAGGATTTATGAACATCTCGAACCAATCTTAAGGGTAAAAATGGAAGAATGTAGACAAATATACTTTCAAAGAATCGGGTGACTATATATGGGGTATTTTAAAGCTTTGACTATTTTTTCATTTTTAAGAGTACATCTAACTAATTTCTCGTATGTTTATATATATATATATTTAGTAGACATTATTCACTTTGACCTGTTACGTATCGCCGTTAAATTCACGACAAAATAAACAAAAAGAAAAAACTAAATTAACGAAATCAATTTCTTCCAGCATTATATTAACCGATGTTAATTTTGTAAGACTAGTTAAAAAATTTATTACATAAAGAGGATTTGTTTTAGGAAATTAAATTAGGAATGAAATTGAAAATATTAACAAAAAAAAAAAAAAAAAAATTAAGTACCATTTGTTATATTAATTATTTGAGCTAAAAATAATTTTACTTAATTTTCAATGTTGTAATTTTTAAATTGGTATTTTTTTTTTTTGGGTAAAGTTGCCCTAATTGATGACGTGTGTATAAAAAGCTTCCCTTCTTCACATCAAAATCCATTCGATCTTCGTCACCGTGAGAAGAAGAGGGATCAGTTTTCCGACAACCCATTCCTGTAAGCCAACAATTTGCTCTGTTTTTTTTGTTTATCTGATTTCATGATTGTTTCTCGTTTCTTGATCTGCCTTTGATTTTTAACTTATGCTTTGTTTTTTCCCCTTTCGTTCTCATTTTTTGCAATTGTCGTGATCGATTTCATGTTGAAGGAAACTAATCTTCAGGGTCTGTTTCTGATTGACTTCTGTAGTTTCCTTTCGTGTCGTTCAGATCTGTGGATTTTCTTCTGGATTTTGTGGGATGTTTTGTTAATTGCATCTTTTAATGATCTGAAATGAAGAATGTGATAGTTGCTTGAAAGTTTTATGTATTTATATGTAGCAGATGACAAGGATGAAGATTTTATGATTTCCTTTTTGTTATACATCCCATCTAGTGGTATTCGAAGAGGTCTGGGATTTGTATCCGTTTGTATTTAATTGTTTGTTTTTTTTTTCTTATTTGCTTATGGCACTTTAGAGCGTCCGATTATTCATTAGCCTTTTATAGGTTTGGCTGAGTATCATATGTCATAATCCTTCGAAAACAGTGGTGCAGCACACATCCCAAATTAACTATTTACAATCATGTTTTTTTTTTTGGTGAAACTTGTTTGTAATCATGAATAGAGTTTGAGATTAATTCGTTTTTTGGTTTTCTGTGGCAATGAGCTCCTTCACTCCTTCACTCCCGGCACACACGAGTAGCCTTTAGTAATCATTTGTATACTATGAATTCATTAAAATTATCTTACTAGTAAAGGAACTCTTGGTTGAGAACATCAGCAAAAGGGAGAACTAACTGCTAGCAGAGAAAATGGCCATGGTCAATGGAGTGAAATCATGCGCAAAGCTGCTGAAGTCTTCAGAATCATTGTTGGTGAAATCAGGTTTTGTTACTTGCTAGCTAGCAATTTAGATTTACTAAACCTTACGTTTTACAATTTTTGCACATGATTTTAACTTGCTACAATCTTATACAAATTCATCTTAGTGCAGTTCTAGGTTTTTCTCAGACAGTTTTAAATAATGAAACAATCAAATCATGAATCAAAATAGAAGTAAACTGAAGGAATTGTAAAAGAATGACAGTAACAAAAAAGAATCAGCTGAAAAGGACAACAAAGGATTATCAGAAAGTAAAATTTATGCGCAGGACACAATCTTAGAACTTTGTTGTTTTGGAAATGATGTAAAGGTGTCTCTTCTAATGGAACATGAGTTTTTCCTCTATAGGAGGCAGTCTAACTTTGTTCTAGTTTTTAGTGGATCTTGACTTACTTCCTCTCTTTGTTTAGGGGCCCTTGCCTCAATCAACAAAAGGTTAGAGAAGTTTATGAGTCATTTTGTATAGGGAGAATGACCGATGAGGGTAAAGGTGCCAGTTTAATCCAGTAGAAGGTGGTGTCCAAGTTGTTGGATTTTAAGGGGCTTAGGCATTGATAACTAGAAGGCTTGAGATGAAGTCTTGTTGGCTACATAGCGTTTCCTCGGGAGATTGACATCTTGTGGTATAAGGTTATTGTCAGCAAGTATGGTCCACCTTCAAATGGTCCTCTAGCTAGGGTTTGAAAGGGTCCTCTAGAAATCTATGGAAAGCTATATTTGAGGGTTTTTCTTTTTTCAACGATGGGTCTTATACTTAAGTATACATGGAGTATAGATGGTTGAGGTATAGACCCCCTTTGCTCCAACTATCCTCAATGAGGACTCATTTGATGATTTCAGTCTTACCTTTTTTTGGAAACTTCTCCACTCTTGCTCTTGGTTTTATTGTCCTTTTCTTGATAGTGAAACATAAGATATGTGGCTCTCGTGTCTTTGGTATGGTTTTTTTGTTAATATGGGGAGAAATAATTCTGTCTTTGGTTCTGCAATTCTTTGGAAGGGCTTGCTTGTGGTTCATTTTCCGTAGTTGGGTGGATCTCTCTCTTTATAGGTTTCTTTCTTTTTCTTGCTGTGGAAGGACTGAATTTCTATGAATATCAATTTTTTTGCACCATAGGTCCTTCATAATAGAGTCATTACTTTGGATTGCATCGTAGGTCCTTGGAGGGTATTGTTGAGTAGAATCCTGTTTCTCTCTTTATGTTTGTAACTCAGATGGGGATAAGGAGGGCCCTTTTTTTTTGGGAGGATAAGTGATGGGGGATAAATCCCTTTGCTGTGTATTCTGTAACTTATACTAGTATCTCGATGAGGAATCTTTTTGGTGTGGTAGTGTTGTCTTAGCCTTTGTCTTCTCTATCACTGGGTTTTGGTCGTGCTTTATCTGACAGGGAAATGCTAGATGTCATCAATCTCCTATCGATGACTGGGGACTTTCGTGGTAACTTTGTGGGAAGTTATGTTCGTATTTGGAGTCCTCGTTCTGTTGAAGAGTTCTTGTGTAAATCCTTTTTTCTTTGTCATGCTAACCCTTCTCCTTTGAGTGACTGACTGGTTGTGGAAGATGAAAATTTTGAAGATGGTTAAGTTCTTTTTTTTTATCTAGAAGGTTCTCCATGGTAGAATCAATACCTTAGGTAGGGTTTTGAGGAGGGTCCCCAACTTGGTGGGGCTTTGTTGTTGCTTCATTTGCAAGAGGGTGGCGGAGGAGGATCTGAGTCATATTTTTTGGTTGTGTAATGATGTGTTTGCAGTTTAGAGCCGGTTGTTAGATGGGTTTGGTTTGAGTTTAACTAGACACAAAGGTTGCAGAGATATGATTGAGGAGTTTCTTTTTCACTCTCCTTCTTGAGAGTAAGAAAGGTTTTTGTGGCATGCTGGGTGTGCACTATTATTTAAGGGCTTTAGGGAGAAAGGAACTAAAGAATTTTTAGAGGGTTTGAGAGGCTTTTGAGTGAGGTATGGTCCTGCATTAGGTTCAATGTCTCTCTGTGAGTGTATGTGACCAAGTTTTTCTTAAATTATCCATTATGTTCTATTTATTTAGATTGTCTGTGAGCGTATGTGACTAAATTTTTCTTGATTTATCCATTAAGTTCTATTTACTTAGGCCGGATACGGTTTTTGTAGGTGTTGTGGGTTCTTTCTTTAGACCTGTCTTTCATATTTTCTCTTAATGAAAGTTCGGTTTTTCATTAAAAACATTTAAATCTTTTTATTTACTTACAATTCTGGTTTTAGCGATGGATGCTGGATTGCCTATTGCACACTAATGTTTCATCCAAAAAGTTCAATCACGTGTAGTAATGTCTATTGCGAAGCTTACTTCCAGTGGAAAATCATGCTGTCACATATTTCAAAATTCCTTGTCATAAATAAATACTGCAAAATTGTTGAAGATTTTAGTTCTGGGTTCTGTCCCAACAAAATTTTCCCTCTTTGAAATTCTGGATTAGTACAGAGCGGCTTCGTGTTAACAGTCTTCGAAGCATTGTCGATTAGGTAAAGTGTCCTTGACATTCGTTACCATCATAGATTTGTATCATATACTCAAGGTAGAAAGTTGATGTGATTTCAACCCTTGTTAGTTACGCATGGAACAATTATGGTGGATGGAACAATTATGGTGGATATAAATAGTAACGAACGACAAAATTAATAAATCTTAGGATCAAAATACATCGCACATGTACTTTTTAGAATATAATCTATAAGCTTCATGTCTTTTAAGTTTTCTGGTATGAAAATTATGCATTTGAAAAAAAAAATGCATATTTTTTAGTAAACGATGTTTTTGTAATATCCATGCCATAAATTTGTAGAAAATGATGTGTCATCTTGTTTTTGTTTTATTTTCGTATATGTGTTTCATAGATAATAATCTGTCCATTTCTCCGAATTCATAATGGTCATGTATGAATCAAGGTTTTGAAATCCAAAAAATGATGGTTCAATGTGATCTTGTGCTGCAGCTAATCGAGGGATTCACTCAACTGGTGTGAAGAAAATGGGAGGACATGCTCATGGACATGATGAACCATACTATTTGCACGCCAAGCATATGTACAACTTGGACAGGATGAAAAATCAGAAACTGACCATGACGCTTGGAGTACTCACTGCATTCAGCATTGGTGTGGGCGTTCCAATCTTTGCAGTTGTCTTTCAGCAAAAGAAGACGGCCTCTGGATGATGACTGAAAGAACGTGCGTCGATTCGTGTTGCAGCCCGCTTCCCTCTCGTTCGTTTTCTTAATTCTGTATAAACCCTCCTTTCAAATGCACAGAAACTCAGAACCTGGATTCTGTTTTTGCCAATAAGTCTTTCCATCAACATCCCAGTATTGGACATTTTTGTTGAATTCTGTTTGCTCCAAAGATTTTTAATCAATTTAGATTTCCCTCCCTGCATTTGCTTTTAGTTTGTTCCCAACTAATTTTTACATTCCAATGAATATGATAAGGAGACATGGTCTTGGACTTTTTGTGCTTCCTGCTAATAAATGGCCTTGCCGTCTAAGTTTTGCTGTTCTAACGTTTTGTGTTGTAAGATCATGAGAGATGATAATGCATTGTACTTTGCAGCCCAGTGCGCCATATGGCATAGCTGTTATATTTGTGATTTCAGGCTGGTAAAGTGGTCGATGGAGCAAGTGAAAAAATATAGAAGGGGGAGAGAATTCAAGGTAATCATAGATGTTTTACTTTTTTTTTCTTTTGGTACTTGTTTAATGATTTGGCGAAGACTTGGGAATGGATATCTTCCTCTCTTTAACGAAGTGACGGTTAGTCATTCATATGTTCATGTGTCAATGACTCATTGGATAAAAAAACAAGACAAATGTAGATTGGGTGGATTTTGAGAGTCTAAAGTTTGAAAATGAACTTAATAATGGTAAAATGAGACAAATGAGACTGTGTGAGATTTCACATTGATTGGAGAGAGGAACGAGTATCTGAGAGGATGTTGGACCCCAAACATGCTACCTCGGTTAGATGGACCCCAAACATGCTACCTTGGTTGGAGATAGAAGCGAAATATTCTTTATGAGGGTGAAAATCTATTCCTATGTGTTTTAAAAAACTTGAGGGGAAGTTCGAAAGGAAAAGCCTGAAGAGGACAATATCTTGGGGGCTTGGGCTCTTACAAATGATATTAGAGCCAGACATCGAACAGTGTGTCAATGTGGATGTTGAGCTATGAAGGGGGTGGACATCGAATGGTGTGCTGGCGAGAATGTTGGGTCCCGAAAGGGGATGAATTGTGAGATCCCACATCTATTGGAGAGAGGAACGAGTGCCGAATGAGTGCCAGCGAGGGTGGATTGTGAGATCCCACATCGATTGAAGAGGAAAAATAAACATTTTTTGTAAGGTGTGGAAACCTCTCCCAAACAGACGCTTTTTAAAAACAAAAACACAGAGAACAATATATGCTAACAGTAAGTAAGTTTAGGCTGTTACAATTTTGCATAACGTTTTATTTTAACTCATGTTTTTTCTAGCTGTTTCTTTGATAAAATAGACAGAAATTATTCAATAACCTTTTAGCCTTGAATTTTCTTCTTTATTTGGTATTGCTTGTTGCTGGGACATTACTTCCTCCTTTCTCTGGTTTATTAGGTTTGAATATGAATAAATAAATTGCTAAGTTCATAATGTCTATTGACCAAGATACATCTCGAGTTTGAAATATAATATTATTAGACTTGGTCAAATGATAGAAAAAAGTAGTAGAGTAAAATTAGTGGACTCGTTACTTAAGATATTCGATAGAAACGAAGTCCTTTTGATGAAGGTAAAATTGGATACTAATGAAAGACCATCAACATCTTCCGGAAGTGTTCATTGGCATTTGAGGTAATGAAGGGAAGCTACTTCGGTCAGCAAAGAGCAACCTACAAATTGGTGTGCTTTGTCAGACTTATCATCTTGACCAAAGAGGCCTAGAGAAGGCCAACAAGGTGTAAGAAAATAGGTCATCGAACTTGTCATCACAACCAAAAAGGCCCAGAGGCGGACCTAAAAAGAAACAAGAATCCTGTGATAATTATGGTGACAATTACCAACTTATTCAGGTTCTTCGGTTCAAAGAAATTGGCCTTCCAACTTGTTCTTTTTGTTTCCGTTATTTTTTGGTGTACTTAAAAACACAACGATCTCTCTGTTTGAGTGTTGCATGATTCTCTTTGTAAACGTTCGTTGAAATTGAATTATATGAATTAACATAATATTTAAATTCAAAAGAAGAAAAGAAAAGGGAGAATAGAAGCAAAGAAATATATTTGAAAGTAAATATTATATTATTATTGTGATGTGTGGTACAATAGGAAGGATGGGAAGGTTTTTATTTAATGAAAGCCATACATGATAGAAGCAAATAGATGATATTATATTGTTGAAGATTACAAATATGATATTTATATCATATGGTCCTCTCCTTTATTGAACTGAATTCAAATGCCTTTGTGCTTCTTGGCCTATTAGAAGTAAGGAGATGGTGGGGGAGGAGGCCACTTGTACTCGGGCGACGGTGGTGGAGGAGACTTCTTTGGTTCTGGTCGGGGTGGCGACTTCTTTGGCGGTGGTGGAGGAGACTTCTTCGGCGGTGGTGGAGGTGGGGACTTCTTTCGTGGTGGCGGTGGAGGAGGAGATTTCTTTGGTGCTGGTGGAGGGGGTGACTTCTTTCGTGGAGGTGGTGGCGGAGGAGACTTCTTTGGTGCTGGTGGAGGGGGTGACTTCTTTCGTGGAGGTGGTGGCGGAGGAGACTTCTTTGGTGCTGGTGGGGGGGGTGACTTTTTTGGTGGTGGAGGCTTCTTTGGCGACGGTGGTGGAGGAGATTTGTATTCGTCGTCCTTCTTAGGAGGTGGAGGAGAGTAGTAGACACGTGGTGGCGGAAAGTATTTAAGAGGTGGAGGAGGAGAGTAGTAGACGGGCGGTGGAGGAGAATAGTACTCCTCGTCGTAGCCTTCGGCAGTTGTGGATGATAAGCTTAAAGCTGCCACCAAAAGTGCGATAACGAGATGGACAATGATAGAAGGAGGACCCATCTTCGCTTATGCTTTGGGTTTCCTTAATTCTGATTTTGAATGGAATATTTCTCGACCTTTATATAGATTTAAGATTCTTAATTACTCTTTTAACACTAAACAAGTCATCATAAATTGTAATTTAATTCAAAAGATTAATCACTTGTAACATTACTTTTAATTTAGTTTTGTTGCCATTTGTGAATGTTAAAACGGGTTAATGAAGAACATATCCAGAATGAAAATAAATATTGAAAACAACTTATCTAAAAAAAAAGAGATTATAATATTTTTCCATATGTAAGGTTATTGCTTACTATTTTTAATATTTATTTTTTAATAAAATATCTATGAACTCTCTATTTTATTTTTAAAATACTTAAAAAATATTAAAAATATTATTATTATATTAGATGAAAATTGTTATAAAAAAAATACTTTTGTATTCTAAAAAATACTTGGTTTAAAAAATACTCTTGAATTTTTAAAATTTAATAAATACTTTTAAATTTAAAAAAATAAAATAAAAAAAATTTAGAGACGATCTACGAGGTAGATAGTTTTTGTCCATATACAATTGAAAAGATTTATATTTATATATATATATATATATATATATATATATATATATATATATATATATATTAAAGGTTAAGTGGTTAATGATACTTTTAAAATTTCAAAATATTTTTTGAATTTTTTTAAAAAAAATTAGAAGGGTATTAATGAAACCTTTTAAAATTCAAGAATATTTTTGAAACGCTAAAAGTATTTTTGAAATAAAAGTATTCAATAATAACTTATAAAACAATAAAAAAAAAGGAAGCTAAGGAGATTTCATTTTATGGTAAAAAATTCATTCAGCTAAGTTATTTTGCAAGAAGAAAAAAAAGAAAATTTAGGATCAGTTAAATTTGAAGTAATCAGTTTCACCAATAAGATACGAAGACTTACTTCTCATTTGGAATTGTACAAAAAAAACTATTTATCTCAAAGAGGTCTACGTAAAATTCTCGGAAAACGCCCACGATTCCTTTCTTATTTATCAAAGATAAATAAAATGTATTATAAAGAATTAATTAATCAATTAGATATTCGGGAGTCAAAAACTCTAATCGTATGAGTATTTTTAAAAGTTTAAAAATATTATTGAAACTTTTGAAAATTTGTAAAATGTCTGAAAAACTCTATGGTCTCGAAGTTAATTTTGTCCAAAATATTCGAAAAAGTTATAATGAAGTTTGAAGTGTGAATACCGTTAAGGTCATTAATGTTGGTAATGGGGCATTGAGACAATATTAAAAATTGAAGGATGGTAATACGCAATGGGTAATATTTAAAATTTGAGGGGGTGAGGCTATGACACTACTTTTGACTTTGTGTAGACAATGGACTCTCTATTGTAGCTTAAGAAGTGCACGACTATCATATATACATAACTCTTTACCTAACAACAATTCTTCGACATATTAAATTTCAATCGATTAAGACTATCTAAGTAAGTGGCCTTACTATCAGCTCAGTCGGAAGAATTATCTTATGTATAATGACACGTGTTAGTGGCCCCTGCACGTGTTATCTGTTTGATATGATGTGTTATGAGGATATGTTATGTTATGATGATGTGATATGTTATGATGATGTAATATGTTATGATGACATGAGATGTACGACAATGTGATACATTATGATGATATCTCATGTTACAATGATATGTATGTATGAGATGACATGTTGCATTATGACATGAATATGTTTGACAATGAAATGTATGACATACTACGACATGTATGGCAATGAAGAGTTTACTGATACACACCCCCTCAATAATATTATGAATGATGTAATGTATGAAAGTTTATGCATGCATGTTACCTAGAGTAATATGTTCGGAATGTATGAGGTTGTGCCGCATGAATGGTTTAAGATAGAAAGTATAAGGACCTCACGCATACTATATATGTTCACATGCATCGAGATACTTCTCATTTTATGATGAGTATGGACGCCTATACTATGATGATGGTCATGCTTGACATGATGCACGACGGTCGCTGTAACTCTGGGCGTCCGGCTATAGCCAACTAGCCCGACCACCAAGCCTAGGGGGTGTGCCAGCCTGCCTAGTGGGCCCACGCTCGCATGTGTGGATTGTGTAGGGAAGTATTACACATTCAATATGCCTAGACTGGAGGCTACCTAAGAGCTATGGTTTTAAATGATAGGTCCCAATTCATGATTGCATGTATTTGCATTCCCTAAATCCAATAGTAGAGTCCTGACTATTTCTTAATTTACTCAAGTCATGTGCTACTTTTATATTTTAGGTAAAGGCAAGAAACCCTCGTACAGTTGACTACGACATCGCATCAAAGACCATGCTGCATAGGGTAGTTGCATTTATTTTCATAGATTTAGGTTAGTGTAGGACATTGTTATTTTAATATTTTCTTGATTTTATTTTAATTTACTTTGAATATTTTATTTGTATTGTTTTAAGACATTTTCGTAAACGTATAAGTCCATGACATCGTCTATGAAGTCGTTTTAAATGAATATTTTCACATAAAAAAGTTATGTTATGCATAAGTAGTGGCTCTAGGGCGGTTAAAAATTAGAATCGTTACATGTGGTCTCGATTCATTCATGTTTTTAAAATTTAGCATTAGTGTGCAAGACATCATCTCAATGATTATATAAATTAAATTAAATTAAATTAAAATTTAATATGTTGAAGATTTATTTTCTAACACTAAATAAGTTTGAACACTAAAACTTGTGTATGTATGGATAGTCGTGCACTTCTTCAGCTACAATATAGTTTATCCTTGCACAAAGTCAACAAATATTTCAATTGAAATTTGTAGGAAAGGGTTCGAGCATATCAGATCCAAGTTGAATCAGCCGTGAAATCGATCCGGAGCCGTTAGAAAATATATTCTCCAACTGGTACCGAACTACCCAAGTAGGACACTTTTTATTTTATTTTATATTGTTTATTATTAATTTTTTTTAATTTTGGGTTATTATAGTAAAGAGTTACACACTATGAATGGGGTAATTAGTCATTGATAAACATTTTAAGGTATAAGGATGGATGATAATTTATATGCGGTAAGGGTTACATGTTGTATGTCTTGGGTAACTAGCCATTAGTGATCACTTTGAGGAGTGATGACTGAAAATAGTTTCAGTGAAAAAATTGCATGTTGTGTGTTCTGAGTAATTAACCGCTAAGTAGGGGTGTACATGGTCCGGGTCGGGTTAGGTTGAGGAATTTTTTTGAACCAACCCAAAAGTTCAAGTTGGTTGGATTGGTAACCCAACCCAACCCGTAAATGTTCACAACCCAACCCTCTATTTTCGGGTTGGGTTCAGGTTGTTCCAAATTGAAAAGAGACAAGAAGTGGAGAAACAACCTACCGCTGAGCGGAGAAGTCTAACGAGAAACATAGACCGGAAAAGTTCGACGAGAAACACAGAGCGTAGAAGTTTGATGGAAATGAAACGAAAAGTCGAGCGGAGAGACAGTGAGTGATGACGTCCAACGAGAAACACAGAGACGAGGTCGAGTGGAGAAATGGGAGTTAAGAAGAGAGTCTGACGGAGAAATAAAGAAGTGACTGGCGAGCGACGTCGACGTCCGCTATGAGATGAGAACAACATCAACGGAGAAGACGAATGTTGTGAGATGAGAACGATGAAGATGAAGAGCAGATAGACAATGAGATCGATGATCATCATTACAATTATTAATTCAATCTCGTCTATCGAAGAGGAGAGAGAGAAAGTCTACGCCATGAAGAGTGCATGTGCGCTGGCAGGGTCAGACAACATGACTCATGGGCAAGCTGCGTGAGCTTCTACTCACTGTGGAGAGATATGGTCCTTGATCGTATTTTACCTCTTTCTTTTTATTTTATTAAATGATATTAATTCGGTTACAATTAGTTAGTTTTGAATTATGGATTAAATGAAAAGAATTTTGTATGAATTTTAGGAAATCTGATAGTCATTGTTAGAGATAGAGTAAGAATTACTTTAAAAATTAGCCGGGAGAAGAAAACAAACAGAGATAGGGAAGTTTGTGAATATAATTCAAATGAAGAAAAAAAAAGAAAAAAAAAGAAAACACAGAGAAAAAGAAAATACCTTGAAAATGTTAGAATATCTCGAAAATGTTAGAGGGTATTAAATGGTTTGTATGAAAATAATACTATAATAAACATATATAAATATTTCAAGGTTTAACTCATGTGAAGACTCTAACGTTCGCATGAAGTATAACACATGGACCAACGTAAATTAGAGAAACAATTTTGTAGACGTTCAAACTTGAAACTGATGTCATGGTCTCACATAGGTTGACTTGGATTTCAATGGACAGAATCGAACTTTCAAGGATAAATTCGTGACAACAACTTAAGATAATCGGGTAAGTGACCTTACTATCGGCATGGTTATATTTGATGTTGACACGTGCCCCGTGGTTCTGCACGTGCTATATATATTGATATGTGTGAATTGTTTATGGATCGACATGTTTATGACATGATATGTATATGTTATAATATGTGAATTGTATGATAATACTTACGGTACGATGTGTTCAATGATTTGGTTGAGATAGGAGACGAGAAGGATGCACTAAACATAATGTAATGATAGGAGTAAGATATGTTCATAAAACGTTAAGGTTAGGTTACGTATCGAAGTGCTATGGACATGAGAGATTGATAAAAACGATATGGTCACGACTGATTGATAAAAGAATATGGCTAGATTATGGGTAGAAAGGGATAGAATTATGATAGATTGATAGAACAACAGCGTTAGGATACGTTTCTGTAACGATATGACTAAGGTACGTTCATGTAACGATATGACTGTGATAAGTATAAGAATATTAAGGCTATGATAAGTTAGGGAACGATATGACCGCAAACTATTTACGATATGATATGACATGTGAATGACGTGTGTGTCTATATATATATATATATATATATGTTGTGATATGATATGAAAATGGTATGAGATATGTTATGATACGAAATATGTGATAAATTGACATGTTTATGATATGATATATTGTGATGTGATATGTTATGGTATGATATGTATATGATAAAAATTGCTATGTCTAGAAGCATGAAATGTATTAATATGATATATTTATGTAATTTGAATGATATGATATGTTTGACATGCAAAACGACGAACTAGCATGAAATACAACTCCGGTGTATGCATGAAAGATATGATAAACGAAATGTGAAATGATATGAAAAACGATATGATATGTATGGAACGCTAGCGGGTTGTATTAAATGATAATGAAAATGCAAAAATGTTGGGATCTCATGCCTTATTTGTGCTCATGCATTGGGGATACCCCTTACCCTTCACGATAGTACGAACGTGTACGTTACAAGGCAGAAAAACTATCATTATGGTTATCATAATGCTGCAATGACCAAGCAGGAGAACGATCATTATGTTTATCATAATGCTGCGACGGTCAGGTAGGAAAATGATCATTATGTTTAACCTAATGCTGCCGTGACAGTTACTAATTCTAACGGGTGTCCGGCCTAAGGAGCTCCCATAGTATGCTCGCCCGACAAGTGGCTCAACGATGTGCGAACTGACTGGTGAGTCCATACTCGCACGTATGAGCCGTGTG
The DNA here is from genome assembly GCA_033971965.1 of Cucurbita ficifolia. Taxonomy (NCBI): domain Eukaryota; kingdom Viridiplantae; phylum Streptophyta; class Magnoliopsida; order Cucurbitales; family Cucurbitaceae; genus Cucurbita; species Cucurbita ficifolia. Next base: position 6,025,499 of record CM066970.1, read on the forward strand.
TAGAGTATATGGTACACATCCAAGTTACCCGCTAAGACAGTACCATAGGAAAATAGATTGAAAAGATAGGTCCGTCATTGCATTCACATGTTCTTGCATTTAACCCCCAATAGTGGGGTCACTTACTCGGTATTTCTTTAAATACTCAAGTCACATGCTATTTCTATTTCAAGTTAAGGCAAGACATTCATGTACGGCTGACGACGACATCGCAGTTCGAGACATAGCACATGCATAGTGTAGTCGTATTTATTTTCTTAGACTTAGGCTAGAATAAAATGTTTTTAATTTAAACGTTTATTTATTTTATTTAGTCTTTTGTTGTGTCGTTTTTTAAAGGTGTTTTCAAAACACGCAAGTCTATGACTGTGTTTTAAGATGAAGTTGACGTTTTATGAAAGTTTAAATGAAGTATTTTCGCATTCAATGTTCATAAGATGAAAAGTAGAGTCGTTAAACTTAAGATGACTGTCATTCGAATATCGTCTTAATTCATTCACGTATCACACTGTTGTAGCAGTGACTCTGACTCTAAATAATATTTAAATTTAGCAATTGTGTGCAAGACACCATCGCAATGATTATATAAATTAAATGAAATTAAATTGAAATTGAATGTGTTGAAGATTTGTTGTTAATACTAAATAAATATGAAAACTAAAGCCTTAAGCTGCAATAAAGTCCATTCTCCACACAAAGTCAAAAATGGTGTCAAAATACCCTCCCTCCCTCAAATTTTAAATATTACCCCGTGCATTTTAACGCTATCTTCATTAATACTTTTTCAGTCATTATTTCTAAATTTTTCGAAGTTTCAATAATACCTTTAAACTTTTAAAAATACTCATACCGTTAATTTTAATTGAAAATCGTTAGTATTTTTGTTTCGAAAATACTCTTCAACTTTAAAACATTTCATTAATACCCTCCTAATTAGAAAAAAAAAAAATTCAAAAATGCCTCTAAAATTCTAAAAGTATCATTAAAAAATATCTTTGAAAATTTTAAAATATGTATAGTATATAATATTACATGCATCTGTATATGGACAAAAACTATCTACTTTATAGATTATCTCCGAAATTTTTTCATTTTTTATTTTAAAATTTAAAGGAATTAATAAAGCCTTAAAAACGCAAAGAGTATTTTCTAAATTTTTTTTTTTTTGAGGTTAAAAAGGTATTTTTTATTTTTCTAAAAGTTAAAAAAGTATTTATATATATATATTAACGAGTTCTGTCCAAAATTAATGCTAAAGATATTTTTGTAATTTTTTTTATTTTAAAGATATTTAGAAAATGGTAAAGTTGAAGAATATTTTATTAATAAATGACTAATTAAATATTAATTTTTCAAATTCGAAATTGATTAAGTAATATTAATCTTTTGAATTAAATTATAATTTATAATGCGGAGGAGTAATCAAGAACCTTAAATCTATATAAAGGTCGAGAAATGTTCCATTCAAAATCAGAATTAAGGAAACCCAAAGTATAAGCGAAGATGGGTCCTCCTTCTATCATTGTCCATCTCGTTATCGCACTTTTGGTGGCAGCTTTAAGCTTATCATCCACAACTGCCGAAGGCTACGACGAGGAGTACTATTCTCCTCCACCGCCCGTCTACTACTCTCCTCCTCCACCTCTTAAATACTTTCCGCCACCACGTGTCTACTACTCTCCTCCACCTCCTAAGAAGGACGACGAATACAAATCTCCTCCACCACCGTCGCCAAAGAAGCCTCCACCACCAAAAAAGTCACCCCCCCCACCAGCACCAAAGAAGTCTCCTCCGCCACCACCTCCACGAAAGAAGTCACCCCCTCCACCAGCACCAAAGAAGTCTCCTCCGCCACCACCTCCACGAAAGAAGTCACCCCCTCCACCAGCACCAAAGAAATCTCCTCCTCCACCGCCACCACGAAAGAAGTCCCCACCTCCACCACCGCCGAAGAAGTCTCCTCCACCACCGCCAAAGAAGTCGCCACCCCGACCAGAACCAAAGAAGTCTCCTCCACCACCGTCGCCCGAGTACAAGTGGCCTCCTCCCCCACCATCTCCTTACTTCTAATAGGCCAAGAAGCACAAAGGCATTTGAATTCAGTTCAATAAAGGAGAGGACCATATGATATAAATATCATATTTGTAATCTTCAACAATATAATATCATCTATTTGCTTCTATCATGTATGGCTTTCATTAAATAAAAACCTTCCCATCCTTCCTATTGTACCACACATCACAATAATAATACAATATTTACTTTCAAATATATTTCTTTGCTTCTATTCTCCCTTTTCTTTTCTTTTCTTTTCTTTTTTTAATCTAAATATTGTGTTAATTAATATATTAATAGAATTAAATAATTAGTTTACATTTTTAGTTTATTGATAATTTAACGAACGTTCACAAAGAGAATTATGCCATACTCAAACTCTATTATCTCTAATCAATATCTAATTAATATTTATAGCTCACTTGTGTGTTTTAAACTAAATTTTAATCCGTGAAAGAGGATTAGAGACTATAAGGGTAGAAGATTCATGAAGTTTGAACCTAGAGAATGGGGTAACGGACCCATGCCCTGATAGCATTTACGACATATGAGGGAACCTTTTAGAGTCCGAGAAAAACTCACCCTTTTCCCCTTTTCTTTTTCTAGTATCAGTCGAGGTGGGGAGGTGCTCAGGAGCTACACTATCATAGAGAGGTGCCGACCTGAGACGTCCATGAGATTGTATTTTTGTGGGTTGTCATTTGTATTCATTTGTATCACATTATCGTTCCTTGCTTGTAAATAACTTGAACAACACCTATTTTGTATTGTTTTCGATTTTAATTTTTGTGTCTATTTGCTTTTGTCTTGTCTTTGTAGTCATGGTCCGAGATTCAAAGTCTTGAAAATCGGGTCATGACATTTTCAGACCTTTTTTTTCTTTGACTTAAGTAGATTGTTTTGTCTATGTAGCGAAAGACCGATATCTTGGGTTGAGGTGCTACCTCATAATAATCTAGTGGGATAGTATGGTGTTTGATAATTTGAACATCATTCATGGAGCGTTAGTTGGTGAACCCTTCCACATGACCAGGCACAACTACTGTATCAACCTATGTAGTCCTACACCCCTTCTTAGGGCAGTTTTTTTTTTTATAACATAGTGACCTTGATCAAGAGGCCATTAGCCATTTTCCACAAGGTTGGGCATCTAGTCACCTCGACATATTGCCCTATCCGGCCTAGACATAGCTTGGCGGTGCCTAAACTACTATAGCTTGGTACAGTGCTGCTAGCACTAAGCGCGAATTAGAGGAGATAGGAGGTGGAGACTCTGGTGACATCATTCATACTCCTAACAGCCTGGTGAGCTACATTAGTAATTTTTGGATGTCGTGGAGGTCTACTCGGTTCTTAGAGGCATCTAGGTAGTTTAAATCTTATCGGGACTAGCTTCTTGGGGCTAATCTAATCCCTGAGTGTACTCATGTCTAGACCTCTAATCTCCACTCACGATCCTAGGGTGCTCGATCTACTAGAAATGTATTGAGCTAGGTCAACGTGTAAACCACTTTGGATCTAGTGCCCTAATCTTAACTTGGTTGACTCAGGCATGCTTTGCTAGGGAGACATTTCTATTGATCACCTAAAGCATCGAAGACATAACTTAAATATCATTTTAGTCACCTTGGGTGTTGAGATGATCTACTAGGTTCCTAGGACGACTAGGTAGCTTAACATGGACTTTCTACTCTAGGCTACTATGTTCTGACTCTCTGAGTCTTTATTAGTTCGGGAGCACTAGGGTTTATACCCCTTGATTGTCGTTCATGATTCTAAGGTGTTTAGTCTATTAAGAGTGTTCTGACCTAGGTCATCGTCTAGTCGATCTGACTTTAACGCCCTAGAGAACACACAATCAATCACCTAGAACTAAACATATTATATCATGCATTCATACACGTTCAATGAGGAGATATCTGAGCACAAACTACAATATACCATCCTCCATTCTAACATAGTGGAAAACATTAAAATCGTCATGGATCACTAATTCTCATTCTAGGGGTATTTTGATAATTTTTCTTAACATACATAGTATTCTCATCCAAATTGCCATTCTAGAGTCCTAAACATGCACATTCTAACTACGATATGCTCGCATGCTAGTACGTCCTAGCGATCCCTACAAATATTACTTAGAAAATCCTGAATGACTATTTACCTAGTTGGTGCATGCTTTTTCAAGTTTCATTTCTCACTAGTTATAGGCCAAAAAATTTCAAAACTTCTCAGGTAGGTCTTAATTCACATTGAAATAGTATCGGTATTGAAACTGGGGTGGAAAACTAACGAACGAGAGTCGAATGAATGAAAAAGGGATTCACACGCGCCTTCACACCTACAGTAGAGAGGGTGCTCATAGGTAGCTGGGTCAGTTCAAGTGAACCAGGTCGGGTCGCGATGTTGGATCATACGTAGGGTTTTTTTCGGGTCATGCACGGGCTATTGGGTCAAGGTGGATCCAATGGGTCTTTGAATCCCAACTATTCAGGCGTGCAACTTGTTTCTATGCAAATTTTAATATTATATCTATTTTAGTTATTATATCGAAATTACAACCATTTATTTTTATTTTTCATTTTTTAATTTTTTATTTAACTAAAAAAATCTGTAAAAAACAAGAAATCATTAATTTGTACCGATTTAAGGGTATTTCTGCGTACGTACGTGTAGAGCCACGTGTCCCTCCGGTGAAGAGAAAAGACGGCTTCTACATTTGGTGCTTCGATTTCATCTACCTTCCATTTTTTTTTCTTACTTTCTCGGGCGCTGTTCATATTCAATTCCCAATTCCAAATTCCAAATTGCAATTGATTTGTGGCTTTTACCACTGATTTCCAGATCTACTCTTAATTCTCAATCTTCCGGTGATACTGAATCAGAATCCGGCAAAAATGTCCAGCGACAGCGACGACCTGGATGAGGATGAACTGCTGCGGATGGCTCTTAAGGAGCAAGGACAGCGCGATGTCAATTATCTCTCTAAATCTGGCAAGCCAGTTGCTAATTATGTCCGAACGCCGGCTCACTCCCGGAAATCGGCTTCTGCAGCTGCTGTTTCTTCTAAAACCAGTGGCAGTAAAGCGCAGCCTAAGGGTGGTAGGAGAGTTGTCGACGACGATGACGATTCGGAGGTCGAGATGCTGAGCATTTCCAGTGGTGATGAGGATTCCGCCAATGATCATCGAACGTCCGCAGTTAGAGGTCGCGACGGTAAGGCGGCTAGGTCCTCTGGTAGGGACGATGATCCTGGCTGGGACGGCGAGGAGCCTCATTGCTGGAAGCATGTTGATGAAGACGAGGTTCTTCTACATCGTTACTTTAATTTCGCTTCAATATTTTCGACTTACACAGCCGTTTCTTCAAGTTTTAGCTGTTTTAGGAGAGTGGTTAATGTTTATCTTCCTTTTTGTTGTTGAAATCATTTGAAAATTATAGTAGATCAGTAACCAGTGGTTTTATGCATTTAGATGGCTGCAATCAAGTTTTGTCTATCACGTTCTTTGGATTAATTTCTTCCCTACTGTGGAACTTGCCCTCCCCAACTTAGACGGGGAGAATGCTTTCTCAATATATATCTATTAATGATTCATCATTTGTGGATGAATACTATTTGCTTTCACAGCTTGCTAGAAGAGTACGTGAAATGCGGGAGACAAGAACAGCACCCGCTCCTCAGAAGTTTGACCGAAAGGTATCTGCCATTGGTAGACCGGGGCTCAGCCATTTGCAGTCATTCCCTCGTGGCATGGAATGTATAGATCCACTTGGGTTGGGGTAAGTTTATTTCTGGCTTGCATTTTGTACTTCCTTCATGGTCTTATGATTATTTTCATAAACTTTATGTTTGTAGTAACGTTTTGAACATGACTTTTGGTATTTGATTGGTGGTGTTAGTAATTATTCTACTTCTAGGAGGCTTAAATTATCACATCATTGCAATTTATGCCGTGTCCCTTTCGTAACCATCATGGATTTTTCATCCCTTTTGTAAATTTTAGGCATCAATCAAATTATTGCTTACCAAAAAAGAAAAAAAGAAGAAGAGAGAAATGAGCAAAGATCCTTTTCCATGTCTTTTTGATACAACCCCGTTCTTTATAATAAATCTTTGTGATGGTTTCATGCAGCTTTTTTAGTTGTTACGCTTCTAGGATAAATTCTTCCATTTATGCCTCATAAAAAGAACTAGTAGGTTGTGCCTTTTGTCTTTTGGATGTTAAAAAAGGACAATCCCTCTTTGAAGTATTTTTACACTTGCTTCCCGTTCCCAACAGTTTGAGAATGGAACTAGAGAATATCATTTGGTAGAAGACATACTTTTGAGAGCACTCACTCTATCAAACCTACAAATCTTTGCCTTTTTTGGATAGTAGAAGAGTTTTTAGCTTTTAAAAGATCATGCCTTGGAGAACTTTAAAAAAAGGGATTGGAGAACGAGGAGTAAGTATGTCAATAACCTTTCATTTTCTCTATGAAAAAATTGTTTTTCCATTGTTTTTTTGGGATGAAAAAACATACTTTCCTAAGATAAAATGAAAGAAAAGATATGCCGGCAATACAACAAACAACCCAAGCCAAAAGGCAAGAGCCTCCATAGAAAGGGGCTCTCCACCTATTAAAATCAGGTAAAAAGCTTTTGGGGTGAATATAAATGTCCTTAATTTGGTAAAACTAGCCATTTGATTGAACTTCTTGTTACTTCTCAAATGCGCAATTTATCTCACACTTCCTTTCATCTTAATGAAAACAGTGTCTTTGATTAGGGTTTTCCCTTTAATGGGGGAAATTGGTAGTTGGTCATTAGGTTGGGATGCTTTAGCTCCAATGGGCATTCATGCTGTCGTGACTAAGGAAGATCCTTTAGTCTTGACCCCTACTCCTAAGAATGGAATTTGGTCCAAGATGATTGAAAGAGGTAGTTCAAAGTTGGTTAGGGAGCTTAAGAAGTTGGATTACTCGGTCAGTTATGAGAAGAGGAAAGCTTCCTTGGAAGCAGGGTTGAATCAGTCTTTATGTTGAAGCTTGTTAAGGAAAATTTTACTCGGGGATTGGACTAAGGGTAAGAAAGTCCTAATATAAATGTGACATAAGAAAGTCCAAACTTTGTTTTACGCTTCTTTGAGTATAAATGTCCTCAATATTGAAGTACGTTTATCTTTTCCTGAACATAATAATTGTCTTTATGTTGAAGCTTGGAAACAAGAAAGCTTACTAACATTTTACTAGGGGATTCCTCTTGGAGGCAACCTTAGGCAGGTATCTTTTTGGAGTCTCATGGTGGACAAGGTGAGAAAAAGGCTGGCCTCTTTGAAGAGAAGTTTTTTCTCCAAAGGAGGTAGACTTACCCTAATCCGGTTGGTGTTAAGTGGTGTTCTCATTTTGTTTCTCCCTGTTTAGAGCACCATGTTCGGTGTGATAGTTTCAGGAAGCTTATGAGGGACTTTTCGTGGGAAGGTGTGGAGGAAGTTGAAGGAGCTCATTTGGTGAATTGGGAGATTGTTAAGAGTTAGAGGGAGACAGACAAACAATGGTGCTAATTGGAAGGAGCTTGGACTGACTGATAATGACATTTCTTGTACAAGCACAAGTCTGATAGTGAAGAAGCCTAGGAAGCATGGGTTGCTTATCAAGCAATGGCAGCTGGGGTTAGTTCTGGCGGCTGCTAGGTTTAGGGGTTTAATTTGTTCCGTTCTAATACCATTTTAGAATATTAAGATAATAAATATTCTCTTTTTTCTTATTCACAATGAATGACAATGGTTTCTTAAGTAGAAGAAAAGTCCATTACAGAAAAGGAAATAATCTTGCAAATAAACACAAATTACTGCTAATATTATAGAGTAAATCAAAGGACTCTTATTTAATCAGAAAATGAAATAACCAAAGGATGTGACATAAGGATTGTTTCCCTCATCCTACGTGAGCATTCCTTTGTCACAACACTAGAAAACATCCCGTTCTGAGATCCCATAGTCGACAAAGTTCGTAGGAGTCTCTCATCTTGGAAAAAGAGTTTTTCCTTTTTAACCTGTGTCGAGTGGTTTTCTAACCTATTTTTGGTCCTTTTTATGATCCTTGTGGCAGTTAGAAAAACCTTGGAGAAGCTTATGAGGGACTTCTTTTCAAAAGGGATTGAGGAAGGGAGAGGATCACATTTAGTCAATTGGGAGAGGGTGATAAAACCAGTTGGCGTCAAGGAGTTAGATATTGGGAATATAAGGGCAAGTAACAGTGCGCTGATGAGTAAAAATCCCTCCTGCCTTGATAGACTCCGTTTATCCCAGAAGGACATTTGAGCATAGAATGTAAATTATGGCTTTGAACCAATGACAACTGAAGTTCATGCAAAAAAACTCCAAATAGATCTTAAATGATACCCAATAATCTGATTGAAAGTGATTGATACACGCTTACATCCCAAAAATTATTGAAGTGAGTTTCATTTGAATATTCATGACATATTTTTAATACCATCGACAATGGGGTTAAGGTCTTTGGTGAGATATTAGGTATATGATTGTTAATTCACATTTTAGTGGAGCTTTTAGATTTGAATGCTCATGACTCCTTCAACTTGCTTTCTTTCTCCCCCTCCCCTCGCCTCCTTTCCCCACCTATTGGCTCCTGATAGACCATTGATTATTTACATATATCAAAGGAGGTCTGTGAGTGGAGGTGGGGTCTAGAGAAAGAGTTAGATAGAGGGACTGTGTTAGAGAGCTGATGAAAGGGTATGCTCTGGGAATTTTAACACAGTAGAGGTTAAGAGAGACGGATAGCTCTATAATTCTCCTCTTTGTCTTGTACACCATTATTGATAAATAATATTGAGGTTTATCACCTGCTCTCTACTCTAGCTCCTTTCTCTTCTTCAATTCGTCTTGCCTTTCTCCTTTTTCCTCCTGTCCATAGATTAGGACTATAGCAAGCACTCAATTTAAGTGGACAGAAGTTGACAATGCCTTTTCACTAATTATTTATTAGAGAAGCTGCCTTAGCCTTTGAAATGAAGGAACACAAACTTGGGGATGGTAGCCAAGTTCAATGGTCAAAAGATGTTCTAAAAATCTCTATATATTAGGTCCCCATTCTTAGCAGTAGTACAATTGTTGTTTTTGTCTCCTCCCTGCCCTTCGGAATGGATTTGAACTTCACACTACCCCCTACCTTTCCTTGATATCAATTCCATGTGATCACGAACACTTGTCTGCCTCATTCCATGTATGTTCAAGTTTTTTGCTAGAGTTCATTGGGACAGCTTAAGAAAGTTCTCCCTCTTGGGACAGCTTAAGAAAGTTCTCCCTCTACAATCTCAGAATATCACTCAACCTTCTTTTTTGTTAGGTGTCTTAGAATCTCTTCTGACAAGTGAAATGATTAAAGAATAGGAAAGAAAAAAGAAAAAAAGTGTTGTCATGAAACTAAACATTGAGCTACTTCTCTTCCTAAATTTTGTCCCTAAGATAGTGGGTTAGCTGCAGCTTTTCGATGGATAGGGCTTTAGGTTTAGTGACATTTTGGTCTTTGTGGTTCTACTTTTGGTATAGTTTCTCCCTTGGGCACTTTGTTCTTCAATGATTTATTTTGGCTTTTGCTGTTATTGGTTGATTATTCTTTTCACTCAGTTTGCATCTTTGAACATTTTCTTTCTTTTATTATATCAACAAAAGCTTGTTTCTTGTAGAAGAAAAAATTATAGAAATGCTTATATAAGAAACATTCTTGCTAATGTGGTTTTGTGTTGTATTTACAGAGTAATAGACAACAAATCATTAAGATTGATCACGGAGACATCTGAGAGCTCTCCTAAATCTGAGAAAAATTTCATTGATAGTGCCTTCCGAGGTATATTTTCTTTTTTGGTTCTGGTGTACAAATTCATATCCACCTTGTTATTGTTTCTCATGAGAACAATTTGATTATCCATAGCCATATAGGGTTTGCTCCAATGGCTTGGTATTCCCAATAAGCTTCTTTGGGTTTGGGCTGTAGCCCTTGGAAGGCCATTGTTCAGAGTCATCTTGAGTTCTTACAATTCTGTTCCTTCTGTTCGTTAATGAGGATTATATTCTATTTAGGAAGAGTATGTCTATTTAGGAAGAGTATGTTATATGTACATCTCCTTCTCTGGTTACCAGACTTCATATCTCTCTTTCCTCTAACTGGCTATGAAGTGTTTTCTCTTGCTTTGTTTCTTGTAAGTGCTACGGAATATTATTATATGATTATAATTACATTAAGATGTGGTCGGGCGTTTGTACTTGATATTTTTGTTGGTTGCATAAGTTAGGTACTTCGCGATAATACTTGTTGTCATTGGTGCTGACACATATTTTATATGCATGTTGGCAGACAAGTTGATGTATTTCTCTGAAAAATTTGATGCAAAACTTTTCATTACTCGGATACACCAAGACACAAGTGCAGGAGACTTGGAGAAAGGCGCTTTTTCTATAAAAACTGACCTTAAAGGACGGACGCAGCAAAGAAAACAGTTAGTCAAAGACAATTTTGACTGCTTTGTATCATGCAAAACCACAATTGATGGTATGCAAAAATCGTTTCTTTTCAGCTGAATATGACTATTTGCTACTGAGTTAATATTTACTCCAACATTTTTCTTGTTTATTCAGCTTTTTACAGTTTCCTCGTCTGATATGAATATGCATTGTCTATTGATTGTGATGGTAATGTTTCTAATTCCTAGATATTGAGTCCAAGTTGAGACGAATTGAAGAAGATCCTGAAGGTTCTGGAACTTTACATTTGTTTAATTGTATTCAAGGAGTAAGCAAGCAAGCCAATCGGGCTTTTCAGTCTCTGTTTGAAAGACAGGTCAGTATAGTTTCAAAACTGAGCAAGGGGCTTTGAAGCTTTGAACTATTGATTGGAAATGGATTATATAAAGTTTCTTTTGTAGGCGCAAGCTGAAAAGATCAGATCAGTTCAAGGAATGCTGCAAAGGTTCAGAACGCTTTTTAACTTGCCAAGTACCATTCGCAGCAGCATTAGTAAGGGTGAATATGACCTGGCAGTTCGGGAGTACAAAAAAGCAAAGTCAATTGCTTTGCCATCTCATGTAAACTTCAGTTCTACATCCTCTCATATATTGTTTACATAATGTCTTACCACAATGCATGAGGGAGGACAAATTTTGATTTTTCGGTTGAAGCCACTTTTAACTTTCTGTCAACTTCCACAAGATGTGTTTTCTAAATCTGCCTTTGCAAGGAAACCTTAGTGCTCTGTCCTTCAAAACTTTGTATATAACTTCCTCCGTTCTTCATGCTCTTCCAAGTCATGTCAAATTTGGCAAACATATTCTGTTTCTGCGATAATAGTTTTCATGTTCAATGCAGAGTGAATAATGTTGATAAGTATTTCGTTTAAGCTGCCTTTTGGATCCCTACCTTTTGCTTTCTTTAGCCAATTGTGCTGTATAGTATACATTATTTTGTGCAATTTATTTTATATATGACAGTAGCAAAATTACTGGACTTTCTTTATCCTAAGATTATTCTGTACCTTAATATCCTTATGTGTGGTAAATATTTATTCAGTATATTTGTTATAAAATGTAGCATCGTTATGTTAATGATTGCTTACGGGAAGATTTCTAGTGAAAGGCATTACAGTTTTTGGACTTGGAAACATTATCTTTGTGTCATCCAAGTGCCTAAACTTTTCGAACTATCAAATGAACAAAATGATATAACCCATGGTTCTGCACTGGATCATGCCTTCCTGGAAATTTAAGATAAAACTAACAAATGAAGTTTCCAGAAAGATTCGTTACATTGTTTGATTTGTGAAATTTTAGTTTGAGTATTATTTTTTTCGCTCTCCTGATGTTACTCCGTACAACTTTCTACCCATTTACAGTGCAATGCTTAGACACTAACGTCAGTCTGAATATGGAAATACCCTAGATCTTGTCCATGCGTCTTAATTCTTTCACATAGCCAATTTAATTCATTGTTTCTAACTATCATTTCCTAAGATCTGTGGTATAACACTGCATACTTCCCAAAATCTAATGTATAACAAATGTAAGTTAGAAACGATGTATTTGGTTTATGTAGTTGGATATTGATGAAATGTTGGATGACAATTAAATTCTCATTGCTACATGTTGGTTTCAGGTGGGAATTTTGAAAAAAGTTCTTGAAGAGGTTGAAAAAGTGGTGCACGAGTTCAAAGGCACACTTTACAAGTCAATGGAAGACCCAAAAATAGATTTGACAAACGTGAGCTTTCTTTTTAACCATTTTTCATTATTTTCACTTCATCCTCTAGACCTCTACAGGATAGAAAATTTTGGATATCTTCCTGATACCTTGTGGCTGCCAAAAGCATCTTTATAGTCTGTGCTGGGAGCAGCAATTGTTGCTCTCAAATTAAGGAGTCAGCTCTTTGTTTTGCATTTAGTTCACTCCAAGTTACTAATTACGGAAATATATTTCAGATAACTGTGTACAAGAAAAGAAATGATGTTTGCATCTTCGTCAGCCAAAACTTTCCATCATAGCTTTAGTTGAGTTAGATTGATTGCATCATATACATATTACTGATGATGGTTTTGGTTTTGATTTGCAGTGGATAGTTTTATATACTCTTTTTCCTCCTAGGAAATGTTCGTTCAATTTTCTGATTGAGCAATTTATTTTAGCTTAATGCATTTCTTTAGTAAAACAGATTTAATGCATGCATTTTCTATAATTGAAACTGAATACTACATAATTATATATCTTGAAGCTGTGCGATTGTTATTAAGATGGTTGGATATGGAAGATATGCAGATAAACCGTAGACTGTACACAAATTGTCTTAAATAAAGGTATTCAAACTGCGCTTCTGGGTCAAAGCAACCTGCAAAAATTCAGCCTCAGTGTAATCCATGGGTCAATCTAGTACAAATAAACGGGGTAATTTTGTAAAATGAACACAGACAGCTATAGCCTTCGTCTTTCTATAATTAATTTTGTAGAAATATGTTCATACCTAATTATGTTCACAATTTTAGGAGTCTTTAAAATTCTATTCTTCCTAAATTCCTTCCAAAGCTACAAGAAGTTGTGGCTTGTTCATGTATATTGTAATGTAATAGTATTACCAACTCATTTTTTTGATGTTCTCATTTGTATGCAAACTCTTGGGGTTTTTTCTTTTGGGTGGCTAATTATTCTTTTGATATTTCATTTAGCTTGAACTCACTGTGAGACTACTACTGGAGCTGGAACCTGAGTCAGATCCTGTGTGGCATTATTTAAACATACAGGTAAACAGTGCTTCCTCATGGCATTTGGATTTCTGATCATATATTCACTATGTGGCGTGAGATTAATATTATATTGGGCAGTCTATTGAGTATATAGATTTTTTTATATTTTTTTAATAATATTTTTTAAGAAACGATGATATATATTAACCAAAGGGAAGGAAGAAGATACTACCAAAGAGATTACAGAAGAACTGCCCTTCCAATCTATCATAATCAAGACAAGGCTGTAACTACAAAAGAATTTGGTATGATTTGACATCACCAAGAAGCTATATGAATCACACTATCCCAACAAGAACACCAAAAAAAAAAAAAAAAAAAAAAAAGGAAAAGAAAAAGAAAAACAAGCAAACTTTTCTTTGGATGTTCCTTGGTTAATTTCTTTCCAATCGAAAAGCTATCAGTTTCAGAGATCACTCAGGCGAAGACCGTAAAAAAAACCACTTCTTATTCAGGGTCATCGAGATCTTTACAGAAAAGAAAAGCTTTATAAGAGAGCTCTAACTGTGCAATTCCATAGAGGTTTTGCCTTGCCTGCAGGGTTCCAGCCTGTAAAGCTTTGACCAACCAATCCTCCACCCTCGAGGGTGGCAAAGGTCCAAGCCCAAGATTTTTAAAATGAAACACCACCCTTTGTACACAAATGGAAAGTGAAGAGAGGTGGTCTAACAACTCCTCCCGATACAGACAACATACCGAGGGGGACAGGGACCATCTAAGGAACTTCCTTCGAATTTGGGCATGGGTATTCAAACTTCTATGGACCAGAGACAAAAACATTTTGACCTTTTTAGGGTATTTGAAGTTCCAAAACTAGATCCACCAAGGGAGCCTTCAAGCTACCAGGCTTTTGAGTTAACTTTAAAAAAGATAACTCAGTTGAGAACAAGCCTGAAATTTCCAGCGACCAAGTAACTGAATCCAGCCCATCATTCAAATGAATCGAATCAAGCTTCTGGAGGAGTGCTAACAAATTTCCAACCTCCCTGTGAAAAGTACCTCTTCTCATGCCCGAGTCTCAAGCTTGATGCCCCATATTCGAGCAATCTGCAATCTGCAATGCTCGATATTGAAATATATTAATCAGTTGTGTTGGTTGTAGAGAAACTTAGGCAAGTATGCATCTTCACTTCTGAAGTGTTGTGTTGGGTTGTACAAGAGTTGTTATTTTAATTTGAAGCAAATGAAAAACCAAAAGGGTGCGAATAAGTTATCCCTAATAATCACTTTGAACATCCCTTCATCATGGGTTTAAAGATCGGCGTTTCCTATCAATACTTGAAACCATAGTAGTTTACAATGTTGCTGGGGCACTCCCAGCTGTGATTTTCAATCAAATCCAATTCTTAACAATGTTGAATAAGAAACATTAAGTACTGAGTTATCCGAATCTCTCCCGAATACATATTGTGCAAGGTTCATAATTTATTTTATTTTATTTTTATAAGAAGCAATAACTTCATTACCAAAATGGATGTACAAAAAGAGGGGAGGTGAGATATCTCCACCCACCACAGGTTACAAAATGGCTTCCTGCTGGTGAATAATTTAGCTGTACTTGATTACAAAATAATTTAACAAGTTCCCGAAAGACCTTCTAGCTAGTTCTTGACCTTGGAAAACCCCTTTTGTTTTGTTTTGTTGTTTTTTTTTAATTGTTTTTAACGAAACATTTACCACTTCATTCAAATGGAAGAAACAAAAAGTTCAGAGCACAAAGCGGTAAGGTGTCCCCTCCCAGAAAGAAAAATTCTACATAAGAATCTCCCAATCTAAGTTGATGAAGAAAGTGGAGTAATTACAAAAGAATATGTGTTCGCTGCTCCAATTAGAAGCCTTGAACTGTACAAGATCACAATACAAAAGAATTGTACTTATCTGAAAGGACTCTTGCATTTCTCTCCTTCCATAACAACCATAAATAGCCTTCAAAACGTTGCTGCAAAGCACTTTAGCTTATTTTTTTAGCGCCATCCATTAAGAGATTCCACCATCCAAGCATCTATTTACTGAAGCTTACACCCATTCAAGCCAAACAAATGGCTAAAATAATCTGACCTGACACTAAAACTGCAATGAAGAAGGCTGTGATCAAGCATTTCCTCGTTCGTCTGGCATAACAAACACATATTTGGGGAGATAAATAAGTGAGGTTATTTCTTTGAACCTTATCACACATTCACTTCTCCCACGTGTTAATCAAACCTTTCAACTCACATTTATACTGCTTTTTGCTACTGTTACCTTTGTTCCTCGTACATTCTTTTTATGAAATTGGTCTAATGTACAAATATAGCACCTCTACTGTCCACCTTGAGATATGGAGGTTACACACTTTGCCATTTGGTTGGTTTTCTATGCCCGCTATGAGATTCACTGTTTCTTTCCCATTTTATCTTAGAGTAGTCTCAACTCTTTACTGTTTACAGCCAGACATGGTTTATTCCACAAATGCTCTTTAGGTGTCTTTTTCATTTCTTTCTTAGCTAAGCTTTCTTTTTATTTCTCTCTTAGCTGGTTGCTGTTTCGATTAAACGTTCAGCTGTGGGTTTTCTCAGTAAGGGCATTTTTCATCGAATAATCAATGATATTAATATAACTTTTTAAATTTTTGGAGTATAATTGTAGCGAAACCCAAAGTGTAGAGGTATTTTCTATAATTCCTCTGTTATTTTCTACCTTTCTAACCTATACTCATATTCTTAAAATCTCTAATTCAAATGTGGCCTTAGTTCATTCGTGTATCCTTCCTATACTTGTGAGTCACATGCTCACTGGCTTCAACTGTGGTTCGTCCTTGAACCACAATGCACTAGGAGATGTTTGCTCTGATACCAACTGGAATGCCCCAAGCCTAGTATTCAAAATTCCGATCCTGTACCTGATAGCCTTGATATTCCCATGATTCCCTTTACCCTTGCCACGTCGCCATACACGTCTCAAGGGGAACTTCCCCCATCGACCAACATTGGGACCTTTTAGGATGTTCGATTCTCACTTACATGCTTTCGATGTTGGGTGACCTCTTGAGAATTCTTATAAAGCATTTGAGTGATAATTTTGGTTCTATTTTCTTTTTAGCTTCTTGGAGTTAGTAATCACGGTCATTTTTAGCACTTTTTTTATATAATATTTTATTTGATTTGAGTTCAACAATTGTGAATATGGGGATTGACCCAGTGGAACACCTTCTCTAAAGCCTTTGCTTGTAGGGAGATTTTTCTTTTCACTGTTCTGTATATCTTTTGGTGATTAATGGAATGGTTTCTTATCATAAAAAACGGAAGAAAATGCATTTTTTCTGATCTCCATCTTTTCCTTCCCCCATTCCCCTATTTTCATATTGAAGTGAATGGATTACTTTAGAAGTCAAGCTTAAAGAATTAAGTACAAATGGTCAGCTCATCGAGGTACTTTTTGTTTTCTTTTATAGAATCACAAGATACGAGGTTTGCTTGAGAAGTGCACCTTAGATCATGAGTCAAGAATGGAAGCTTTGAATACTAAAATGCGTGAAAGAGCTATTGCTGAAGCAAGATGGAGGCAGATTCAACAAGATCTGGATCAATCTGTAGGTGAAATCTGTAAAGATGATTCTAATGATGATTTGAGCAAATTTATTATATTGAACATGGCCTTCGTTTTAATTTTTTTTTCATTGTTGTCAGTCAGATGTTGATCATTCTTCTGTTAGGGTTGGCCATCTCCCAGTGGGTTTGGAACCTGTGGAAGTAAATAGTGAAGAAGTTGATGCTCTCAGAGGTAGATATATTCAGAGATTGACAGCTGTACTTATCCGTCACATACCAGTGTTTTGGAAAACTGCTCTTTCTGTTTTCAGTGGGAAATTTGCCAAGGTAATTTGAGATCAGTTAGTGATCTACTGCATGCTGCCTTGTATAAGTGGATCTGTTGTTTTTAAATTATTTCTCTAATTTTTAGTGCTTGTGAGGATATTATTAATTTTTTTCTTAACTTTCATTTTAGCCTTATCTTGATGCTTGATTTTCATAATTTCAGTCTTCTCAAGTTTCTACTGAATCAAGTACAAACACCTCGGCTAGCAAAAATGAGGACAGGATTGGTGAAGGGAAGTACTTGAATCATTCTCTCGAGGAAGTTGCTGGGATGATACGCAATACACTGTCTGCATATGAAGTAAAGGTGAGAATGCAATTGACAGTCATATGCTTATATCTTGGATAGTCACTGCAATAATGGTATTGGATTGGATGATACGCAATGCACTGTCTGCATATGAAACAATTGTATTGGATTGGATGATTTCTTCTCCGAGTAGAATTTTAATGATGTGCTATAAATGTTTTTGTGATCATTCATGACTGTGAATTTGAAGGGTACTCTCCTCTCACCCGTGAGAGACTGCTCTTCATGATAGAGAATCTTCCAAAACATTTGAGTGGGGCTATCATCCATGTAGTTGGCTTTTGTTACTGGAAATTTTGTTGTTACCGTTTATTTTTACATTACCTAGCAGGAAGATAGTTTTTTATCTCAGCCATGGGAGGACAACTAAATATCTTTTTTCTATCTACTTAATAAATCTTTATTATGCCCCCCTCTATACAGAAGTATATTCTCCCATGTGAGCTGGAGTTAAAGAAATCCTCTTTGTTTTGGGTTACTCCCATATGAACTTAATCAGTCGGTGTTGCATAGTTCAATCTACATTTATTACATTTGGTTCCTTCATGCAGTACGCTTAGCTTAGTAAATTTATGCAAAATGCTTAACTTGTCAGGTTCACAGCACCTTTCGTGATCTTGAAGAATCAAATATTCTTCAGCCATATATGAGTGATGCCATAAATGAAATATCTAGCACATGTCAAGCTTTCGAAGTGAAGGAATTAGCTCCTACAAGTGCTGGTATCTACACATCATTTATGTCTAAATTTTGTCTACCCACTCCAATCATTCACATTTTTTTGCTTTCTGTGAACACAGTGATTGCACTGCGAACACTTCAATCAGAGGTGACAAAGATTTATATTTTAAGGCTTTGTGCCTGGATGCGAGCCTCCATCGTAAATATTTCGAAAGATGAAACATGGGTCCCTGTGTCAATTATTGAGAGGAATAAATCTCCATACACAATCTCTTTCTTGCCTCTAGCATTTCGATCTATCATGTCTTCTGCAATGGATCAAATAAATTTGTAAGCCTCCAAAGCTTTCTGTTACCAAAGTATTCTGTATTTTCTGTTTCTTACAACACAAAGAAGAGAAAATGAATAAAGCAGAGGTCTGGTCACAGAAGTTCATGCTATTGTGCTCTTGGACAGCAGTTTTATACCGAAGAGAAAATACATTAATGCATTGGGATGCCATACAAAATTACTTAATGCCTTGAAATGTCATAAAAAATTACTTTGGGCATGTGATAGTGAGATGTTCGTATATTGGGCTTCATTTACATTTAAATATTAGGAATTTACTAACTGCATTGCTTTGATGCGCTTATGTGTTTAATGTTTGTGGCTACCGTGCATAAACGTTGATGTCAAGTAGTCATGACGAGAATAAAATTTTTGAGAAATATAGAAGGGAAGATATGCCACTGACATTTGATGAAATTAATTATGCTGGTATTCATCCTGGAATTTATCTCTCGGTCCTGATGGCTTTACTATAGCTTTCTTTCAAGACTGTTGGTATAGTATTAAGGAGGATTTGTGGA
Organism: Cucurbita ficifolia; assembly: GCA_033971965.1. Classification (NCBI taxonomy): domain Eukaryota; kingdom Viridiplantae; phylum Streptophyta; class Magnoliopsida; order Cucurbitales; family Cucurbitaceae; genus Cucurbita; species Cucurbita ficifolia. The sequence goes on from CM066970.1 coordinate 6,044,540, forward strand.
AGGATTTTTTTTGCAAATTTTCGATCGAAGAATTATCGATACTAGAATGAATGGGACTTATGTGTTCCTCATGCCTAAGAAGGATAAGGCGACTAAGGTGAGAGACTTTATACCCTATTAGCCTTACAACAAGCATGTACAAGATTATTGCAAAAACACTAATGGGAAGACTGAAGCAAGTCCCTCCTAATACTATTTAAATGCTATTTCTAACTCAAGGAACCTTTGTTTTTTCCATCTTTTGTTTTCTGACAACATTTGTTTTTTTTTTTTGTTTGGGCGAGGAGGATTATTTTGTCAATCTAAGTAGGTTTTTTTTCCTTCCTTGAGGCATTCTCTGACTTGAAGACCAATAGGGGGAAGAGTTTAATTGTAGGTTGGGTGTGAAGTTAGTCAGCTCCCCATTGCTACTTGGGCCCCCTTTGGGTGGGAACCCAAGAAGTTCGCCGTTTTGGAATTTTGTCTTGGAAAAGTTTTAGGAAGGGCTGACTTCTTCGAAAAAGGTTTATTTTTCCAAAGGAGGGAGACTCGCTCTTATTCAGGTAGTTCTAACAAGGATTCCTAGCTATTTCTTGTCCTCATTTAGCTTCCTGAATTCATTCTGTAAGGGTCTTGAGAGATTGATGAGAATTGCTTTGTGGGAAGTGATGTAGGAGGGTGGTGGTTTGCATTTAGTTAAGTAGGGGGTGGTTCTTAAGCCTGTCAACCTTGGGGGTTGGGGCATTTAGATTTTGAAACTAGGTTGTTTTTTTTTATAAGAGATAATTTCATTGATGAATGAAATTTACAAAAGGGATGTAATATCCATGGTGTTTACAAAAGACCTTCCCAATTTGCAATGAGGGAGGTATAACTATAGGAGGTAAAAATATTAGACAGTTTGCACCAAAATATAGCATGGTAAGCAACATTGTCGAAAGTTTTCTCTAAATCTGTGTCTTTTCTGCGAATATTCTCTGATTTTTTTTCTTTCCACAAATTCCAAAAGAAAGCCATGATGAGGTTTGTCCATAGTAGGTCTTTTGCATTCTTGAAAGGGTGGTACATTAAGGCCATGTTCAATAGATCCTTTACCTTCCTAGGAAATGTGAGATGCCATCCAAATATATTGAAAATCATTGTCTAGAAATTCTGAGCGTATGTGCATAGCATAAATAAGTGGCTTTGTGATTCGCTTTCTTTCTTGCCTAATAGACACCAATTTGGAGAAAGAGTGATATAAGACATTCTTTTGCTAATGGCTTTATGCGCTATTTCCCAAAGGAAGAAAGGATGATGTCCTTTCCCCCATGTTTATCATTAAGGAAATGAGGCTCTCATGGCCAATGGTTGTGGCATTCCTTCTCTAAGATTGATGTGCTGTAGTTTAGAGTGATAGCGAGTAGGTGTTGCCCCACCCTTTTGAGTTGTCTTTGAGTGGGTTGTTGAGGAGCCTCTGTAAATTCCTTTGCAAAGCTATTTCTTTGGGTCTTCCTTTTTTTTATTTTCAATTTTTTAATTGTTATGACTTACTTATTCCCTGGGCTCTACTTTCTTTCGGATTAGAAGTTGCATCTTATGGCTTCTGTGTTGTGTTCTCCAAACTAATCTTCTTCAATTTCTTTGGGCTTTCATTGCCCTTTGTTAGATAGAGAGGCGGTTGAGGTGAGAGATCTCCTTTTTATGCTTTGAGACCACCTTATTGTTCTAGGGAGAAAGGATGTTAGGGTGTGGTTCCCCTGATCTTGATAGGGAGATTTCTTGTCATTCCTTTTTAACCTTTTATCCTCTTCCCTTGCTCAATTGGCTGCTCTTGAGACTTTAGTCTTCTCCTCTTTATAGAAGATAAAAGTTACGAAAAAAAGGTCGAGGTTTTTGCTTTTACTAAGGAGAGCCAATGCCTTGAATCATGCCCAATGGCATTCTTCCTTCATCTTGCTTCTGCTATGGTGCATTATGGGCAAAATGCATTTGGAGGATTTAAGTCGTTTGCTATGGGAGTACCGGTTTGAATTTCCTTTGGGATTAGTGGTCGAATTGGGTTAGTGGGGCTTGAAATAGGGACGTTTTATTTGATGGAGGAGGTGATTTTGCACCCCGCTTTTACGGAGAATGGTAAAATATTGTGGCAAACGAACTTCTTTGCTATTTCGTAAGTATTTGGTTGGAGTGTAATAGTAGAAGTTTGAGGGATGTGGAGAAATCTAGGGAGGAGGTTTAGGAGTTGGTGAGATTTAATACTTCCGTTTGGGCGTTGGTCATAAGATTGTTTTGTAATTATGATATTGGTCCGTTTCTTTTGGATTGGAGTCCTTTCTGGAGTTAGTGTTGGACTCCGCTTTTATGGAGACTTGTTTTTTGTTTGCTCTGGTGTTCTTTCATTTTCTCAATGCATTTGATAGATTCAGATTTGTGGTTTCATTTTTTTTCAAATATATGGACATCTCTAACTGCATTGCTTTGATGTTCTTTTATATATGTGCCTGTCGTGCATTATGAAACACAGAAGTTTCGTAATCATTGTGAGATAGAATTAATGAGAACTGAGAACGGAATATAATATCCTGGTTCAGAACTAATATATTGGCATTTGGCGATAAGTGCCATGTTTATGCATACTCTCGAATAGGATGAAGTTTCAGTTATTCGTTTTGTTTGAGAAATGTATACATGAACAGCTTTTTAACGAAATGTCACTGCAAGATCTACTATTCTCTGGAGATGCAAACAAAAACTTTCTTTCAAGAGAATATTACTTATTTATTTTTAACTGATTCTCAGTTGCATTAATTTTCAGTATGGTTCAGTCTTTAACAAGCGAGGCTTCGAAGTCGGAGGATATATTTTTGCAACTTCAAGAAATTGAGGAATCTGTTAGACTTGGATTTTTGAACTGTTTCCTTGATTTTGCAGGTATTATATGCTTCCAACTGTTTTTGTTATCCTTGTATGGAAATACTTCTTAATTATATCTAGTGATATACATCATTTAATACATCCCTTATCTAGGTCATCTGGAGAATATTGGAAATGGGCTTATCCAGACCAAACAAAACAAAGACAATCCACACTTGCAGAATGGATTTTCTCATGAATTGCAGGACAAACTACTTTCACATGTGCCTGGGAACCTTGTGAATCCACATCAACAATTGTTAATAGTCTTGAGTAATATTGGTTTTTGTAAAGAGGACCTTTCGTGTGAATTGTACAGCAAGTACAAGCATATTTGGTCACATTATAGGTGAGTGATTAAGGCTCATTTTTACCTAGCAGATAACTATTTTATCCTTCAAGATTCTAATAATACTTTTCCTAGATGTAGTTTAAAATCTCTTGGTTGACGTGATGTATAATATTTAAGTGCAATGCTTTACATTTTTCTAATTTTGAAGTACTTTAAACTCCTTGTGATTGAGATTATGGATGCTGAAAAAATTATATATATTTGCGGGTTCTCCACTAACGCCGTCCCTTCATTATAGGGTAAAAACTGAAGAGGATAGCAGTGACCTTCAAGATCTTGTTATGTCCTTTACTGCAATTGAAGAAAAGGTCCTTGAACAGTACACCTATGCAAAGGTATTGCCAAAATGCATTCTAAATTTATATGGAATTTATTACTTTAAAGCAACAACTCTCTTGATTGATTCCTGCCTTTTCGTTAGAAGTATATTCTTACCATCCGTGAGTCCCTCCTTTCTTGCAAATATTTTTAAAAGAGGAGCGAGTCTTTGTAAACTGCTTGTTATTCACAAATCTGATGTCTCCTTCCACATTCAATGCAAATCATGCATTGAATTTGATTTTTTTTTTTTACATTTAAATTGTAGTTTATTAATGTTGTGTGTGCCTAATAATCTTATGTTCTGCAGTTCTTTTTTTTTTTTCATCATGAAGTCTTGTTTCAAATATAGATATAGGTATATTTCTGTTTCCTATTACAAAAAAATGAAGAAAAACAAAAAGAAAAGTAAAGGAGATATAAATGTACATACTTGGGAAGCTTTATATTTCAGAAGAATGAATTCCGAATATCAATGTGATATCTAGTATTCAAAGTGTATTTCTTAAAAATTAAAATGAACCGATGCAATGAAATAGGTCTCCTTCGCAATGGTTTTTTTTAAAAAAAAGAAGTTTCCTAGAGAGGGAGGAAACTTTTATGGCAAGCTGGCCTTGTTATTTCCCATTGGAGTTTAGGGCTTGAGAGGATAGGATGTTTTAAGGGTATGCAGACTCTTGGAAGTGGGAGGTTAGGATTACTGTGCATTTCAGTACTCCCCCTTGAGTTTCTACTTTAGAATTTTTGTGATTATTTCTCATTCTTAGTTGCTCAATCGGAGATTTTCTTGTAATTGTTTTTTTCCAGTTCGTCTATGTTAATAATAATGTTTTCTTACCAAAAAAACAAAGTTACAAATTTGTTGTTATAGTTTACCACGAAATTGTATAATTTTCTTCTGTTTCTTTTATTTCTTTTCAAGAAGAGCTCAATTTTCCATAAGCCAAATAAGATTGATTTCCATTTGATATGTTGATGAATTCCTTCTTCTAGCATAATCAGCTGTATTGTTGGAGCTTAAAGATAATTTGAGACTCATATTACACATGAATAATGTTTATGAGCATAAACAGTCGAATTAGTTCATCCAATCAGCTAACCAAGGGGAGCCAAAACAAAAGTGAAGACTAAAGCGAAACAAAACGAAATCTTTCCTTATATCATCGCATAATTTCAAAGTTTTTTTTTCCCAAGGGTCTAATTAGATGGTTTAGAATTGTTCAACGTTTTCTTTTTTCATGGCCATGAACATCAGCAGATAGTTTTATTTAGTTTTATTTTTCAATCATGAATTTATCCATATTTCTAGGTTTACTTTACACCAAGCTTTCATGAACTGATGGTTGATTCCCTTCACATCAGGCAAACTTGATGAGAACAGCTGCTACTAACTATTTACTGGATTCCGGAGTCCACTGGGGAGCTGCTCCTGCAGTTAAAGTATGCTCCACTGGAGACTGTTCCCACGACTGCTCCTACTGATACACCGCCTTTTACATTATTTATTTATTCTTTCAATATTTAGCGCCTAAAACTAGTTCTCTTTGCTATTTTGTTATTTTTTTCCTTTATCTTTTTTCTTTTTGCAGGGTGTGCGTGATGCAGCTGTAGAGCTTCTCCACACTCTTGTGTCTGTCCATGCTGAGGTAATCTTACCATCAGTTTAGGATAATGCCAACCATGTGCTAGAAGCGAACTATTGTAGTCTCATTATTCTGATTTTCGTTCTGGATGTTAAAACTTTTTTAATTAAACTTTCTGATTCTTTAATGCTAGCTTGATGGTGCTATTTCCTTTGTGAAAAGGCTTCTACACTTTTTTTGTTCTCATTTCATTTGCCGCTTTTCTTCCTTCTAATTACAAGTTTTGGTTAGCTGACTCTTATTTTAATACATTGTTTCAGGTTTTTGCTGGTGCTAAGCCCCTTTTGGACAAGACACTAGGCATTCTTGTTGAAGGTTTAATTGATACTTTCCTCAGCATTTTTGATGAAAATGGAACAACAGAGCTACAGTCACTTGATACAAATGGTTTCTGTCAACTCATGCTTGAGGTAAAATTAATGTTAAACTAGGGAAGGGAAATCAACGTTAGCTGTGTAATATGATACTGATCGAATATAGGATGTTTTTCATGCATTTAGATTTTAACCGAGGAAAAAAACTAGGAACATGAACCGCTGATCTGTAACCGCAATCAAACAAATAAATTGCCCATGCACCAATTCCAACAGAAAAAAATGGTAAAATAATAACGAGCTGAAAATAAAAAGCCATGCTTCTCATGTCTCTTTTTTGTTGCATTAGGGGATGTATCATAATTATGTATTGTGCACTGGAGCAGCTTCATTTAGATGGTTAACCTATAATGGTAGTAGCTGACTTGTGCTCCTTTTGCAGCTCGAGTACTTTGAGACCATATTAAATCCTTATTTCACACCCGATGCAAGGGAGTCTTTGAGGTCTTTGCAAGGAGTGCTTTTGGAGAAAGCTACTGAAAGTGTGACAGAGGCAGCTGATAATCCAGGCCATAATCGTCGGTCGACTCGTGGGAGCGAGGAAGCTCTAGATGAACGACAGCAAGGAGCAACTGCCCCAGATGAACTTATTGTGAGAAGCATCTTCTTGCACTACATTCTCTTGTACATGTTAAAGTTCAAAATAATGCCTCGACTTCCTCTTTATCATTTTAGACTTGGCATATGCATTTTAGTCCTTCAAGTTTAGGTGTTTTCTCAATTTAGTCTCTTCATGTTATAACATGTTTCAAGTGTGATCTTTCCATTGGAGCATGTTGCAATTGGCATTAACCACCCAAGAGAGAGAATTTGTAGTTTTATTTTACAAATTTAGAAGAATTCAAAGCTTATCATTTGCCAAATTTAAAATTTACAGATGGAAAAGATATAAACTTAAAATTTGTTAAGATTTAAGGGACTAGAATTATACTTTGCAAACAATAGGGACTAGAAACAAACATTAAGGACTAAAACATATATGTTATTTTCAATGAGCCAAAAGGTAGGTCATCTACATCAATGTCTAGAGTTCTTTAAGTTTACCAATTGCAACATGATAACTGATTCATATGTATCAACTATACCTTTTCTTTTACTACAGTCGTGTGCGTTGGGCTATAGTCGAATATCTTTCTATGTTACAGGCACTAGCACAGCAGTACAGCACAGAGTTGCTTCAACAAGAGCTCGAGAGAACACGAATAAACACTGCTTGCTTTGCAGAGTCGATTCCATTAGATTCTGTCCCTGAACCAGTCAAGGCAGCATACACTTCCTTTAATGCCACTTATAGAGGAGGCATGACTCCCACGGGGTCTCCGAGTTTCTCATCCCGGAGCAGGCGTCGGTTATAACCTTAGATTCTTGTTTGCTTGATGGATTTCCCATGTCAATGCAGAACTACTTTTCGGTTTTGTTCATTCTTGTAAGTAAATCTTCATTGGTCATCCTAGTTTTATTTCTGTAATTGATTTGTGTCTATTATTTGCTTTCAGGGATGTGGAACTGTTTATATTGTCCCAAGTTTACATAACAAATATTAGTGTTGACAATATGTTTGGTTTCTTGGTCTATACATTTGTGAATGTCTGCTTTCTATCTTAGAAATTTCAAGTCTTAATTGTTGTGCTCTGGCTGTGTAAACTTTAAAATTTGCTTGATTCTCATTAGCAAATTCTCCTAAAAGATTTTGAGTCCAGTTTTCATTTTTGTTTATTTATAATTCTTTAGATCAAGAGGCAATCAAAAGCATCGATATAAATTTGGCGCTTTAGATTTTGGAACACTGAACCGAAAAGCATTGTTTTGTGGTATCCCGAAACCGTTGATCGTTGTTGTAGGTTCGAATGCGACAGCATCAAAGTTTGGTGATCATAGATATTTCTTGGTATACTGCAGGAAATAGTGTACAATATGCTTTATATTTACTTGATCTTATGTTCAAGGTTTCCTAGAGACTATACTTGTTGAGCAGCTAAAAGTGATATTTTTATTTATTCATTATTTTCCTAATTACTCCAATAATACGAAGATTTGAACTTTTAATCTCAAGCAAAGGAGTGTAAGGTTAAACTATTCTTTGATAAAATAAAGTGTATAATATTTTCGAAAAATTTCATTTATTCCGGGTGAGGATGGAAGGCATACAAATAAAGATCTCTAGTAATTTTAAAATACTTAGATTTAAATTTGTTTAATAAACTTCAAACTGGTTTTGTTTCCAACCAAATTTAAATTTGTTTGTTCAAATTGAAAATTGAAAATTATTTGATTTTTTATTTTATTTTTTAAAAGTAATAGTAATCAGTAAATACAAGCAAATTATAAAGTAGAAGTATAAACATAAATTACTAAAAATTAGTTGATAACTCACATTTAGTATTTAGATCTGAAACAAACATTTGTGGACAAATTATGGGTTTATTGATGCAAGTAATATCATACAGAGAAAATCCAAATCCTAAACCCTAAACCATTTTTCTTACGTTCTGATGGCCTTCCTCTAGGTCTCCTTGTTTGAGGTGATAAGTTTGATGAAGCACACCGACTTGTAGGTTGCTCTTTACTGGCTGAGGTAGCCTCCAGTTTGTTCTTAGCTGTGTTCTTCGCCAATGACAATGTAGACTTCCAAAAGATGTTGATAGTCTTCATTAATATCTTATATAAGGCAATTTTGTAACCATTTACCTTCATCAATAGGGCTTCGTTTCTGTTGAACATCTTAAGGAATGACCTAATAAACTCCACTTTGCTACATTTTTCTAGACTAATAATATTACTCTTCAAGTTAGAGATATAACATACCTTGGTCAGCAAACGTTGACCACTATTCTTGCACTTGAACAAGATGGATACTTTGCTTTGGATAAGTACAATTGATCCGTCACCAAAATTTACATTTCCGATGAGCTTCTCATCAAGTTCCTTGAACTTTGCTCGATCTTTAGTCATGTGGTTACTTGCTTCGTTGTCTAGATACCACATGTTGGTCTCTCTCGATCTTCTCCGTCTGCGAGAAGGTTCGTCATAACCTTCTCTTCATTGAGCATAAATAGGTTGGACATCTTCTTGGCCAACACCAGTACGGGCTCTTCGTCATGCGTGAATGTGAGGTTTGCCTCATCATACCGCTTTCTTGTTGCGGCACTCCACTATATAATGTATGTATTTTCCACAAGAGTAACACTTCATCATGCTCTTGTCCTTCCAGGAGTTGACATCGTCATGAGTTTGTGAGATATTTTTACGATCTCCTCTGTCACCATGTCCGCAACCACGACCTTTGCTTTCTTTATTGTAGCCGTCACGTCCCTTTGAAGCTGAAAAAGAAGAATCAATCGCATCTTTCTTTTTCGTCCGTGCGAGCCACTCCTCATGTGTGAACAAGTTTGGTATTAGCTCCCACTTGACTTACCGGCTCGGGTTATACTGTTTGGTACCGTTTCCTACATTGTTTACCCTTCTGAAGCTGTTTATAACCTCATGAGAAGCATTTAAGGGCCGTTTAACCCCAAATTACTCAAATTAAGTTATTTTGAGCTATAAAGTTGAATTAAGGGATACTTTTAACTATGTCCATGTCATGTCCTGATATAATATCATGGGGAAATATAGGTTAGAGTGAATGACAAGGGGCGCCTCAAATCATCTTTAGGATTATCGAGCGGGTTCGACTCAAGCCAACTAAGTAAGTGGTTCCACTATCGGTTTGGTTGAAAAAATTGTCTTACGTATGATGACACGTGCTTCGTGGACCATACATGTGTCATATGCTTAAATGTTATGTTATGCTATGTGATGTTATGTTATGATATGATACGCTATACTATGATAAGTCATGTTATGTTATGTTATACTAGGCTACGATAAGCTATGGTGGGTGATGATGTAAATATCTATCTGGTGCTTTGATAGTTCTAGATGATCTCATCAATATATGCTCAGGTATCACTTGCTCCACGTATGGTTCTTCAGCAACAGTCTCAGGAGTTTCTTGTGTTTTTGCTATAATATCACTGAGTAAATTTTTCTACAACTCAAGCTCAACTCCCACTTGTTTCGTAATCTCAGAACCTATATTCTTTTTGTCCTTGTACAAGAAATTTTCATCAAAGATCACGTTACAATGTCTTAGGGTTTTTCTATTCTTGTCTTTCCAAAACATGTACCCGAACATATCAAAACCATAGTCTATGAAGTAACACTTCATAACCTTAGCATCAAACTTGTCTTTTTTCTCTAGATCATCGTGAACATACGCAATGCAACCAAAACTTCTCAAGTGAGAATAATTGACTTCTTTTCCTATCCATACCTCTTTTGGCAATTTAAACTCCAAGGGCACTGACAGTCCTCTATTGATCAAACAGGCTGGTGTATTCACACTATCATCATGCTCCTTGTCTTTGGTAGTCCAGAATGAATCATCATTCAATATTCTGTTCATCTTTTCTGTAATATCATTTTGTCTTTGCCTTACCGAGAACTGTTCTCATTAATCTAATTCACTTAGTTGCACAGAATGTTTTAAGTTTTGACTTGTTGTACTCTCCTCCATTGTCAAACCCCACGCATTTGATTTCAAGTCAGTCTTATTTTCAACTTCAACTTTCCACTTTTTGAGGGTAACAAACACATCTGACTTGTGTTTAAAAAAATAAATTCGTACCTTCTTACTGAAATCATCAATGAAGGTAACGTAAAACTTTGATCTACCAAGTGATGAAACTAGAGAAGGTCCCCAAACATCATTTCCAACCACATTTTCTTCGGTTTTCTAGCAGCCTTTATGAAATTAACTCGTTTTTGTTTGCCCATAACGCAGCTCTCACAAAGACCCATATCAACAGACTTCAGGTTTTCTAAAACTCCTTTCACAACCAACATTTTCATTCATTTGACGCTCATATGTCCAAGTCTATTATGCCATAAACTTGAATTGGAAGCACTCTTAGCAACGACAACCATGTTTATACATCCTGCAGTGATGTATAAAGCTCCAGATTTTGTGCCACGTGCTACCACCATGACACCCTTCACAATCTTCCACAAACTCTTCCCAAACTCTGCTGCATAACCTGTGTTATCCAACTAACCAATAGAGATCGGGTTTTTCTTGAGACCAAGAATATATCTAACATCCTCTAATGTTCACTGATTTCCTACGAGATTTTGTATGTAGACATCTTCATTCCCTTCAATCTCCAAGGTTTTATTGTCGGCAAGATACACCTTCCCAAGATTTTATGATTTGAAATTTCGAAACAATTTCTTACTTGGAAATGAATGAAACGATGCACTTGAATCCAAAATTTAGGATTCAGTCAGGCTGTCCATACTAAGAATGAGAGCATCCTTAATGTCTTATGTTGAATTTACAGAACCATCCTCGTCTCTAGATTTGTAATTCTACTTCCTCTCTTGTTTTTCGTACATATTCGACAATGCCTTCAACAAATCCAACGTTATCTTCTCCTTCACAATGTTGAACGCCACGTTTTGGACAATGCCAATAATATCAGCCCTAGGCCTTTCGATCTTTGAGATTCCACTACTCTATGGTCATGGTATTCAATTTCACCTCGAATAGGGGTTCGTGAAGATTTTTATTGTACAGGTCATCTTCAATCTGCATCTTCCAGAAACTGAAATCAAATCCATCGAACTTCTCAATTCCAATCTTTGAGCTTTCCTTTTTCACAAATCGTGGTGAATTTCGCTTAGTTCTGATACCTATTTTTAGGATCACACAAGAACACACACTCGATCTACATGAACACAAAAAATATATAAGAGATAGAAAATGCAATGAAGAATATTGGTTAGAAATTTATATTGATAACTTCATGCATGTACAATAATAGAAATTACAAAGAATACATAAAGTTTATTTTCAAACAAATAGTCTAATAGGTATATATATGGTTTAGTTTAGTATATAGAGCTCTACCAGATATAGTCATCTACTACGTATAACTATCTATCATCTATAACTTTACTTGATATAGTCTTTTACTATACATAGTTGTTTACCATATATGATATTTACTTTATATATCATATGTAACTTTGCTATATTTATATATATATAATCATTGAATTAGCTACAAATGAGTAGCAAACTCATAGCCTAACACAACCACATCGAGCACTTCCATAATTTTTCTCACATAATTCTAACATTAGTTACAAATTTCATCCTTAATGCTTTAAATCAAATTACAAAGGGGAAGAGAAAAATCATCGAAAACACGAATTTAGCATAAAAATTTCAAGGAAATCATTTATTGATGGATGTAATAGAATAGAGCATTGGCTTCTCATATTGCATATATTCCTAGTAATATTACAACAAAAAACATTCATAAACTTCTTCATGGCTATTTACATTTGCCCAAATCATCTTTGGAGAACCAAATGGTTAGTGGAAATCCATTCAAAGTGTGTCAAACATGCATGCAATGCAAGCTTCTCCTTCATTTAGGCTATCTATTTGATGCGTCTCAAAGCCAAATATGCCAATAACCTATACCCCACAAACATAAATAACAAAGCTCCAACGCTCAATGCAGGGCTTATTTGCCCTACCACATCTTCTTCCACAAATTTACACCTTTCTTTGTCGGTTCCATGTCGTGAGCAACCGAGCAACGACCATATCTTGTCTCCGATGCCATATTGCACGTTGATGAAGAGCCTATAACTGTAATATGTCGCTGAAATGTATTTGATCCAAGCCATGCACGTTGGTACTTTGTGTACATAGAAACCTCCCGTTAACACAAATGCCAACATCGTCACGGTTACTACGGTTGAAGCTTGTTTAGCATCCATGATCATTGCACCTAACGCAAGGCCAAGCCCTTGCGATACGAGCACGTAGCCAAGGAGGACTGACAACGTCAAGAGAAAGGCACCGAGCTCTGGTTTTAGCTCGGTCATCCAATATGCCACCGTGAGGAAAATTGTTGGAAGGATGAGCTCCATAGGAAGGTCTCCAATGACTCTAGCCATGAAATATGACGATAGTGTGTACAAACCCGAAGCTCGTTCCTTAAGGAAGATTGCTCGCTCTTGAGGGAACGCAAAAACCGCGTTAAAGGAAGGGAAAACTCCCCAGAAAATTGAAATGAAGAAAAGAAGGCCGAGACGATCTTGAATATCTCGAAAATCCGAGTGCCACCACATCAATCCCGCAAGCATTGCCGCAGTGATAACTTGAAAAACTCTCAAGCCATTGAAGGTCTCGTGTTTTCGTTCTTTGAGATTTCTCTGAAGTAGGATACTCAATTGGTTGCACCACATGAGGAGACTAGTTTTGCAAGTCAATCGTTCACGAGTTTTCGTTTCGAGCAACGTTGATGTCTCCATGCAAGCTGCCTTTACTCTTGGAGCCAAAAGAGTGTTGTACGAAGTAATTAGGGTTTGCTTCATGTTGGGTTTCTCCCCTTCACTTGTATTTTCAACTTGGTATACACCTACATGCATGAAATCAAGACAAAAAATTATTCAAATTCAACTTCTAAATTTCACGTACCACACCAAACTGCAATGACTCAAAAAAAAAAATTTATCAAACCCAAACTCAATCTAATCTAATCTGCACGGTTTCGATTGGACTATGAACTTATTTATATTAGATTTAAATAAATAATAATTTTATAATTAAATTAGTTCACAACCAAATCAATTCACTCTTTAAAATGAATAAAGTAATTTTTCAAAAGTATATATTAAAATTGAGTTCTAAATTTTAACTAAATATTTAAAAATAAATAAATAGCTAACATTTTACTTTTATTCCAAACAAAAATTTGAATAAATCACTCGAACGATGAACGACTCGAACAGTGAACCAATCGAACTAAAAAAAATTATGGTTGAGTTGAGTTAGGTTCATTATTTAATAACAATTTCTTAGGTTGAAAATTTTACAACCCGAATAATTGATTTGAGTATAAAAGAGGTTCCAACTCGACCCAACTCAACTCAGGAACCGTCCCATTTAAAGCACTAAAGCTAAAGAGAAACCCTTGAAATGCATGCACGTGTAGATTCTAAAATGGGATGTTTCCCATTACATAACTATTTTAATAATTTATTTCCCATGAACAATACAAAAGCATCAAATATTAAATAACCAAATATATAAAAAAAAGAACATTTAAAATAAGGAACAGCCGTAACATTGTTGGTGGTAAAGGCAAGAGTTCCACTAATGGTTGGTGCCTTCCACCAAGCACTTTGGGCGCCCATGGCTTCCCATTGCCATTCCAAAATGCTATCATTATATACCAATGGGACTGCCAAATCTCAACCCTACACATGTCACCCTAATTGACACGTGTTTATCCTAATCTACTTCTTTCAATATTAAAAAAGTCGAATGACTCGACCAACGTAAGTCAAATGATAAGATATCAAATATAACAGATGGAAATTTAAATTTGACGTCACCCATAATTATTATATTTTAAAAAGTAATTAAGAGCGAGATCCATTATGCACTAGAAATTGCCAAATCGAAACCTTCCAACACTTTATAATCATGGGTTCTTGAATTTGATATTATCATGAAACTCAAAAACATATTATATATTTATATATGTATGTCTCCAACACATTAATGTTTTACCCTAAAGTTTTTATGTATCCTCTCTCACATATGATTCCTAAGAACACTAAGAAAGGGGAAAAAATCTCTCTTGCATCCTTCACAAAGCAAAGGGGTTTGAGATATTTATGTCTATAAAGCCCTTTTAAAGGCAAAAACAAAAGGAAAAACAACCCTTTAAAGATCAAAAGTTGTGGAGCTTTGTTTTCAAAAGTTGTGGTTTTTGTTCAACGGAAGAAAGTGATTTGATAGATTTAAGGTAAATCTAAGTACGTTATATTTAGAGACGTTCAAGGGATGGGCACAAGGACAAGCCTTTCTTTGTTCCTGTTCCCACTTCCTATTTCAACTTCTATCCCTACGAAATTTTTTATTTATTTTTGTGAGTATCGAATAGATATTCCCCACTGGTACCGTCTTCATCCTTATTTACCTAACAGATAGAAATCTCTCCCTACTCTCTCTTCTATTCCCAGTTTAATCCTAAATGCAGGCTCCATAGACTAATGAACATCGCTAATTGTATACTTAACTAGTTACCTTCGTAATTAAGGTATTGAATTTGAGACCCAATTAAAACAAATGATTGGATTTATAAAAATAAAAAAATTATTTTAAATAAGGATGGCTAAATAAAGTCAATTTCTCCTAAGGGAGTTGGAAAAATATTAATAAAGAGTTTGAAGAGATTAATGATTTGTGTATTTATATTGTAGGGAAATAAAAAAAATTTAAAAAAAAACTATTCATTAGAATAATGTACAATATTAATAAACCTTTTTTTTTAAAAAAAATTAAAAAAAAATTAAAAAAACAGGATAATTGAGGACTCTTTTCTGACAGCTTGCATTTTAATGAGGAGGTCTTTATGGTCATTTCAGGCTTCTGATATTTTATGAGATTAATTTTCTGACTCCTTTTTTTTATTATTATTTTATTTTTCATTTCTAATATATAAGAAAAAAAACATAAAATCTCAAAAAAAAAAAAAAGAACAGACATAAATCTACCTTAAATATATTTTTAATGTTAATTTAAGCATAATTCAATCCGTTTAGATATATTTTACTGATTATAGTGTCAGAAATATTCCAAAACTCCCGACACTTACTTATTTACCATAATACTCTCGACCCACTTTCTTTTTCCTCTTAATTTTCATTAAAATTATAGCAAAAGAACAATTAAAAAAAATTATTAATATTTTCTTTTTTTCTTTTTTAAAGGTGGTTGTGAAAGAAACCCTAAAAAGTTCCTCATGGATAATTAACACAATATCCACTAATTTATTCAAAAAAAAAAGTTTTTTTTATTATTTATTTTTTAAAATAATAACAGATAGAAAGAAACCCATTCTTCTGTAAATTAAGAATTTTCAGACCCAAAAATTAATTAGTCAAAGAAAATGAAAAAAATTGAAAATTTTTAAACCAACCCAAAAGCTTAATGTTATTTTCCATGGTTAATTAGCTCCTAATCAAAGTTAAATTATTGATAAATAAAAAATTAACGAAGATTTGGGAGAGAAAATTAAGATTTAAATACGATTTGAAGAAAACAATTAATAAAATACGTACCATTGGCGAGATCGAGGAGAAAATCAGCTGGGTTCATGGGAAAAGATGGTGTGAACCCAATAGACTCAAAATAGCTCATTGCTTCACTTCCTTTGCCATAATATAAGCATCGTCCTTCCGACAGGACCAGCACCTTGTCGAAGGTTTGGTACACCCGGCTCGATGGTTGGTGAATTGAGGTCACTATGGTCTTCCCCTTGTGAGCCAGGGCGGCCATGGTGGTCACCAGCCGGTGCGCCGCGGTCGAGTCTAGCCCTGATGTTGGCTCATCGAGAATTAGTAGGCTTGGGTTTATGAGCATCTCATGGCCTATGCTTACTCTTTTTCGTTCTCCACCGGAGACGCCACGGATGAAGGCGTTGCCGATGATCGTGTTCTGGCATTTCGTTAGCCCAAGCTCGGCGATCACCGACTCGGCCACCGCGACTTTGTCTTGCTTTGAGAGGGAAAGAGGCAGCCGGAGGAGAGAGCAGAATATGAGTGTCTCTCGGACGGTTAAGTGTGGGTAGAGGATGTCGTCTTGTGTCACGAACCCGGTCCATCGAAGTACCGATTTGGAAAGCTTTCGACCGTTAGCCAGCACTGACCCAGTTAGACCGTCGCCCTGTTATCAATATAAGAGGGTCAACTTAGATTTTGACTAAAAATGTTCCTTATAACTATTTAAAACCTTGCCGGTTGAAAATATTTGCTCAACTCACGTTAATCGTGGTGAAAATTTCTATTTATAATCATTTATAGAATCAAATAATTACACCGAAAATAGGGGAGCAATAAATGGATACATATATTTACCTATGGATACAATATATTTACCTATAATAAAAAGATAAATATGATACTCATGTTAAACCGTAATAGAAGACTAAATATCACACAAGATATTTGTATATAATAAAGGATCAAATATAGCAAAATATCCTCAATCATACAAGATATTTGTCTATAATAGTTAAATATGACTATATATATATATGGTAAATTATAATTCAAGATGAATATCTTTTAACACCTGTAATCTTCCCGCAAGAGCATTAAGAAGAGTTGATTTTCCACTTCCCGACGGGCCAAGAATGGCCAAAATCTCTCCCGGCGACACCATCCCAGAAACCCCATGAAGAATACTCCGTTCTTGAACGGGCGGCGCCGCCCCATCGCCCGACCCACATCCAAAAATCCGTCCAATAGTATTTCCACTCTTGTTCGCCACCTTCACTCGATAACTCACATCTACAAACTACAAACACGAAAAAATCATCACAAAAACTCATCATAACAACGAACAAAATTTCTAACTCACACCCGAAACTTCCATACCTTAAGAGTAAGAGGACGACAAGAAGAGGAAGAAGAAGAAGGAGGAGGAAGGTGAAGAGAAGAGACATCTTTAGCTTGAGCTCCACCAACAAAAGAAGGCATTTTTGGTGAACTATATAAACTAATGTCTTTTGGCCTTGTTTTGGGGATTGAAATGGTAATGAAATGAGGAAGTTTATGGAGAGGAAGAGGGAAAGGAGGGAAGAAAATAGGGTATTTAATGGAAGGAAAGAGGGTATCAAAGTGGATGACACGTCAAAGTGGAATGGCGTGGCAGCTCCATATGGCAAAGATCAAAACCTTTCTTTTTTGCAGCTTCGGACCACCAACTCTTTTAACCTTTTAAAACAAAACACTTTGTTGCTTGATGTCATTTTTTGAGGTGATTCTTTCAAACTTTGCCTTTTGTTGCGACAGAGAGACAATGTTTGGCTCTTGCTAGATAGATGGAGGAGAGAGGGATCTTTTTGGGGTTGGGAATTAAAGAGGGGATGGTTTGCCTTGGAACTAGAGGTGGGAGAGAGAGAGACTAGGGGAGTGAAACTTATATAATATGGAATGAGATTGTCGTAATATGACTGTATTAGCTTTAGTAATGGATATAATAGAGTTAGAAAGGTAAGTGATTTGACGATAGGACGATGATGATGATGATGGGAGAGGATGAGAATGGAAAAAATTGACAGAGATCACTTATTGGTTCATGCATAAATGATTGTCCCATTTAGTTTGATTGGAACAAGTTGGAACACGTGAATATACTGACTGATCAAAATGGTAAAGGTAACAAGTGACAGAGCAGGAGAAGAGGAAGAGTGGAAGAAAAGTGACAGAGATCGAAACAGAGGACGACATGGATGAATTGGGATCACCTTCCACAACATATATCATCTTTTAATCCCACTCATAGACTTTCAATCTCACATTTGTTTCTCATTCTTAACATGGTATCAGAGCTTCTCATTCTTAATATGGTATCAAAGTTTCTTATTCTTAACATGGTATTAGAGCGATGAATATAAAAAGGATGTGTTAAATAAACATCCGAAGTTTTGAAGCTGGATTTGGCTGATTCCGCCATAAAGAAAATTTTGATATTTAAGAACACCGATTGAGATATAATATTTGGAGAATATATTTAGTTATTGAAAATATCTTAGATATTATATCTTAATATTCTTTCCTTTATGATTTGCAGTATATTTTATTTTATTCTCAATATTTAATTAGTTTATATTTTTATTATTTGTAAGTATTAGTTGGTAGCTTGTATCCTATTTAAAGGTTATGAATATCAATAAATACACACCTTCGATCCTAATTCTATTTTTCTCATTCTTAACAAAACCAATAAATTTAGATATGTGTCTTCCATTACGGCTATCATATATGCCCTTTCATTATAGACAAATATACCGTATCCATTTATTACTCTTTCCATTTATTTTTCTTTCTATATCGAATGTGATCATTAAAATGTTGTTGTTGTGGATATGAGATCCATATCGATTGGAGAGAAACGAGTGTCAGCAAGGATGTTGTGCCCGAAAGTGGGTAGATTGTGAAATCTCAAGAGAACTAAACATTTGAAACCTCTCCCTATCACATGTTTTAAAAATTTTGAGGAGAAACCCAAAAGGGAAAGTCTAAGGAAGACAATATATACTAGTGGTGGGCTTGGACGGTTACAACTTTACCTTAAGAACAGTTGAAGAATGGTTCAAAATGCACCTGCAAAATATGTTTATGTAAAATTATCAGTCATATCGTTTGAGTTTTTTTTTTTTTTTTTTTTTTCGAAAAAGTTAAATTTTTGTTCATTTAACTTGTCAAGTTGTATCAATTTTCACTCGAACTATTTAAATTTTACGAAATTGGACAATAGACATAGATAAGTGTCACAAGTTCTACTCACCAAATAAGAACAAAAAGCATGTGAAACCCGAATGAAAATGGGGTATATGAATGAATCGAGACCATATTTGAATAAAAGCGATTTTGATGATAGAATAACTAAAAAAATTTAAAAAATTGAAAGTCATTATCTATACTAACGATATGCACCTTTTTTTTTTACCGTGGTCAATCATAGAAATTTCAAAATTAACAGTGTTTTGCTTGGAATAATTTTAGGTTGTGTGATCTATTAGAAATTTTTTTAAAAAACATATGAATGAGAGCAAAACATCTTGAAAAGATCAGAATTGGTTTGTGAGAATAGTCTTAACTCTTACAAATGAGAAGTAACTAACACGCCCATGTTGTAGGAAAATATCAGGGCTATCAAGTATAGAATTCGAATTTCAAATCCTGATCCAAACCCTAGCCATGACGCGTAACAAAACAATTCTTAAACGATTTGCACATGAAAAATAATCATACGGTAAAGATTTTCAGTATATTTTTTAGTTTGAGGTTACAACAATTTTATGAAACCGTACATTTATGATACAAATTAATATTGTTGGATGAAAGTCCCACATCGGCTAATTTAGGGAGCGATCATAGGTTTGTAATCAAGGACTACTATCTCCATTAGGATGGGGCCTTTTGGGCGACTTGCGATTGTGCGGCACTCACTTCCCAGCAACAAGCGAGTTAAGTCAATTCGTTCTTGCATCGCCTACGGCTAAGCGACGTATGCTCGAGCCTCTGGCCTCGGTTCAAGAAGAAAGTTTTAGAAAACGAGGACAGAGAGATTTCAAAAGAGAGTTTTGAAAGCGAGATTTGAAAGATTGAAATTGGTGTTATATGTGATGCAAGCAAAAAGACAACAACAACGACTTACAGCATATAACTATCGGGTAGAAGCAAAGCCATGAGAGCTTATGCTCAAAGTGGACAATATTATACTATTGTGGAGAGTCGTGTTTATCTAACAGATATAACTTGACAAATTTGACGATAATTTTTTTTTTTCGTCGGGAGAGAGAAAGAAGAGGGCATTAATTAAGTAGAGGATATTTTGTTGATATTATTGTGAAGGAAAGAGATTAAAAGGTTGGGTGAAATTGAGGCAAAATGCAATGAGTTTGTGAAGGGAGCAATTAATGAGGACTCCAAAAGATATGAATGAAGTTTATAAAGTTATTTTATGGTCGGAAAGTTTTATATATTCCTTAAAAGTTGCTTTCATTTCTTTCCCCAATTATATTGGGCATAACACATGTA
Organism: Cucurbita ficifolia; assembly: GCA_033971965.1. Taxonomy (NCBI): domain Eukaryota; kingdom Viridiplantae; phylum Streptophyta; class Magnoliopsida; order Cucurbitales; family Cucurbitaceae; genus Cucurbita; species Cucurbita ficifolia. Next base: position 6,064,780 of record CM066970.1, read on the forward strand.
TTTTGTTGGGAAACCATGTTCAATAAAGTTGTTCTTCACCTTTTTTCTTTTATATAAAGTTAAATACTTCATTTTCTAATATTTTTCTTTTTATTATTATTATTCATATGTAATTAATTGACGTGTTTAGTATTATTCTTAGAACTTAACACGTTTTACCGACAAAGAACATAAATCAACGAGTGAGAATAAAAAAAAATGTGGGAACTATTGGGAATCTAATTCTTATTCTTCTTTATACCGTCTCGTCTCGATAAATTTCATTTTCATTTTTTGTACTTATCTTGTTTTTAAGACTCTTGTCTAAGTGGGGTGTTTATGAGTTGAGTTGGATCGGATTAGGACGTTTTTTATTTGTCTAGTGAGAGATTTCGGGTCAAAGACCCTCCCTCATTCCCCATTCCCTTCCATCTCCCTCTGTACCTACTAAGGTTCAAACTTGTGCACAGAGAGTTGTATTGATAAATCAATTCATCCTCCTAGCCAGTAAAGCTACGACACCGTTTGGTAATAATCACTCGTGTGCATCAAGGTATTCTTTGGCTCGTTAGTCCTCTCTTCCATGGCATTATAATACTTTATCTACTTGCAAAAACGTGAGATTTTCTGACGTTATCGTTTTTCTTAAACCCATTCTTGTCGGCGCTGTTATTACACATTTTGAAACCATACTAAACTCATTGAGCTTGCCCTCATCTTCCCAAAACAATGGTCGTGTTAATCTTCTATGTGTTTGCTTGTCTTTCGTTTGCTAATGAAGGTCTCTGTTTTGCCGGCGTTTATATCCAACGAGACAAAATCGTTCGTCTTCCATCCTTTTCACTCAACATTTCATGTTTCCTTTCCTTACAGGTGAGACCTGACGGTTTGCTGAAGTATAGGACTTCATGTATGGTCGTGGGTTCGTTGGAGGCGCGGGTTCTCCGGCGCTTCACCGGGAAACCAATGTTTTCTAGCGACTACGTAATTTTTTTTTTTTTTTTGAATCCTTACAACCCTATACATCCTTCACACATTACCCTAGATAACATGCATGCATTGACCTTCATACATTCATTATCATTAACATCAATTAGGGTTGTGTCTTAGAAAACTCGTCATCATAATGCATCAAGACATTTAATACATGCACAACATCTTAATATGAAATATCACCATATTAAGTCATCTAACCATCATATATCTTACACCATCATGTTGTCATGCATCACCATCTTCATGTCATCATATAACATCATCACATCATCATATAACATCATCATATCATCATATATATCTCACATCATCATATAACGTAAAACATAAATGACACATGCAAGGGTCACTGGGTGCGTGTCGTCATACATAAGGCAAGTCTTCCGACCGAGTCAATAGTAAGGTCATTTACTTGGTTGGCCTAGGTCGAAACTACTATAACTCCTTAATGTTAGCTTAATGCTGCCCTCTGAAATTTAATTCTGCCTAAGGAGTCCAACAATCATAAAATTAGAATTCTACTCGTAATTGACTTACTTAATTTTGCATAAAATAATTTAAACTTACTCCTAATCATTTAAGTAGCTTAGGCTCATCATGCCTAAATAATTTAAACTTACTTCAAAATTTTAAACTAGCTAAAAGGTAGTCATACTAGCCTTATACGAAGAGTTCAAACTAGAAGGAAAATGTTCGAGCGTATCAGACCCAAACTAGATTAGTCAAAATGTCGGCTTTGAGCCATCAAAAAGTGTATTCTTTAGAATCGTTCAACTGTGATGATAAAATGAAGTGAGGCAAACTCCCCACTTCTCAACTCAAGTAACGTGGAACAATTTCCCTTCTTTTCTTTTTCTTTTTCTTTTTAATTTTTGGGTTATTACATTTTTATATATATATATATATATATATATATATATATAATGTGTTGTTTTAGTTATATTGGATGAATGTTCTTTTAGTTCTATTGGATGAAGGGGTTTGTTAAGTGGGACTTTTCACATGCTTCATCTTGTAGCCAAGGTGAAAATATCTTCATATGGTTGGATTTAGAACCTCACGTGACTTCCCTTTTGAGTGTTCTTAATTTTGATGCCTTTTCCTTTCCACGTCTTTTTCTTTTTATTAAATTTTGTTTAGTACGATAAAGTATGAAAATTTAAATATCGATTACATGTTCATTGTTAAACTAGCCTAGGTTAACCAATTTTTTAATTTCATTTGGAGTGATTAAAATTTTTGTACCACGTGATTAGGCTAGATTTGTGGGTTGGGTTTGGTGGGTCCTAATCAGACATTTTTTTAGACCAAACTCAATTGTTCCAGTTGTAAATTTTTTCAACTCAAAAATCCTTATTAAATAATGAACTCAATCCAATCATAAATTAAAATTTTTGTTTTTAGTAAAAGTAAAAATGTTAGGTTCGTAAAATATATATTTATTTATTTACAAACATTTGATTAAAATTTATAATTCAATTTGAATATATATTTTGAAAACTGTTTTTAAGAGCCGTGGGAGAATAAATAATAAAAAAATTATTAAATTAAATAAAATAAAATAAAGTATTTTTTTTAATTAATAATAAATTTATATTAGTTTGGTTTAACCCGTTCATTCCATCAAATTTTCATTTATTTGAATTCAATCCAGTCCAAATAAGTTTGTAATCCAACTTAAATAGTACTAGTTAAATCGAGTTAATCATGTTTTTTAAATCATCGAATTTTTTTAAACGACTCTAGTTTTTATTTTTGTTTAAAATTCTTATTTTCGTAGATTTTAAATTCAACAATATCGAATTATTATTAAAAACCGACAAAAACTATATAGGTTAAGAATAGTAGGAATAACCGCATAATATATAAAATAGTACTAAAAAAAATAGATCAATTTAATTTTTATGCTAATTGACGGTAAAGTTGATTATTCATGTGATGCTTCAATAATGAAATGGTACGTGAATAAATCAAGATCACATTTGAATGAGAGCGATCTTAATGATATGATGGTTAAAAAATGTAAGGATTAAAAGTTACTATACCAACAAAGTGCACCTTTTTTTTTTTTTTTATCTGGCTCAATAATAAGAACTCCAAAATTAAGCATGATTAGCTCGGAGAAATTCTAAGTATGTTACAATGACCTGGGTTGATTTTCGGAGATAATAGTTTTCACTCATAGAAGCTACAAGTAGGTAACATGATCATATTGTCGGGGATATAGAAGAATGTCAGAAACATTAGGTGCCAAAAGTCTAATTCTTGATATGAATCTTGAGCTTAGAAAAATAAAATACATATTATTTTCACTATCGAATAAATGTTAATGTGACATATCTACTAGGTTGGATGAAAGTCCCACCTCGGCTAATTTAGGGAATGATCATGAGTTTATAATCAAGGAATACTATCTCCATTCGTATGAGGCCTTTTTGGGAAGTCCAAACCAAAGCCATGACAACTTATGCTCAAAGTGGACAATATCATACTATTGTGGAGATCCGTGATTCCTAACATACTAGTCTTTGTTAATATAACAATAAACCTTACATTGTTTACGAGTTATAGGTTCTGAAATCATGTTAAATCACGAATGAATCTAAAAGTTAACTAGTGGTACAATAAAATAAAATAGACTTTTGTAAGGTAAAGATATGCTTTTCTTTTTGTGGGCAAAATTTCTCATAGCCAGCTAGCTTAGTACAATTATACTAAGGCATAAAATTAACATATTCTAATTTGATCCCTTTCCATGATGCCAACCATTTTGGGTCAAAGGTTTGGATGAGAAATCTAAATGGGTGAAATCCCATCAAAGTTTGGGTACCATTCTCGAGTAATCTTATCTCCAACGAGTAATTTTTGTAACGTTTCATGTCTAAGATTTAGAATTCGAATTCGGCACCGGATAGCTATGATATTCCCTTGTGACATGGTCACGTTACTTACTTCTCGCTTCTAAGAGTGAAGACTATCCTCATAGACCAATATAAGTCCTTTCAGCATATTTTGTCCTCACTCACGTGCTTTTTAAGAAAATTTCAAAGAGGTCACCCAACATAGGATTACTCCAAACAAACCATGTCTAACTATGAAGTACTTATGATTGAGTTACAAAAAAGGAATGTGTACCTTTTTGGTATAGATAGTAAATTTCAGTTCTTTTAGGTTTTTTATAATCATCTTATATTTAGGATCGCTCTCATTCATATGTGGTTCCGGTTTATTTATGTACCCTCTTTTATAAGTGTTACAATGTAACAATCCAAGTCCACCGCTAGAGGATATTGTCCATTTTGGCCTATTACGTATTGTCGTTAGCCTCACGGTTTTAAAACGCGTCTACTAGGAAAAGATTTACATACCCTTATAAGGAATACTTTGTTCCCCTCTCCAACCAATGTGGGATCTCACAATCCCACCCCCCTTGGGAGTCCAGCATCCTTGCTAGCACATCGCTCGATGTTTGGCTCTAATACCATTTGTAATGTACCAGCGTCCTCGTCGGCATACCGCTCGATGCCTAGCTATGATATCATTTGATACGTGTCAGCATCTTCGCTGGCACACCGTTCGATGTCTAGCTATGATACCATTTGTAATGTGTCAGCATCCTCGCTAGTACATCGCTCGATGCCTGACTCTGATACCATTTGTAACAACTCAAGCCCACCGTTAGCAAATATTGTCGTTTTGGACCGTTTCGTATCGTCGTTACCCCACGGTTCTAAAACGCGTCTACTAGAGAGATGTTTCTACATCCTTATAAAGAATGTTTCGTTCCCCTCTCCAACCAATGTCGAATCTCACACAATGCATCTATCAAGTTCATGAATTTGCAAAAACTTAAGTATGGTTTGAACGAAAAGTGAAACGAGGAATAAACACAAAAGTATTGAAATTAAAACAAGTCACGTTAGATGTTTAAAGAGCGAGAAAAGAGTATAAAATTTGTGCATATCCAATAGAAAAGAGACATTTAGAAGCATGAGCTAAAGAGGAAGGCATTGAATTTAGAGCACTTAAAAGGTTTGGATTTGGTCCAATTATATGTGTCTATTAGGGTTTGGTGATATCGAGTTTGTGTGGTCTCCAATAGCACTATGGTTGAGTAAGTGAGTGACAAGTCCTATCATGGCATGGAGTTTTGGTGCTTTGAGGCTTTAAAAGAGACCAATTTCACTTGTCCACGTACCCCATCCTCTATTGCTCCATTTCACCATCATTATTTCTTCAACTTCAAACTTTTCCATCATTTTTAATATTATATTCCAAAATAGAAATGGACCATGTTGCTTTTTCAATGTCAAATTCATATAATATATATTCATACATTCATTTTGTTATGATCCATCTTTCTTTTAATCATTATTTTATTTGGTCATTAGCTTTCTATAATGACTCTTTGAACTATAAAGGAAATGAGTCGTGTAAAAGCTACCCAATTATAATATCTAACCAATATAATAGTAAATTAGACCAACCATTAATTGTGATGAATCAATAATGAAACAAAGAATGGATTGTTAAATGTAACAGATATTATTATTTGTTTTGGTTCGTTATGTATCGTCGTTAGTTTCACCGTTTTAAAATGTGAAAACGCTTCATTCCCTTCTTCAACTGATGTGGGATCTCACAATCCACCCTCATGGGGCCTAGCGACCTCACTGGCACTGTACGCGTGCTAGCAGATATTGTCATATTTGAGCTTTCCATTTCAAGCTCCCCTCAAGGTTTTTAAAATGTGTTTGCTATGGAGAGGTTTCCATACCCTTATGTTGTCATATTTGAGCTTTCCATTTCAAGCTCCCCTCAAGGTTTTTAAAATGTGTTTGCTATGGAGAGGTTTCCATACCCTTATGAAGGGTGTTTCGTTCTCCTTCCCAACCAATGTAGGATTGTGCTAGGGAGAGGTTTCCATACCCTTATGAAGGGTGTTTCGTTCTCCTTCCCAACCGATGTAGGATCTCACAATCCACCCCTTTCAAGACCCATCGTCCTCGTTGACATTTGTTCCTTTCTCCAATCGATGTGGAATCCCCACCAAATCCACCCCCCTTTGGGGTCCAACGTCCTTGCTGGCACGTCACCCAGTGTCTGGCTCTGATACCATTTGTAATGGCCCAAGCCCCTTTTTAGGCTTTCCCTATCGGGATTCCCCTCAAGGTTTTTAAAACGCGTCTGCTAGGGAGAGGTTTCAACACGCTTATAAAGGGTGTTTCGTTCTCCTCCCTAACCGATGTGGGATCTCACAGACACACCATCTTATATCTGGCGCTAATACCATTTGTAACCGCCCAAACCAACTGCTTGCAATATTTTTTATTTGACAGTTACTCATCGTTATCAACGATTTTAAAACGTGTTTGTTATGGAGAGGTTTCTACACTTTTATAAGTAATACTTGGTTCCCCTCTCCAATCGATGTGGGATCTCACATTAAAAGTGGGAGCGTTTGTCAAGATCTCAAAAGGTATGAGACAAAATTCGTGAAACAATATCTAGATTTACCTTTTCGATCCCCAAGAAATAAAAAATTGTAAAATTTATAAGGATTGAAGCCATTTTTACTTCTAAAAACCACACAAACATGAATGACAATATCAAATTGCAAAAATTAAAATTATCGAAAAATTATTCATAAACGTTAATTTTTAGAAGGACCCAGTAGAGTACTATATTTATAAGTACAAACAAAAGCCAACATTTTTCCTTTTGACGAGTACCTATCATATGTACTATATGTTACTTTGAATCGTCTTGTTTCTTATTTATAAATGAAATTTATATACACAACTAACTTTGTTACGAGATATAATTATGATAGCCCAATTTCAACTTTATATGTGTTGGTTACGTATGATTAATATTTTCGGACGTCTTTAGCTTTAAAATACAAAAATAAGCCGAGGTCGGGAGAAGTCGAATGGAATATAAATTTTCATATTTAATTATATTTTTTTTGGAGGAAAAAGGCATGTGTGTTATTTTATATTATTAAAAGTAAGGGTCCATTCAAGATGTCTTTATTTTGGGTAGTGGGTAAATTAGGAGAGATTTGAAATTAATGTTGGCTAAGAAATTAGTAGTCAATGGAGTAATGATGTTTTTATTTCTTTTGGGGAAAAAATAAAAGTTTTTGAAAAGGAAAAAGGATGAATTTTGTTTGTGGATTGATGCATGATGGGTTTGAATGGGCATGAGAGTGACCTCACCATAAACCCATGAAAAATAATAATAATAATAATAAAATAATTCAAATAAACATCGGGTTGATTTTGCCAACATGAACATAAGATGTTCGAGTTAAAATTTGTGTTAGGTTGGATTGAGTTAGGAAAATCTTTTGAACCGATCAGAATTTTTGGGTTGGTTAAGTTGGTGACACAAACAACTCAAATAGAGTTCAAAATCCAATCCAATCCATCCATATTTTCGGGTTGGGTTAGGTTGTCGGGTTTTTTATTTTTAAACTTATATGACATATCATATTAATAAATAAAATCTCATAAAACTCAAAATATCGAACATTCACAAGTCAAAACTCATCGCTAACATCGGTTACAAACATCAAATATTCTTAATTTTCATAATAACCTTACAATTAGGGTTGGGTTAGGTTGTAACCTTATTTTCGTGTTGATTAGGTTGACCCAACTAAAAAAAGTCAATTTGTCAACTAACTCGAATTTTTTATTTTCTACAAGTTTAACCTAACCCAAACCGAAAAAAATCTAACCCAAACCGAAAAAAATCTAACCCAACCCAACTTTTATAATTGTGGTTGGATAGTCCTAGTTGGTCAGGTTCTCGGGTCATATGAACACCCTAATAAGTTAATATACATATATTTACTTCCATTTTATTCCTAAAATAGAAATATTTTACTTTATTTTAATTCGTTAATTACTTATAAACATTCGGTCTTAGGCATCAAACTTTGTATGAACGATTAAAATTCTTTTAAACTTTCACTTACCCTTTTTAGATTATATATGTCATAATCATTCAAAATCGATTTTGATGGTAAGAAAATATTATTTAACGTTTAAAATTAAAATATTAAATTAATTTCATATTATTAAAAGTCGCGTTCGTCGAAAGTGATTTCAAACGTATATATTTATTAATCAAATATATGAATAAAATATAGGAGTCAATGTTGGAGAGTTTATTAGAGTAATAATGTTTGAAATTTTGATGCTATAATTGTAAAGTCAATTCTAGAAGCAATAATTATCTCCTTAGCATGAAAGCATGTGCAATAAAGGCATTTGTTAGAGTATAAAATAATTGAGAAATAGAGCATTAGCTATACCCAAATTGGTCAAACTAAAGCACTAGGGTTTCTCATGAATTTTACTTGCTATGAGTATTGGAAGATCAATGGAGAGGATTTAGTTTAAGAAACTATGTGTGTTAGATATATAAAGGTTTGGTAATAGTTGGATATGTTCGAGCGTTAAAATTGATTTGAATTAATCGAGATGCATTCGTTATAGTTCAGAAACGGGGAGAATTTAAGAGATCAAAACGCAAATTTTTTGCTACAAAACCGTACCTTAAACCTCGAATTTGAGGGAGTATTTTACTCTAAATGCTTTGAAAGCTTACCTAAAACTTGAATTAGTTGGTACGGTTGGATGAATTGAAGTATATACCATGCCTTAAGTCGATGATGATGTGAGTTTACTTAGATGGAATTGGACTTTAAGGAGCGGCTTTAAAACAATTTTAAGATTATTTAGTTACTCCAGCTCAAGCTAACCAAGTAAGTGGTTCTACTATTGGCTTGGTTGGACGAATTGTATTATGTATGATGACACATGACTTGTGGCTCCTACACATGTCATAATTATGATTGATATGCTATGTCATGTTATTTTGTTCTATGTTATGTTATGTCATGTTGTAAAAATATGTTCGTGATGATGATAATCTATGATGCATAAACCTCCATATATCATGTCATGTAAGTTATGTTATGTATGAAAGATTTGACAGGAATTTTGTATGCATAATTCTGATACTCGCTATGTTATGAACAAATGGTGACTTGATTAGCATCATAAATTTATGCCATGATTTTAAGTTAAGAGAACATCATGCATTTTTGTGTGTCATATGTATTGGGATACTTTCCTGTTATGATTAGTACGGAAGTATACCTTACGACTTACAACATTTTTGTTCGCCATGATGTTATGTGAGTCATTTCCTTCGTGATGTGGTAGCCCGTTAGTGAGTGCTAGCCTAACGCGACGAGCCAGACCGAGGCCGTATGCGAGCCCGCCTGGTGTGTCCATGTTTGCATGCGTGGGCAGTGTGTAGAGAAATTTTATACATCCAACCTTGTCCGGACTGGAATGCCGCCTAAGGTCATGCCATGATATTCTTTAAATGATAGGTCCCACCATATTGCATGTATTTGTATTTTTCGACTCCTAACAGTGGGGTCACTTACTGATTATAGTGCAATAAATCTAGATATGAAGTTCGATTTTCAAGTTAATCTCTACTATTCTAGTCATTTCATCCAATTAACTTGTAACTAACCTATCTAATCAATCAAAATAATTTTTTTGCATGCCAAAATTCCAAGAGACATGGTCGTTTGAGGGTTGCGTATTTCACCTACCCATTGTCGGCAACCCTCTAGTGTTGTCAATTCCACTTCATTAATTTTTTAAATTAGTTATGTTTCAACCTCAATTCTTACTAATTTTTTCCACGACTCTATTGAAAAGAACAAGACGAACCAAATTGAACGAGCATCAACTAAAATCGATGGCTAACTGTTTTCATAGTGAGCTCTGAAGTCTCATCCATCAAATTTGTTCCATGTGACATTTGAGTAAATGATATGTATAAACTGAGACCACACCTGAATGAGAGTAATCTTGAAGATATGATTGTTAATTAAGAAATGTTTTAAAAGATTTGATAGTTATTACCTATACCAGTGCAGATTCATTTTTGGTGGCTCAATCATTAGAGCTCTAAAGTTAAGTATGCTCGACTTTGAACAATTCTATATTGGGAGACCTTCTAGGACCTTGACCTGTATTGATTTTGTGGATATTCTTCCCTCTTAGAAATAATTTAAGACAAGACAAGTTGATAACATGTCATGTCATGGCGGATGCATAGGAAAGTTGAGGTTATTTGGTATCGAATTCAAATTCAAAATTTTAGTTCGAGTTTTGGGCATGTGATGTTACAAATGATATCATAACAAAACTTATCCTAATAGGATAGAACTAAGGTAGAAGTAGGTGGACATGTGACTCCCGAGTAAATGAAGGGTATAGGAATGAACTAAGACCACATTCAAATGAGGGTGATCCTAAGTATGTAATGGTTAATTAATAAATACTTAAAAATAATTAGTAATTACTTTCTATACTAACAAGTTGCATCTTAATTACGGTGCCTTCATTATAAAAACTGCAAAGTTAAGCATATCTAGGTTGGAATAATTTTATGTTGGATGACCTTCTATGAGTTTTCTTAAGAAGTATGTATGTCATGACCCAAATTTTGAGACTTTGAAACCCGGTTTGAGAATAAAAAAACGAAAGCGAAAATAAATAAAAGTAAAATAAAAGATAAAAATTCTGTAAAATTTAAATTGGTTTAAGCTCAAAAATAACAACCATCGATAAATGGGCTAGGGCGCAATACCAGTGTTACGATCGTACATCTTCAACCATGCGGCATTGTGATCTTGACATGCTCACGATAAGTCTTAAGAAAAACTTTAGCCTCATAATTATTTTTCGCCCAACTTTGTGGCTTCGTAGGATAGTCGGTGAGGTTTGTCTTCGTCAACCGAACATCGCTTGTGCAGAATCCAAGCTTATTTGGTCACACACGTTGTTCGTGTGTGCATGTTCAATCATTGTGACACAAGAACATCGCATCTCATTGTCATCAACGTTCCCAACAACACGACTCATGTATCATGATTTCGTCCCATGTCTCGAGACACATTGGCTATTTTGGCTTTCTTGGACACATCCGTTGGGAACGGACCCATGTGTCGATCATCTCATCAGGACATCCTAAACATCCATCCATCCTGGTTCACTCGAGCATCGAACTCTCCCGTGTCTATGTTAAACCATTTACGGCATATATTCCAGATAGTGGGTGCATTATTCAACCTCCGACACATGGGCTTGGGTGCAATATCGGCACACTCGTGTCGTCTGGTACTGTCCTTGAAAGACTCATTTCAAAGGAAGACACCCGAGAGCGCTCATCCCTTAATAATTGTCCACGTTGTGACACACATATATGCCACAGGGTAGTTCGCTTAGGCAAGAGGGCCCAGGGTGGTGGAGAGTCAACACAATGCCTCCCCTTATAGTACATTTTGAGGCATTTCCAATCCTTCTCGAGTACACGTCTTTATGGCGAGTGAACATACGACCTCATGCATAGTTCTTCGGGTATCTGATTGACACCAAATTTGGTGAGCTTTCATCTTTCAAATAGACAAACTTAATTCTTGAGCCGCATGTCGAGAGTCATATCGAAATCCTGACTTCTGAGGTTATGGCTCGGGGTCTACCCGACCCTCTTCGAGCTCGTCTTAGACACTCGTGTCGTCTCGTTCTCTCGAACTTTGTGTATGACTTGACTTAGCTTCAATGCACACTCTTGGTGTGTTGGATGATGCACGTCCTCCACGGTCGCATCATGATCTTATCAATTTTAGCAAAAACATGGTCGAATGGGCGCCACTTGAGGGTCACCCCTTGTCTGTCTTGACGTGTGGGGGTCACAACCTACTTGCACACCCGTGTCGCTCGATATTTTCCTTGAAAAATCTATTTCAAAGGAAGTCGCCTAAGACACTCGCCTCGCAACGCTTTCTCTCACTATGATACACCTATGTGCCACAGAGTAGCTCGTTTAGGTCACAGGGCGCAAGGTGATAGAAAGCTGACATCATAATGATAAGTGCCTACAATGCTGGATTTTGCAAAGCTAGAGGTCCTTCTAGAATCCTTGCAAACTTTAACAAAGAAAGCTAACTTAACGAATTGATTTCAACTAAGAGCTGGTTAGAAGATGAATGACTCTTAGATCGAACTTGGAATCTATGATGGTCACTCTTAGATACCAAGACGACTCACTCCAGAATTAGCTTGATCATGGCTAATCCAATGAATCGATTTTTAACATCAAACCTAAAACAAGGTTTGAAAGAAACATAACACCCAAAGAGTTTCAACCACAAGGTTTTCGTATTCCATGGTGATTTCAAAATTGAATATTACATGCCTTTAAATAGACCAAAAAGATAATCTAGACATAATGTAGTTCAACTACCCACTACAAACTACTAATAAAATCTGTTAAATACAAATTGAAGAAAGTAAGACAGAAAATAAATAATCTTAATTGGTAATTCAACTACCAAATACCAAGTCTTCAAATCACTTCCCAATGTCAAGTGATATTTTATTGCCACTCAATTCTTTTATTGATTTGATACTTGAATCTTCTTTGTATTGCTTCTTGTAATTGCTCCTTCGGGTACATGCAAATGATCGGTTGTTGCATTCGTATCATCATGTCTCCCCCTATAGTACATTTTGAGGCATTTCCAATCTGGCGAGTGTAGACATGATTTTGGTGAACAGGCATACGGTGTTGTGGAGCGTCCATCTGGTGTCCGATTGGCACCGAATTGATGAGCTTTCATCTCACATATGGATGGACTTGATGTTCAAACTCCTTTTGAGAATCCCAACTTTTGAGGTTAAGGTTCGAGGCCCTACCTGACCCTTCAATAAGCCTATCTTTGACATTCTTTTCTACGCATTGCCCCTATCTTACTTATGTCTCGTCTTTCCTTCAATGCACACATTATATGGTGCATTGAAAGATGCACCGTTCTCTTTGATCGCATTATGGCACTCGTCTGTCTTGACCCTTGCATTGTTGGATGGCTGCCACTTGAGGGTCATCGCTTTGTTTGTCGCAGCGTAAAGATCACAACCTATTCTCTTCATAGTATGGTTGTGACACTCGTCATCCATGGGGGTTAGCTGGCAAACCCATCCCACAAGCCATGAAGTCTTGAAGGTTGGGGGGCGTTGCCCCCCGATACATGCCAGTATGATCAACACCCTCTCATATAACGGACTGTCCAAGTAGGGTAACCACCAACTACCTGTGTGATTAACGTCCAACTACAAGACGGATCTACCGTGTAGAGTAGTCGATCGAACCACTGAGTAACACGACCCTAATCACTCTTATGCCTAGCTCGACGATACGGTATCGAAGTGGAAAGGGAAGTGAAAGCTCCTCAAATACTATACTTGTTGCTATCCACCCAGGAGGCTACCTTTGCAATTCTTGGATGTTGTGAAGGTCTACTACGTTTTTTTTTTTTGGCATCTATGCATATTATATATCGTCTCTCGAGGAGTCAGAATAGAGCTGCCTGAAGCCAAAAGGATATTAATTAAAACCTTCTGGCATTTTTCTGTATATATTTTAAATATAGTACTAATAGTAAGAATATTTTTGAAAATTTAAAAAAAGTTGAAGGATATTAAATAAAACTTTTAAGTTTAAGAGTACTTTAAAACATTATTGAAAGTTTATGAGTATTTGTTAAATAAAGTAACGATTTTCATCTAAAACTAAGAGTAAGGACATTTTTTTTAACTTTTTTAGAGTTTAAAAGTATTTTTCAAACTTTTGAAAGTTTAAGGGTAATTTTTTAGACAAAGTGTGGCAACCTATGCCTAGTGTTCGTAACCTAGAGTTCTTAAATTTCCTACATCCTCTGTGACATCGTCACGTTACTCATTTTTTGCTTTTAAAAGTGAAGATTATCCTCATAGACCAACACGATTCCTTCCAACTGCTAAAGGGTTACTTGTAGATACATGTATGAGTATATACATGTAGATGGAGGTTCATTAGTTCATATTTAATTAGGTGCATGGTTTTTGGATCATGAATGGTATTCGGGAATGTCTCAAATTACCTATATATTATATATACATATGTTGGCATTAGTGAAAATTGTAGAAAATTAATTTAGCATCATTTTCTACTTATATAAAGTTCTCTCCCCCAAAAGTTCTACTAAATTTCTCTACTGTCACCAACAACCAGTATCAAAGCGATCTTGCAGCAACAAGAATGGCAACAGAGAAACAAATTGATAACTTTTTTCAAACCGATATCCCAAGATTTAAGGATCACTGTGATCATTGGGCGATGTTGATGAAAATTTTTCTCAGATCAAAGGAGTTCTTTGATATGGTAGAGACGAGTTATGAAGAGCCAAGTGAAGGCGAGGTATTCTCAACTGTTCAACAACAACGTTGGCAACATCGAAGCTGAAGGACCTGAAGGTCAAGAACAACTCATTCCAGTCCATTGATCGAACTATCTTGGAAACGATGCTTCAGAAGAAGACGCCCAAGGAGATTTGAGACTCAATGAGGAGGAAGCACCAAGGCTCAACGAGAGTAAAGCGTGCTCAACTTCAAGCAATTAGAAGAGATTTTGAAATTCTCCAAATGCAAAAAGGAGAATCAGTGAATGATCATAGCAAGGTTATAAGTCTTGCAAATAAAATGAGGATGCATAGTGATTCAATCACTGATGTTGCAGTTGTAGAAAAGATTTGAGATCTCTAACTCCAAAGTTTGATTGTATTGTATGTTCTATTGAAGAAGCAAACAATGTCGAGGAGATGCAAATTGATGAACTTCAAAGCTCTTTGTCAGTGCATGAGAAGAAGCTTAATCGCACGAGTGCAATAGAGGAGATGACATTATCGCCTCTAACTAGATCTAATGACCTACCAACATCTCTACTTCTTTATCGATCGCCTCTTCCACGATCTTTGCTTCTTCCTCGCTTTCTACCTCTGGAGCTTGAATCTTCACCTAGTATGGATATCTTTAAGGTTGTCATCTCCTCGATTGCACTCGTGCGATTAAGCTTCTGCTCATGCAGAGTTTTGGAGTTCATCAATTTGCATCTCCTCGACATTGTTTGCTTCTTCAATATAACATACAATATAATGAAACTTTGAAGTTAGAGATCGCAAAATCTTTTCTACAACTACAACATCAGTGATTAAATCACCATGCATCCTCATTTTATTTGCAAGACTCATAACCTTGTCAATCATTCACTAATTCTCCTTTTTGCATTTGGAGAATTTCAAAGTCTCTCCTAATTACTTGAAGTTGAGCATGTTTTACTCTCGTTGAGCCTCGGTAGTTCTTCTCCATTGAATCACAAATCTCCTTGGACGTCTTCTTCTGAAGCATCGTTTTCAAGATAGTCTGACCAATGGACTGGAATAAGTAGTTCTTGACCTTCAAGTCCTTCAATTTCGATGCGGCCAATCATTGATCATTGATGTTGAACAGCTAATAAGAGTACCTCGCATTCACTTGGCTCTCCATAACTCGTTTCCACCATATCAAAGAACTCCTTTGATATAAGAAAATTTTCCATCAACATTGCCCCATGATCATAGTGACCATCAAATATTGGGATAGAGTTATCAACTTGTCTCTCTCCGTTGTCATTCTTGTTATCACAAGATCACTATGATACCAGTTGTTAGTGACAGCACATAACTTTATATTACTAGAAAAAGGATGCTAAATTGTTTTTCTATATTTTCCACAATGTCAACATGCGTATATACAGGTAATTTGGGACATTCCTTAATACCATTCATGATCCAAAAACCATGCACCTAATTAAATATGATTCATGAATAAATCAAAACTATGCCCCTAATTAAATATGATTCATGTATAACTCAAAATTATACACCTAATTAAATATGATTCATGTACCTAATTAAATATGATTCATGTATAAATCAAAATCATGCACCTAATTAAAGATGATTCATGTATAAATCAAAACCATGCACCTAATTAAATATGAATTAATGAACCTCCATGTACATGTATATATTCATACATATATACATGTACCTATACATGTATCTACAAGTAACCCTTCAACACCAACATGTTTTGTTCTCACTGACTTGCATCCTAAGAAAATTCTCAATTCACCTAACATAGAATTACTCCAAACAAAGCATACTTATCATGAAATTCTTATGATTGAGTCAGTAAAAAAATAATAATAATAAAGTTGGCTATAACTTGAATTCAATCACAAACTTTCAAGAAAAAAATAATAATAATATCCCTCGAATTAAGGAATGCAAATGTGAATTTCTTAATTTGGAAAGTTCAAGTATGCAAAAAAAAAAAAAAAAAAAAACGAAGTTATTTGAAAACCAAAAATATAGGAGTGGGAGATCATGGTAGCTCTTCAAATTGGTATCACTCAAACTTTGAGATTCAAAGAAATCGAATTGACGACTTGAATATTGTCCAAAACAAAGTGTTCATGGAAGCAATATTGACTAGAGAAGAACGAGCAAACTAGAAGTTGAACCTAACAACCTTACCTTCATTCTTCAACAGGTGATGGATCGTCGATAGAATTTTACAGTTTTTTCCTTCTTAGTTGCTTTCATTTACAATTTTGATTTAATGTCTTGTGTTCACAAATGAAACTGTTTAAACATTATTGCTATTAGTTTGATATCTATTTGAATGCCTCTAGTTGATATCAAAACCACAATCAATTGGATCCAAGAACTTTTTATGAATATGCAAATCCCTAAATCACAAATGCTAAAATTCCAAAATCGAGATGATTTCAATCCTCAATTATTCAACTTATCACATTAGAATAGCTAACTTGTGACATGAAATACCTAAAGTTAAGAAGGAAAAGGAATGAAATAAGTTTGCTATAATAAAAAAAAGAAAAATGGTAAACAAACACAATGCTTAAGCATTGAACACAAAAACAAATAAACCACAACCAACACAAAAGGAAGTCATCCATAAAAACTTGGTTTTAAGCAGGAACAAACATTTATGCAATGCAATACACCAAGTATAGCCAAATGGAGGAACCTAACTCAACCCGTCGAAGTATTAGTAACCGTTTTTAACGGTTGCAGGTTTGAATTCTCACCCCAAACGAAAAAAAAACTTAAAAATAAGACAAAAAATGTAAGAATGAGGATATGTTGACAAGATAGAATGGCCATTTATTAATGAAGTTGACAATGGGCAGCAAAATTCCAAAAAGTCCATAGATTAAAAATGAAAAGTGTCTCGCCCATAGCCAAGCAGCCATCATTCATTTCATTCATTTCATTCATCGGCTGAGGAAATCTCAACAAAGAAAATTTGCAGAATTTTGTGCCAAAAACTCGAGACACTACCTTTTTTTTCAAGACCCAAAAAAAGACCAAAGTCTCTGCAGATTGATGATGATGGGATTCTATTGTACACAGCCAAAATGCAAAAAGAATAGAGTTACAATGTAAAACAAAAAGCCCAGTTTCGACTTTGTTACCTCTTTCCTTTGGCCTCTCTGTTTTCAGCAGGTCCATGATGATGATCTCTTGATCAGTGGTTTCATTTGCTTGTCCTCTTCAAGTGAAATCATCCCCAAGTGTGATGGATCTTCCAACATCATCTTTGCAACCAAGTATCCTGCTATCGACCATGTCTGGTATTTCCTTGCTTGTTTTCCTATGTATCTTCCTAACTTTCCATCATAGTATTCAGGCCAACTATCCTTCAGCAAACGACTCTCGGCAAGCTCGATGGCTCTTCTAGCAATCTGCGGTCGTCCGGTTTTAATGCAAGCGGCTGTTAGCAGCCATAGTAGCACTGCATTCAGAGCATGGAGAAAGATATCAGTATAAAAACAAGGCAAAATATGAGTTAACAGCTGAACTCTGTGATCTGTTACTGCATTACACAATGCAGTAAAGGTAAATGATAATCCTAACTTACCATGTCTCATGAACCGACTCGACTACATTGAGTGACAAAAATATCCATCTGTATAATTTTATGCTAGATCTAGAATGAGAAGCTAAGCCATCTTCAGATGCTATGAAAATTCTAATCATTATTATTCTTTCCAATTTCTACTTTATACCACTTGTCACAATCGCACTTTTCTTGGCAGCGAACTTTAATCATTATTATTCTTTCCAATTTCTACTTTATACCACTTGTCACAATCGCACTTTTCTTGGCAGCGAACTTTGCAATTGTGCGGCACTCACTTCTCAGCAACAAGGGAGTCAAGCCAATTTGTATTCGCGTCGCCTATGGCTAGGCAACGTATGCTCAAGCCTTTGGTCCCGATTTGAGGACTTAGAAAACGGGGCAGAGAGATTTTGAAAGAGGGTTTGAAAGCAATGTTATATGGCATGCAATCAAAAGCAACACAACGGCTTAAGTAGCATATAACTTTTCCGGGTAGGGAGAATTACTCAAGTGCCCAAAAAAAATTTAAAGATACTTGCGGCCCTCCAATCTTACAGTTCGAAGATGCATCAAATATCAAGGGTATTTCCCTACAAGACAATTTAATGAAGATTCTGGCATTTGGGAAATGTTATCCATCGTAGTAGATCTTTTAGCCCCTTATTGACGTGGAGGAAAAATAGGACTATTCGGAGGGGCTGGAGTGGGTAAAACAGTACTCATTATGGAATTGATCAACAACATTGCCAAAGCTCATGGAGGTGTATCCGTATTTGGAGGAGTAGGTGAACGTACTCGTGAAGGAAATGATCTTTACATGGAAATGAAAGAATCCGGAGTAATTAATGAAGAAAATATTGCATAATCAAAAGTGGCTCTAGTCTACGGTTAGATGAATGAACCGCCGGGAGCTCGTATGAGAGTTGGTTTAACCGCCCTAACTATGGCGGAATATTTCCGAGATGTTAATGAACAAGACGTGCTTCTATTTATCGACAATATCTTCCGTTTCGTTCAAGCGGGATTCGAAGTATCCGCGTTACTGAGTAGAATGCCTTCGGCTGTGGGTTATCAACCGACTCTTAGTACCGAAATGGGTTCCTTACAAGAAAGAATTACTTCTACCAAGGAAGGGTCCATAACTTCTATTCAAGCAGTTTATGTACCTGCGGACGATTTAACCGATCCTGCTCCTGCTACCACATTTGCACATTTGGATGCTACTACCGTACTATCAAGAGGATTAGCTGCCAAAGGTATCTATCCAGCAGTAGATCCTTTAGATTCAACGTCAACTATGCTACAACCTCGGATCGTTGGTGAAGAACATTATGAAACTGCGCAAAGAGTTAAACAAACCTTACAACGTTACAAAGAACTGCAGGACATTATAGCTATCCTTGGGTTGGACGAATTATCCGAAGAGGATCGCTTAACCGCAGCACGAGCACGAAAAATTGAGCGTTTCTTATCACAACCTTTTTTCGTAGCAGAAGTATTTACGGGTTCCCCGGGGAAATACGTTGGCCTAGCAGAAACAATTAGAGGGTTTAAATTAATCCTTTCCGCCGGAGAATTAGATGGTCTTCCCGAACAAGCCCCTGAGCTACTTTCGGCCCCTCTATTCCCAGTACAGTGTTTGAATCAATGAATTAGCTTAGCTGCTTTCCAGTCGAGTAAATGTGCTTTAGATGCACGTGGTTCCAAATTAATGCCGGATAAAAAGGATTTTGGTTATAGTTTTCCTTGCGACGGTCCGGGACGAGGTGGTACTTGTGATATTTCGGCTTGGGACGCCTTTTATTTGGCCGTTTTCTGGATGTTAAATACCATTGGATGGGTTACTTTTTATTGGCACTGGAAGCGCCTTACCATGGCGTTACTCTACCACTGAGTTAAAAAGGCCTATTTGATTCAATCAAGGAGGAGTCCACTGTATTTAACCTTAACCATCAGCTAATGGCTCCAGCCAAAAGGGGTTACCTACTCGTTCGGATAGGTTCATCACCTGCGTGATAATCGCTTAGAGCCTAAGGTAAATAAAAGACAGGATTTCTTAATCAAAAGATAAGACATGGCCCCCGGTAGGTCAATCTATGGTTTTGCCTACGCCTACCAGATACATAGACCAGAAGTACACAGTCCCGGTTGACGCCAATTATAGGCCAAAAGCAAAGAAAGGGCCGGTAAGAAGGAAGCTATTTAAGATTAAGAAGGTCATATCAGGTGCCGGTGAATCAAGGGATTTGAGATTTTAGAGATTATTTGAAGCCACTTAAGCTCCTACGGGCGGGTTAGGACAAGATTGGAGTCAACTCTTTATTACTGGAAACTCCAGTTATATCTACATCTTGACTTTTAACTTGACACTCCAACAATATTCTAGCTCTTTTCGAGATCATACTTGATACTCCTTAATGTGATTAACACTAATTAAATTGCTTTCTTGTAGACTCCTAGCAGGAGTACTAGAGTTGGGAATGTAACTTTTCAATTTACGGATGAGAAGTGTTTCTAGATTCAAGAAGGAATAAAGAAATGCATTGATGACTAATGAGAGAATTTCTCAGATTTTTAGTGTTCTGCTGGCTTGTAATATCGTTGTTCTATGATCGAAGGGGTGCTTCTAAACCCTCTATTTCGTTATGGGCGTCCACTAATTGGGTTTTTTGGCTGGAGATGACAACAGGATCATTAGATGGGTTGAGAGATTTGGTGATAATCTATGGGAGTTGGTTAGGTTTAACTTTTCGTTACAGGTATCCATTAATTAGGTTCAACTTTTCTTTCATATTTCTTAATGAAAGTTTGGCAATAAATAATTAAAAAAGAAAAATAAACTAATGAGAAAATATGAACGTCTCTTTATCAACTGAAATGGCACTTCTTTATCTCTCATCGATGATAATCTTGGCCTAGGAAACTACTCAAGATAACGAAATAATGTCTTGACATCAAAATGGTTTTGATCCTGGTGCCCTAACGGTGTAAGATTATCAAAAGGCTTGTAAGATAAAGGTAACCTTTGGATGGTAGACTACACTACAATGAAAGTTCTCGGTTAACTATATAATATGGGTATTGTAGCCCCAAAAATAACTAAAAGAACAGAGAAAGTCTTTCATCATTCACAAGAAAGATGGGGATTGGGGCGGCTCATTATATTTTACACCTCAATATCAACGCAGTAAAAGACAATAACTAAAGAAAAGCAAATAATGCTGGAAATTTGGGATCACAGTTGGTAACTTAACTTCACAAGGAATCCTCATGGTTCACTTGATGTGTGGTCCAACGTAATAGTTTTAAGGACTACATTCTTTATTATCAGCATGATAAGCATGAAGATTGTAGAATGCCAATCTGAATTCATAAAACTAAATTCTTCCAATAAATCTTATTAATGTTTTATGGAAACTGGGAAGAAAGAAGCTTCGGTTCTTTGTTAGTTAATAGACAATGACTGTGGCTGGCATCAACACGTCTAGCAGGTCGAAAAAAATTGACATTCGTGTAAAAAGAATACAAAATATAAGATATAAAAGTTCATCATGTTGAAACTCTTCACTAGCTATTTCTCGTGGTTACTATTTCAGTTCATGAAAACACAGGTTTTGTTCTGAGAGAGACAGAAAGGGAAGATACGAAATTCTGAGTAGAGAACAGGAGAGTTGATTTGGGGAGGCAGAGAGAGAGAGACACCAAGTGAGAGAAGAATTGATAGGTAGCCAGAGAAAGAGTCTGCTGGGAATGACACTTAAAAATCTTTTTTCTTAAAGTCATTCAAAACAGATCCAAACTGATAGAGAGCTACTTCAGACAGTGCCAAAAGATTGAAGGAAAAAAGATAAAGCAAGTGAGCTCATTCTCTTTACGTTCTTTTTTCTATTAGCCCTACGATTTTTAGAAGATAAGTATCATCGTGAGCACATGCTTCATGCCTCAAAACTTTAGAAGAACATACCTAAGTGCTTGTCTGAGCAAGGTTCCCTTCATGGGGAGGCAGCTAGCTGCATATTTCTTAAAACTGGACTTTCAACATGTTTAGGAGTGATTTTATATGATTAAAATCACTTTTTTCAGGATTCAAATCACTCGGAAACGTGATTTTAACAATTCAAAATCATTAGTGTTCGGTTTTATACTTTTAAATGTGATTTTCATATGAGCAAAATTAATTTTAAAGAATTAAAAGTATGTTTTTCAGATGAAAGCTATAGATAGCGCCAGAAATTCATTACTTAGCAACCGTCATTGTTTAAATTTTCAAAAAGTACTTGTCTGATACTATTTTTTGTTTTATCAACTAAGATTCCACCTATACTACTAGCTGGTAGATACTAGCTAAAAGCTAAAATCTAATAGTGGATAAGCTTAAGGTTTGAATCCTCGAAGGGAAGAAAAAGACAGTTCCTAATACTGCCTTCTTGAGGTTTAGAATGCTAATATCATCAATAAACTTGATAGCTAGCAAATCAAAGTGCATGAAAGGCACTGATGCCCGTTCCAATTGCAAGTAAACGGTGTCTGCAACAGGTTACTTTTTATACCAAAAGCTATTATTTTTAGGATAAGAATACCTAAAGCTATTATTAGAAGACTCTTCTGGATTAATTATAAATAACAATCTAAACATTATTAAAACATGAAGAGAGAAATGAATGAATGAATGAACAGACCTGGCCAAGATCCACCATTATGGTAGCTCCACCTGGTATTCTTGGGATCACAACCAGTAGTAATTCGCCACTCATGGCTTTCTATAGCAGGATATGATATTTTCAAAGGCATTTCTCCAACCAGCTCCTCCCAGCGTGCTTCAATAAGATCCATAATAGCCATTGATTGCTCAGGGGTGGCAAGAGATGATAGAATTGCAACACAATTACCCAAAGTAAACCATCTGAAATCCATTCTTGCAGGGCTAACGTTACCAACAAAATACCCGCCACGTGTGGGCATAAAATCAAACACCCAATCTGGGATAGAATCAGGGATGACATTAAACTTATTTACAGCTGTATGTGAATATTCTTCGGTTTTGTAACGGTAGATGTCATTTAGTTGCTGGAAATCAAGCCAGAAATAACTCCTCATGTGATAACTTAAAGCATGCAGACGCTTCACAATACGCTCTATGCACTCTTTTCCTTCAGCATCATGTTTTAGCATAGCCAGAGCACATCTCAAGGCCATAAAGAAAAGGGCTTGAATTTCTATAGGATAACCATATATACCCTGGAGAAAAATTATCAAGTTAAAATATATAGATAAGGTAAATATTTCTCAGAAAGATCATGAGAAGCTCTTTAAATTAGAACATCATAAGGTAAGTATTAAAGATGTTAATTATAGTACAGCTTTTGCTGTACTAGAAATAATGTTTTGAAATACTAAATTCCGTAAAGCTGATTAAACTAATCCCCAGATTTTAAATACAAAACAACACAATTTTAAATAGACTAGTATCTCTTTTCTACCTTCTAAGTTAGAAAAGGAGTAAAGTTGAAGGAAAAAACATGGAATCACAGTTTAAACACTTCATGATAATGATAGGAAATCACAGTTACGACATTCGAAGAAGTTAGCTCTTCAAATGTATAACTTCAGTAGTAGAAAGACCTAGTGTTCTGAAAAATACTTTTGCAGGACCACTTATGTTCATTAGGAATTAAAAATGTTAATACTTTACGATGTCAGAAGCCATGCAATAAGAGCCACCAAACCGGATCCTACAATACTAACACAACACAATAAAATTATTTGTCTGCGACACACATAAATAATTTAATGTAAATCAAAACCAAGTCCAAGAAGGCAACAGTTAGATCATTAAAAGACGTCATAGAGAGAAAGACAACAAACTCTGGAATAAAATCTTAAGGACATGGTTCTAACTGGCTACTCATTCTGTTTTAACTTCTTTTTTCTATTTTTTTTTTCTTTATTTTTGGATAAAAGTCCTATTAAATATCAACTGATACCATTAACTTATAAGAACTTCATTCTTTTTAGAAACTTTCAGTAGTTATATAGAAAGACATCACATAATAAATTTTAATTGAAAGTATGACCAAAAGATAATCACGTAATATGAAATGAAAAAAAGCTACAAGTAACTTCATAACAAGCAAAAGATATAAAGAGATTTTACCATTCTTCGATCAATCATGGAGCAACCATCAGCACACAGTAGAGTTGGGAATGTATCGAACCCCTCCGACAGACATAAAGTTAAAATAAGTCTCATTCCCTTCTGACACTCTGGTGTTTCAGCCAGAGTTAGATCCCCAGTTGACTTTGTATAAGCACGGAGCAGAATGATCCACCAGAATCCAGAGTCAACAGGAGCAACTCTTCCTATCGCACTCTCTCCAAAATCAGCAACAATGGAATCGGTTTTTCTAACAGGATCATGAAGAACCTTAAAGCTAGCTGGCATTGCACCTTCCCCAAGCTTGAATCTGTCTATTCTTTTTTCCCATCCCTGAAGCTGCAGAGTCTTTAACAGGAAGTTCTTAACAATTTCAGGTTCCCCATTCATCAGGAAAGCCAAAGCACTTGGTACAAAATCCCGAACAAAAACCTGAGAGAAAAGCGATACACTCAATACATAATTCAGACTTTTGTTAAAGCCGTTACTAGTATACAACTATTTCTTGTCAAATGCATAACAAATTGCGGTAAGAAATGATGCAAGGGGCAGTTTTATGATTTGACTAACTTACATCAGGCTGTCTATGACCGTTCTGTCCATAAATTGTAAACATCAAAGAAAATCAAACTTTTGAGTCTTAAGTTTTCAATACATCTTGTGGTGCCCACTACTTGATAAGTTCACTTACTTTTAATTTAAACTTTCTCAACAGAAGATAAAAATATTTTACATCGAATATATTAGTTGTTAATAATTAATCTACAACACTGCAGTCTCCAGATTCACATGATTGGCGACTCTATCATGTATCAAATGGTATGTCAAAATCATTATGCAAAGATATTAACCTGATCATAATTCAAAACTTCCTCTGAGGCATGGTCAATAGCTGCAAGAGTTCCAACTGGTTGGCCCCGAAAATGCACCAAAGATTTCCGCAAAGCGTCCCATGCTTCAGCGATCATTGGGTGGGGCTCAAATGAGTTTCTGGTAGATGAAGCTGGGGTATCAAATCCTGACCTTCCACCAGGTGAATAGGAGCTCTCAAAGTTGTCCAAGCCTCCCTTAGCAAGGATGATGGACAGCTCGCTGAGGGACCTCTCATCAAATGATCTTTGCCTCTCAATATTGAGCTTAGGCTTATCGTGAAATCGAGAAAAATCATGATCATCCATCTCAGAAATTGAGCAATGAGAGCCCACATATCGAAGTCCAATCCCATCCATTTCCTTTTTCCTCTAAATGATTCAATCAAGAAATATGAGTGTTATGAACAGAGAGTTACATAGAGAGAAACAGTTAGTCATTCATTAAACCACAAGCGTTTGCAGAGCACAATAATATTTAAAAGAATCAAACGACAATCCCTCAGTTTTTCAATTAAAAACGGAAACGTAAAGTTGATTGGAAAACCGGCGTTCTATGCTGTACAGGCAAAAATACACAAAGATTTTAACATTTTAAAAAAAAAATGAAATGAACCCATGACTCAGAAAAGGAAACGGAAAGTCAAACATATTACGTCCGCAAGCATTGAAGGAATGTGGGACAGATATAGAAATGCTCATTAATTACCAGCAAGTTGATTTGCTAAGACTTAAATTCTCCATCATATTACAGGATACTCAGCATATCAAATCCTTTCTTCAGCAAGAGAAAGAGTAAAACTAACCCAAAAAAAAAAAAAGGCATTTTAAACGTTCATACACGCATACACTCCATCACCACAGATATTAATAACTAACCAACTAGCAAAATAAGAAATCACAAATAAATCACAGAGCAAAACAACCTTAAAAATAAAAGCGAAGAAAAAACCAAACACGTCGAAGAAAAGATCCTGTAGAGAGCAGAGCGAAAACACAAAAGCAAATAGCAGATCAAGAACACGATCAGGAAAAACACAGACTCGAAACCAGAAAGAAGAGAGCAAGGAAAAAACAATTTCAAGAAATAATTAAAAGAAAAACGTCACAACAAGAGAGTAAAATTCCAGAGGTAGAACAAACAAGAGAGGTAGGCATCCATTCTTCAGCGTCAAAATCACCAGATCTGAAGCTCCAAAAACGATCAGACACAACAAACATCAACAAAAGAGATAACGAAAGGCAGAGAGAGAGAGAGATTACCTGAGAGAGAAATGAGGAAGAGGAGAAATCAGAATGAGCGGCGGCGATTTGGCCGGGAAATGGTCGCCGGAGAAGGAAGAAAGTTGGGGAGAGTGAATGGGGGGGGGAAAACAAGAGGAAAAAGGGAAAAAAAAAAGAACAGAGTGTCAACAGCTGGTATTTATAGCTGAGGAAGCGGGAAGGGGACCGGTCCTAATCCTTATTTCTCTCTCTAATCCAATTCCAAACTAACACATCGGAGTTCCAAATGTAAGGAGAGAGCGTTTGCCGCCACCGGGAACTGCCGGTGACCTGTGTCCAACGTGGACAAAACGACGCAGTTTCCTGGCGCCCCTCTGACAACTCTGCCGTTGCAGAATAAATAATTAATAAAACGCGGCCAAAATTAATTCCCTTTTCTTTTTTCTTTTTTCTTTTTTTTTTTTAGACTTTTTATTGGATACAGAAATGAAATGGGGGGAGGGAGAGGGTGAAGGGAAAGCTCATTTATAGGCGAAATCAAGAGCCTGATTTTTGACCAAATCAAAAAGGTTGCGGGTAAGTGAGGGCAATTTTTTCTTTTTTCTCAAAGGTTATTTTCGTCATTATGTCAACGTCGATAAAAATGTTCAACCGCGTCCAAACTTTCGTAAATATATCATTTCATCTTGTCAGTCACGATTTATCATTTAAATCCTTTTGATTTTCTGTTAACTTTTAGTCTCTGTATATTAACATTTGTATGCAGAGATGTCCATGAGACGTGCATGTATCCTCGAGAATTTTATATGATAAAAAGTGGGGTGGACGGAAATTTGGGCGTAGTAGGAGGGGAGGACAAGGATGGGGATTATAATTCACATCTCCAACCTCATTTTGTTAACGATAAGAAATCTCTCTCATTTTCTATTTAGAGAGGTTTCTGCAAGACTGTAGTCTCACGTATTAATGAACAGGACATCTTTGTCCCTAATTTATCATAAATTTAAAAATATACAAATTAATATTTTACTTTAAAAAATAAATTAAAATGTTGAAAGTTTATTACCTACCTAAAAATAAAATTATCTTGCCAGAAATTATTACTTAGTTTTAGTACTTTTATTACCAAAGTTGAACTTGTGATTTTATGTGGAAAAAAGTTGGTGAAAATCTTGATGTGTTCACATTAGGGTAATGATTTTTGTTTGTTTTTATATATTTTTTGAAATTTTGTATTTATTTATTATTATTTTGTTTTTTTTTAATTATATTCAAATTGTCAAAAATAAAATAAAATAGTTTTCAATTTTTTCCTTATATTTTTAAAATATTCATTTTCATTTGTGTACTTCAAAATAAAAATAAATGAACTAAAAATAAAAATTAAGGAATTAAAAAAAAATTGAAAATAGCATAGACACCAAATTGAAAATTTAAAAAGTACGTGGACTGATCCAAAAAACCGATGAAAGTAAATTTTAAATATTTTTAAAATAAATATAAATTTTTCATTCAAAATTTTATTTTAAAAAATGGCAAATATATAATAAAATTTTAAACACAATTACAAATGCACATATGATATATAATTATTATTATTTTTCTAATTTTAATAAATTTATAAAATGTCAATGAAATTCACACATTAAAAATTGATTAAAAAATGGACATGTGATTTAAAACTATAATTAAAAAGTTAATGTATTAAAAATATAGTAAGTATCTCGTTATATTTATTTATTTATTCGTAATTACAATATTTTATTTTATAAAAAATTAATATTAAATTTAGAACTTTATCTAATTTAAAAATGTTTTATACTTATTATATTAACTTTAAACAACTGGCATTTAGAGAATACTTAAGATTTAAGTAAGTAATTTGTAATAACGTGGTTAATAAATAAATAAATAACCGACAATAATTCCAAAAATAATTTTCAAAATTTATTGAGTGACAATTATATTATAAAGTTTTTTTAAAAAAATTATACACGTGAAAATATAATTAAAATTATTGAAATGAAAATATTGGGTGTCTTTTCAAGCTTTCGGATCTTAGCAACTTGCAATAATAAAATGTTGGATTGACAAAATAAATCTGACAAATCTTATCCAATATATTATTTTAATACTTTTTGTGGGGCATGAGAAATCTATCCTTATTAAAATAAATTTTGTGACGGTAAAGCTCTTTTTAACCCTCTAGTGTCCAGGATTTGGTATCTAATGGTCCCGACACTCCTTTATGACATGGTTACGTTACTTACGTTCCTCACTTCTTAAGAGTGAAGACTATCTCCACAAACCATTACGAGTCTGGATTTTTTCAAATAAAAGGCATTTTATTGATATAGAGAGTGATTTTCAATTCTTTGAACCGTTTCTTAGTCATTCTATTCTCAGGATAACTCTCATTCAGATGTGGTCTCGATTCATTCATGTATCCCTCTTTTATTCGGGTGTCATATGATCACTCCTATTAGGATGCAGTATCGGTTCGTTTATGATTCATTCTTTACTTGAGCATCACACTAACTTTATTTTAAAATCACGTTAGTCCTCTGGGATTAATGTTTTTAACAAAACTCTGAACATAGCTCAGTAAATAAAACATAAATTATAGGATTTTATTTTATTTTATTTTATTTTAGTACTTTTTTTTAGCTAAATGATTAAGAAATGCTATTAAATATTTATTTCCTTTAAAAGTTTAAAATGATAGGATAAATGCGTTATGAAGGAAAATAGAATTAAGAAAAAAAGCTAATATTTGTTGAATGGAAAAATTAGAAAAGAATAATATATTCCCAAAAATTTGATTTTTATAATCTTTATTTGTGTATAATTTATTTAATAAAATCAAGATATTTTGTTTTTTTTTTTAATAAGAATAATTATCAAGTGATTTGAACCTAATCAATTTTAGTAAATAAAAATTCAAAACAATCATTAAGACAAATTAAGGAATTTCCTCCTTACATAATTTCCTTGTTTTTGGGCCAATTTTGTAAGCATTTGAATAAGAAATAAATATTCATTAATTAACATTCATAATATTAATCGAATTTATTAGTATTTTTTAACAATTTAAGATAACGGTAGGAGATGATAATCAGTTTCTTATCTACCGTGCTATGCTTGAATTGAGCTTTAACCACTGCCTATACCGACATTTGGCTATATTATTTAGTATGTTTCAAAAAACAAAATTATATTACTTAGGATTAGAAAACCGAATGATAATCAATTACTTAGACCCGAGCACATCAATTATGACATCGTGTGAGATGATAATCAGTGTCTTATCTACCGTGTTATGCTCTAATTGAGCTTCAGCTATTGCAAAAAAATAAGAGTACATCACTTAGGGTTAGAAAATCGATTAACATTCAATTACTTATACTCGAGCACATGAATTATGTCATCATATTCATGGTTCCCGTCCCTAATTTCCTTATGTCATTTTCTGGCTTGAGAAAGCGTTAGCTTTTTTTTTTTCCTAACTAGTGGGAGTTTTTTGTTTGGATGTATCTCTTTCTCTACATTTATTATTTTTTAGACAACTCTTTCTTTTGTCTATTTACAAATTCACTTGTCTGTTCGTTGTCGCTTATGTTGTTTTGTTTTTTGTTTGAGTCGAGATAATCATAAGGGATTAAATATATATATATATCCATAAAATTATCCTAAAATTTCCTTTATTATTAAGAAATAAAAAAGGCATAGACTTTAAATTTAAATGTTGGCCACTTTTTAAAATTTTTAATTTAATTAATTTATTTTCGTTTTTGGCAATGCCCTACCCACTAAACATTTTTTTTTCTTTTTTGGAATTACCTTAAAATATTCAGAACATTTAATTATATATATAATTAATTTATATTAATCTCCCAGTAATAATGAAAATTGGAAGATATTTTCCACAACTACCGACCACCAAATCACGTGGATAATGCCGAGGGTACATATGGGGTCCACGTTAGCTTCAAGAGGAAGTTTCGTACACGTCAGCATTGAGAAAAGCTGACTGGGATAAATTATTACAAATTAATTTCCTTCCCTATTTCACCAAAAAATTAATTTTTCTTTTTTTAAAATCCAATATTTATTTTCGATTTTTTTAAATGTCACGTGGTAATCGTGGTATAGGGCCGTGAAATCTAGTCAAAATCTTTAATGCCTCACATAGTTGTTTGAAAAAATATATATATGGAAATATTTATAAATAATATATTATTCCAACAATATTCTCATATAATTTATATATTAATTTAAAATTTACCACTCGTCTGCAAATTGTCTATTTCTAATATAAAATATATTATTTAAGTCGTTGTCTCTACTTACAGACTTATAAATATGTTATTTATTATCGAATTTAGATAAATTTTATTTTATATTTAAATTAAATGTATAAATATAAATAATTAAATACCGTTAATTATAGAATAAATACGTAGATTTATTTTAGTTATAGAAGGAAAATAAAAAAGATGGATGAATATACAAATATACACGTGTGTGACGAAAAAAAGTAAAAATAAGATGCTTTCAACATAGAAATGTTAGAAACTTATTATACGAGCGTATCAACGCTTCTTGAGATGCCTTTCATGTATGCATTTAAAAATGTCCGAACATCTCGAGATGTTTGAGTATCCTTTGTTCTTACAAAAACAAACAAAGTAATATAGACGTTCATCACATAAAAATAAAAAAAAACCCTTAATTCAATTTTTTTTATTAATTTGTCCTCTAATTTGTTTTCAAGAAAGTGAAACAATATTCATAAATTTATTAATTTTAATAAAATAAAATTTTACACAAATAAATTTAACCATTCGCATTTTATCAAATTTTAACTAAAAATTTATCTTTAAGAGTTATTTTTTTTTTATTTTTTTAAATTTAGGATTAAGATTGCGTCCGTTATCTCAGTTTGAGATGCATTTTGATGAAGCTCAAAAATTAGGTTTAAAGTTAATACGACTGGATAAGTATAACACATCACTATTTGATAATATAATATTTTATTTTATGAGATCACGTGCATTTTAAATGTTTATTTTATGATAATTAAAGAATTGAGGAGTAGGGTATTAATTTTAGGTCGACATATCACACCATTTCTATCGATATTTTCATACGTCAATGAGTTTGACGTGAGAATTGAAAAAAAAAACATTAAAAAAAAAAACTAACAAAATGTTACTAATGTGACACATAAACAATAACCAATTTAACTGATTATCAATGTTTATTTATTAATTTAACAAATTTTTAATATTGTTATTTTTTTAATATCTTTTTTGTTGAGAGAATCTAATTTGGATTAAGGTCGCGATAAGTGCAGATTTACCGAATGTTAGGACATCTCGACCATAGATTTACCGAGAAGGTCATAAAAATAAAATTGGGATAGGGAATACAATCCTTATCCCCTACTCTATTTATCTAATGAGAAGAAATCTTTCGCCGCCCTGTAACGGCCCAGACCACCGCGCTAGTAGATATTGTCTTTTAGGTTTCCATACCCTTATAAAGGGTGTTTCATTCTCCACCCCAACCAATGTGAGACTCTCACAATCCACCCCCTTCAGGACCCAGTGTCTTTACTGGCACATCGTCTCGTGTCTACCCCCTTTTGAGGAACAACCTCCTCACTGGCACATAGTCCGGTGTCTGGCTCTGATACCATTTGTAACGGCCCAGACCACCGCTAGCAGATATTGTCCTCTTTGGGCTTTCCCTTTCGGGCTTCCCCTCAAGGCTTTAAAACGTGCCTGCTAGGGAAAGGTTTTCACACCCTTATAAAATCTTACTTAGTACCTTGAGGAGAATATATTTGAACTTTTGGATCGTTCGAAACCGTCAAGAAACGAACAAAAATGCAAGGCAAGTTTCTAAGTTCTTAGTCTCGATACATCTCTAGATCTGTAAGATTTCTGAGAAATTAGATTATGAAATTTTTGTATGTTGATCTAGAAAGTATACACACATTTTTTGTGAAGAAAGTCAGAGTCGAATCGGACTTAAAGGAGGAGCTCTTGTGTTCATCAAGAAACGGTAAGTTATGAGTTTTTAGGAAATTTTGAGTTTCCAACTAGCGGAAAAGCAAGCTTGGAAGGCACGCATCATCCCATTAAGTTTCCACACGAACTTTAGGCAAGTAATACTTATAGGGATCACTAGTACGTTCTAGCATGCGAACTTATCTTGGTTTAGGTAGTTAGAATATACATGATTAGGACTCAAAATGAGTAATTTGGACGAGTGATATGTATGTTATAAAAATTATGAAAATGCGAAATTGAGTTGCATGTCTATTATAATGCTTTCCGCAATATTAGAATGGAGGATAAGATACTGTGATCAGTGCTCAGGGTGATTGATGGATCTTATCTCCCCG
Source organism: Cucurbita ficifolia (assembly GCA_033971965.1). Taxonomy (NCBI): domain Eukaryota; kingdom Viridiplantae; phylum Streptophyta; class Magnoliopsida; order Cucurbitales; family Cucurbitaceae; genus Cucurbita; species Cucurbita ficifolia. Next base: position 6,097,303 of record CM066970.1, read on the forward strand.
TTGAGTTTGCTTGTATATTTAGATTAAGGTTAAGACACTAGAGCTAGAACGATACTCACGTTGACCTAGGTCAATACGTTTTTAGTAGACTGAACATACTAAGATCGTGAGTGGCAATTAGAGGTGTAAACCTTAGTGCACCTAGAGTTAGTTTAGCCATGATGAGCTAACCTTGAACATCATGAAAACGTTAAATAAGATTTAAACCATCTACATGCCCTAAGAACCGAGTAAAGCTCCACAACACCCAAGAAATATTAAGAGAACTTGCGAGACCATTAGCAACAAGAACAATATCAATGTAAGGAATCACTAATGTGTGTAGAATAAACTCGCCTTGAGAGGAACGAGAGACTACATTAGAAGATGATACCAGGAAAGACGTCACTATCTTATGTGGTAATAGTCAGGAGAATCTTGAATTGGGCCTGAACTTCTTAGGCCCTAAGAAAAGCCGTGGTAACTTACTAGGTTAAACATGCGACGAGAACCTATAAGTAAGTTGTTTACCGAGTATTTTTATAGTCACTCCTTCCTTTTTTTTTTTTTTCTTCAGGGATCATAGGTATCAGTCGAGGTGAAGAGTGCTTGAGAGGTGTGTCGTCATAGAAGGGTGTCGACCTGGGACGTCAGTTTAATCTGTTCTTTATGGGTTATCATTTGTAACATATTGTATCTCGTTCCCATTCCCTGTATGTAAATAGCTTGAACAACACCTATTTTGGAATTGTTTTCATATTGGATTTTAATTTTGACTATGATATTATATTTCACTCGAAATTTTATCATGTCTTTGTACTTTTGTTTTTAATTTTAATTTCAACTTTTATTTACTTTTTTCGTGTCTTTTAGTCACAATCTGAGATTCGAAGTCTCAGAAGTCAAGTCATGACACAACCTAACCCAACCCAATCCTACCTATAGATATCCTTAACGGCGGAGGACTTTTATAATAATTTTGAAAAGTTATATTTTTATGTTTTTTAACAACTTTTATATAATAAATCTTTGTTATTAATTAAAAAAAAAAAAGTTGACTAACGAGTTATGATTTAACTAGACGAACTTAACACGACTCCTTAGCTCCGGTGTAGCTTATCAAAGAACAAATTTATAGTACGATGATAATATAGAAATTTATCGTTAATTCATTAATTGCCATAAAAATAAATTTATAAACTTAAATTTTATTGGATTATGTCAATTAAAATCGAAACTAATAATTGTATCCATTTTAATTTTAAATTTTCATAGCGGAATCGATTTATATTATTAGTAAGTAATTTATAATTAATTTAGCTCACTTTAAAAGTATCTAAACCGACCTAAACTTTCAATTTTATGTTTATCTAGTCAGATATATTTAAAACTTAATAAAATTATTTGATTTATTAAATAGTAATTTATAATTAATTTAGCTCACTTTCAAAAGTATTTAACGGTTCCTAAACTTTCAATTTTATGTTTATCTGTTTAAATATATTTAAAATTTAATAAAATTATTTAATTTATTACATATAAATTTGAATTTTATGTGATGAAATAATTATTGTAACACGGGTAGAAAATAAAAAAAAAATCGTTTTTTTCTCTTAAATTCAAACTTTTGAAATTTTATGAGGGTGTCTAAGAACAAATTTCAAGAATAGGTAGAAGAGAAAATAGTTAGAAAGGTTCCAAGAACTCAAGAAAAATCTAAAATAAATTACTAAATTTTTTTAAAAAAAATCGGCCAAAGTCAACCCGAATGGGTAAATCGGTCATTTTGGTTCTTCTTGCCTAACTAGGGGTCTGGACCATTCGTGATTACAAGTGTAACAGATTAAAAAAAAAGATTATATTTAACATACCTAGTGACTGTGTACGCGTTATATGTTTGATGTGTGTGATGTGTTTATGATATGATATAACTATGAGATGACATGTTTGATGATATGATACATGTTATGACATGAAATGTTTTGTGATATGATACGTGGGATGATATGGTATGTTGAAGGATATGATATGTGCATGACATGATATAACACGATATATGACATGAATGATATGATATGAAGGAAAAATGGAAAAGACTATCTTACATGATTTAATTAATGTGAAAAATGTTGGAACCTCATGCATTATTGTATGTCACATGCATCAGGATCCTTTTCCCTTATGATGAGTACGACGCGTACGTTATGAAAAGAAAAATGATCGTCACGTTTAACATGACGCTACAACGGTCGCTACTTCTTTCGAGTGTCCGGCAACAACACCAGAGAATGCTAGCCCAACCAGAAAAGGGCCTAGGAGGTGTGCAAGCTGACTGGTTGGTTCATATTCGTACGTATAGGCCTGTGTAGAATAGTAAATACACATCCAATGATCCGGTTAGGATAGTCACGAAAAGGAATACAACTTTAAGACGATAGGTCTCATTCATGTTGCATATCTTTGCACTTCCTAACCGTAATAGTGAGGTCACTTACTGAGTATTTTTTAAAATACTCAAGCCACGTGCTACTTCTATATTTAGATAAAGGCAAGGCATCCCTACACGATTGACGACGACATCGCAAGTAAAGACCATGACACATGCATAGAGTAAATGTATTTAAATTTCTTAGACTTTAGGTTAGTATAGGACATGATTATATTTAACATTTATTTTAGTTTATTTAATATCTTTTTCTATTATTTTAAAGACATTCTTTAAAACAAGTCCACCATGACGTTGTTTTATGAAGATGATTTAAATGATTATTTCCGCATAATAAGTTATGATATATATACAGTATCGAGTTTAGGTTAGTAGAAATCGAAAGATCAAAGGTAAACATTTCAAGTTCTTGATTCTATTTTTCTTTCAAATTCGAGAGTTTTTCTTGGAATTAAGTTCATACAACTGGTTCAAAAATCTATAACTTTTGACAAAAGAGTCTGAATGTGCAGATTATAACATGTAAGAAAGAGATTTCAAGAATTGATCTTGGTCGTGGAGTGATTCGTCTGAATCTTGCTTCCAGTGATTTCTTATCACTTCTTTTAAACTTTTTTTAAAAATTCCAAAAATACCCTTAAACTTCTTTTAAAAGAAAACTTCACAAATATACTCCGAACCTTTTTAAAAACTTTTAAAATATTTAAAATTTTATAAAAAAAAATTCAAAAATACTTTTACCGTTAATACAAAAATACTCATGAACTTTTTGAAGTAACATTAAAACGTTTGTAAAGTATCTATGAGGTGTTGATAAACGTTTTTCGTCCACATATTGACAATAAATAAGAATTTTTTAGAATTTTTTTTATAAAATTAAAACGTGTTAATGCTACTTTTAAAATTTTATGTGTATTTTGTAAATATAGTACTAATGGTAACAATATTTTATAGTTGAAGCGTATTTTTGAAACACTATAAAAAGTTTAACGGTATTTTTAAAATAAAGTACTAATGATTTCAATTCAAAACTAACGTTTTTTTTTCTAGTTTAAGGATATTATTGAAACATTTGAAAATTTAAGAGTATTTTTTAAACAAATGGTAAAGTTTAAAGATATTTTTATTAATTTAGCCTATAAATTAAAACCATAATAAAAAAATTAAAAGATAAGTGATTTAAAAAAACGAACCTTAAATAAGTACAACTATCAAAGTTTAAGAATCACCGTCAATATCATGATGGTACTTTGAGTAATCTTCAATCGAACACACAATATGCAAAAGTGAATTAACTCGACTATATAATTTATGTTTCTTCCACCATAAGATCGAGCTGTCAAGTTTGAATCTCTCATCGAACTCGAACTTTAAAAAAATGAGCACGTTTTTTTGTGTCTATTTACAACTACTCAATTATTATTTATGTTTGAAATTTAGCCAACAATTATTTATTAGACGTACTCGTATTAATAAATGCATATTTAATGCAATCATCGGATTCTTTTAAGATCTTATCCATTTAAAAGTATAAAATTTAATTGATACGAGTAAAAATTGAAGTTAAAAAGAAGAACGGTGTTGTGATTTTATCTCAAGATCATAAAAATTAAGCCTTTCAAAGTCGAGGGACATAATTTTAGCTCATTTGATGAGGTTAATAATTCTTACCGTTTTTGAAGCAGTCCTTGGCTAAGTCATCATATCACTATTGGATTTTGGAGGCTTCAAATCTCGAACCATGAAAAGAGACCCGACAAAAGAAAATAAAGTATAATTAATAAAAATAAAAAATAAAAAAAAGGTAAATTTTAAATCAAATTAAGACAAACAACACCAAAATTGAACACAAAACTAAATCCAAATTAAGGTGGTTGGGATGCACTTACAAACCAAATATAAAAGACCCAAAATACAATGACGAATTGACACTCAGAGACGACTCCTCATATGGTCATGCAACTCTTGAATACTCCCCCACATCGACCGGTAGCCTGCAAACGCTTGGAAAAAAAGTGTGAGTATAAAAATATTCAATAAACGACCTATTTGTAGGCTCTCATCGCATCCTTATCTACAACTATCTGAGCTTCTAGGAAGGTCTCGAAGTTTCGAGCAGTTCTTTTACATGTCATACCTTATTAAGGTCTGTAAGCTATTCACTGGGTTCTAGCGTCGTAGATCTTCTGGATAACAAATCTAATCTCGGGGTGAACAAACTTCATGTTCTCATGCTTAGTACATTTACATAGTCTCAACAGTGAATGATTGGTATCCTGAATTGAGGTGCTACCTCGTCAAATATGTTAGGATAGTACATCTAGATGGCTTGAATATCTTCTATGGAAGGTTAGCTGGCAACTCTTCTACAAGTGTAGAGAATTTGAATCTAGGGAGCAACCTCCGTATGCTGGTCAACTACTAGGTCTAGTCGTATGGTTTTATTCTCATTCTCAAGACGTACTTACGATGACATGACCCTATTCAGAAGATCCATACTTTTTCCACACTCACTAGGGGCACTCATCATCAGCCAACTTAATTAGTCCCAAGTCCCCTCTAAGGATCGGTTTACGGAATTATGGCCTCAGCCTCTGTCCCGTTCCTACATTCGATAAGAGTAATCACCCTAGGCCATCTACCAGTGTAATCTCAAATCTTTTCCAAGACCTATTTTTGGAATCGCAACCTCTTGCTTGACCCTCTTCTACACTCAATAGAAGTCCTCGTCTCAAGCTAATTATTCGTGTAGTCCCAAGTCCCTCTTCAAGACGGGTTTATAGAATTGCGACCTCCTTGACTCAACCCTACACTCAATAGTAATTCAAGTAGTTTCGGGGTTCTAATGATACCAAATGTATTGCTCCTAAGCCTGTTAAGCTTTCTTAATCATTCAAAGATGTCGTGGAGGTTTACTAGGTTCTTAGGAGCATCTAGGCGGTTTAGTCTTCATCTCATGTTTGATGCACGAGTAAGCCACGCACCTACGGGAGGATACAACGTCCTCGGCTTGACATGTGGCAATCAACGATTTGCACGTTCGGCTCCTACATCTCGGGTTTGGTTTCTAGTGGGCATAAGGATCCCTCTGAATTTTGTCATTACGACACATGGCGTACTTGGGCAATCGCAGATCACGGTCCGATCGGCAGAAATGGGTCGAATCCTCTAGTTAGCTGCATGGCAACAAGTGTCTCTACTAAGCGTCGAATGCGTAGCCCTTCTAGCTTTGCTACACATATTCTCCTATCGGCCAGTCGTGCAACTCCACCCTCTGCTTGCCCAATCGTTGCCCAACGCATATCGTCTTCTACCTCGTACCTACCAATTTGATTTTCCTTCCATTTTTTTAAGTACATCTTTCTAAGTAACTTAATTAACTTGGTTTCAAAACAAAATTAATTCTATTCCATTTCATTAACTATGGATAGAAATATACACATGCAAAATCGTAGAAACTCCACTTTCTAGTCCAATTCGACTAGACGCTTCTTCATGAAAATTTACACAACGTACTGAAATTTTAGAATATAATCTTGAGAAAATCTCTTGATCGAAACCAAAAACTCGAAATTCTTACCTCTCGATTCTTCTTGTCAAGAATTCTTCTTGTTTCTTGACAGATATAGACGATCCAAACACCTAGGTTGAATGTCCTCAATGCGGTGGACCTGGACCGTTATAAATGGTAACAGGGCCAGACATCGGGCGATGTGTCAGCGAGGAGGTTGTTTCCCAAATGGGGTAGACACGAGGCGGTGTGCCAGCGAGGACGCTCGGTCGAAGGGGGGTGGATTGTGAAATCTCACATTAGTTGGGGAGGAGAACGAAACACCCTTTAAAACCTCTCCCTCTCTCTAGCAGACGCGTTCTAAAAACCTTGAGATGAGTCCGATATGAGATCTCACAATATCTGCTAGTGGTGGGCTGCTAACTAAAAACCTTGAGATAAGTCCGATATGAGATCTCACAATATCTGCTAGTGGTGGGCTGCTAACTAAAAACCTTGAGATAAGTCCGATATGGGATCTCACAATATTTGCTAGTGGTGGGCTGCTAACTAAAAACCTTGAGATAAGTCAAGTCTGATATGGGATCTCACATGGGCTGCTAGCAGTGAGCCTAGACCGTTACACATTTAATTCTGGTCATAGAATGAGTCTTACACGTCAAGGGGTATAAATTTCTCACATTCCATATAGAACAAAGGTTAGAGGTCATAAATTACTACTTATTTCATTAATTTCTTCAACAAACCACATTTTTAGTAGCTTTGGAAGTAAATAAAGTACCTTATTTTATGATATTTGGAATTTGCATATCATTTTACAGAGCATTTAATCAAAATTTAAGGCAACTAAGAAAGTTGCTGCTGCTCATTGTCTTGCTTGTGGAACTTCCAAACTGAAGCCATTATCCCATATGAAGCCCAATACTTAGGATCCTCACTTCTTTGTTCCTGCCATCAACAAACCCTAAAATTTTAATTTTTCGACTAATGGTAAACAAAAGCCGATGAAAATGAACACAATAAGTCTTTCTTTTTCATCCCTATCCTACGTTTAGATCCAAGGTCTTTTTGAAATGTCGATTCGATTATATTCAAAAGTGATTCCATAAATTATAAATGAGTCATATATTTGAAAGATTTTCCGTTCAAACCACTCCATAAGTTATACTAAACCAAGAAGTAGAAGTTTAGCAAAATTGCATTCTTGGTTTGTTTTCAAGATTGGAGATTGTTCTTACGGACCAATACAAAGTTCTTTCACCATTCTTCATTGAAGTCTTTTCAATACCCACCCATTCTATTCTAATGACCTCTCAAAGATTTATAATAGGCGATGAACATATGATTAAGGACAATATATGTTGAAAGAACTAACTGATTTATAGGAGTAAGTTTAAATCTAAAAGAACTTCTTGATGTTTTACTGTACTCTCACACCGAAAAATCTCTTGCCATTCCCTTTGATATTTTAGGTAATTGTTCCCATAGGTTCATGGCTACCAAATAGTAAATCGCATTTACTATGCACTTATCTCTTTCCTTTTTTTTTTTTTTTTTTTTTTTTATCCCCCGTGTAGCAATATTGCGACACTGTTCTACTTCTCGTTGCTATCTCTGTACAGTCTACGATCACAACATTCCCTCACCTCGTCCTCTCTTTGTCTGTCCTTTGATATACCTTCTTTAGCGAGGCTATCCATTCGATAGTTGTCCTTCTCCTCTGTCTTATAGAGCTAACTAGACTAGGTATTTACTTGCCAGTTCTGCGACCCCCGTCTTATTCTATGACTTCAGTCCCTTAGCACCTTGCTCCTTATCCTTATTGATTCCACGATTTTTGATTTTACCGGTTTTTCCTACCTCAGTTATGGCCTTTGGTATTTATACTCTACTCTGTATTTGTGTCCAAAATAGGATATTTATGCCCGCCTCCATCCGTGTATTTATTCCTTCGTCTGCACCCACGAGAAGTAACAACTCCCGATAGGCATGTGATACCTGACACGGTACAGTTGTCAGTTCTCTTTATGTTGTCTAACAGATCAAGATCACAAAAGATAACAATACCTACCCTCAATAACGTCGAATTTGATCAGCACATATCCTGACCGCCTTCACTTATAACTATCCTATAATTTCCACTCTCCTTTTATTGCAATCTTCTGCCATCCTTTAGTTGTACCCCTTCTCATCAACCTTATACCCTTGCTATTCATCCATGTACTTTTTACCACTATTCTTTTAGTATGAACAAATAGTAAAGTACAACCTTCATTCTACGTTGACATCTATTATTCGAGCTATTATGGCTTCTATGAATCGCTGGCTCACTACGATGATCGCAAGATCATTTTTTACGCTTTTGTCACACTTTACACCCCTTTAATTACATATGATAACAGAGGAAAAGAAAAATAGAATGAAGATATAAAAATGAAATATCTAGATAAAAAAAAAAAATACTATTTATTATCTGTCCATTGGATTTACTTGAAAAGCAAATGGTATATTACAGCGAATTTACCCCTCGCTACTCTAGCTTTTATTATTGTTTGCGAAGTTAATTTCCCCTTGTCGATAACACATCTACTTTTCGCTCTACGCTTCCATAGCGGTTACCCACTCATAACATTCAATCATGTAAGACTGTCATGATCACCACTCACTTTAAGCCAACATCGTCTTTGTCACACACGATTTCTAAAAATCTCAGAGTGATCTCATGAGTTTATCTCATCAACGGATCCATTTTATAACTTACTAGCTTTTTCCTCGTAGGCTTCTCATTCACCCATACATATGATTCTGTTCATACTAGATAACATACGTTAGTAAACTGTCTTTTCACTCTAGTCTGATCTTACGAATCCCCCTATATCCGTGATGTTGTGTTAGTTTATGGGTTTCCACAAGTTTTTTAGTCTTGTTCCTTTACCGCTCTATGCTCGGTGCAGGTCGTATAACTACGTCGTGTTTTGATCTGACATAATAAGGTTCACTACATTCACTTTATGATTCGTTTTATATCTACAGTTATTTGAGTTCTATAATATCCGAAATCTATCTACAAATGGACAACATGATTTAATACACGTCCATCTTCCAACCTTCCCCTTCACATGTGGATGAATCCTCTCAGATAATTTTATCTTAATTACTGATTTTTTTCTCTTTAATATTCGACCATCTTCATTATGAATGCGCTCAGTCCTCTTTCGATTTCTACTTTATGGTCTTCGTCCAGCAAAATGGCCGAATTATTAGCTCAAGTAAGCTGTCTCCAAATGTAAATAGAATCGCCACTCTCTGCGATCCCGTCACCTTGATTTGTTAATCTTAGTCATCTGATGGTGTTTTTCATTTATCCCTAGGTCTTTTTTCTTTTCCTTTTTTGGGTGTTCAAAAGATTACCAATTTTAGGACCACTATGCTTAGAGGAATGCAAAATCCTACTTTCTCTGGCCACATCACGAGTCTTGCCCCACTACATAAAGAGGTATAAGGGAAAATACAAAATGATGATCACAAAACTCATGTATCAACGACACCTGTGTTATTTTCTAAAGTCTCTAGGCTGCAGTACACAAATCCGCTGTTAGCAGCACGTCTATGTTTTCTTTTTTAGTTACTCTTGCATTTTTAGCATATAACTCTAGAGCTCATCTCCACGTTACTATTCGCGGACATTAACCTTTTCTTCATTGTGACAGACTTGACTTTGCAACTCTTAATTACTGTACTCATCTCTTTTTAATAATGTATTCATGTTGTTTTAAGGACAATCTTATAGAGAACAGCCATCTTTTAGTTTCGAATCGAATCTGATTCTCTCTTCTACTTCCTATTTTCACCGATCATTACTTTTCTCCAGCTACCTACCGGATTTATATCCTCCTTCCCTATAATAATATCTCTAAGATTAGAATGTTTTCCACACTCCCCGCACTCCCTTCGCTCCTCCATCTCATGTATGTTCAGTAAGAAATTCTTTCAGCTTCTTCGTTTTACCTTGGGTGCAAATCGTTCACCATACTCAAGTCTCTTCCTGCTCTCTCCGGTTCACCTTCTTATTCTCTATCACACCCACGACTTTTACTCTTTTTCTTTTTTTTTTTTTTTTTTTTCTTCTGCCATTCCCACTTTTCAATTTTATGAGCTCTGCGTATTGTCTCACTTCACTTAGGTCTTTCATGTCATTTCTATTCATACGACAAACAGTCCATCCCCCTGACTTTATATGTAAACACTGATCGCAACTTCCACACCTTTTATCTATCACTGCTAATTCACCTGATGCTTCCATGCCACTGTAATTCTCACATCGCCGACCCCCTTTTCATTATAATTTTATGTTCATTTACCTTGTCTTAGGCGTGTACATGCTCCCCCCGTAAACAGTTGAGCATCTTACTTCTTAATGAGATATGCCTAATAACTATCCATTCAATCATTGGACTGTTATACCAAAAAAGCACGTACTGATAACTCCCTCCTTCCTTTCACCTTATATCGTTTCACCTTCCTTTGGGTACGCAATTAATTTTACAGATCCTACCTATCCTTTCACTTTCTATTTCATGGTTTCCTCTTGCTAAGCATTGAACATCTCTCAGGAGTAGACTTAATCCATTGGATGTTCAATTTTTCTCATTAATGATTGTTTTTCGACCCAACATCCCGTATGATGGTTCGCATCTACATCAAAAATTCTTTTCTCATTACCCAAAACAGTTACTCTGTATTGTGGATTGTAACCGAAGGTGTGTTTTGTACCGGCACATGTAGGTACCGTTGTCGAGTTGTACCGCGCTTATACTTTTTGGATAGTTTAACCTCCGTTTGAACTTTGCCTATCGAGTCTACTTGTACTCAAATTACATGATCTTCTATACGTTTTTTCATTTTTCGAGGTCCACTTAACAGAACAGATATGGGACTGAGTATTTGTGAAACTTTCTGTATATTTCGTTTATATGTATGTACACACGACTCACTTGTCATGTATGTTTTAATTTTGTCGATTTCGGTGCACAATCCCTCAATACCTCGTTTCACTCTTATTCAATATTCTCTGTTTTTAATCTGTCTCTGGTGATTATTATTGAACTTCATGTTAATCCGGTTTTATCTATTGACATTAGTCTACAGATCACTCCTCACGGACATATTCAGTCAGGTCATAAAACGACTCTTATTTCTTCTTTGTTTTTCGACGTAATATCTAATCTCTGCCTAATTCTATTTGACTTCATTTTCACTTACAGCATCTTAGCTTGAAGGTCTACTCCCGAATCATTTCCTTATGCACCTCACTTCTGTACTCCTCTTTTTTCCTCTACACATCTGTTTTCCCGTATAGTATCTCTCACCCACGAGTCAGAATGGTATGAATCATTTGTTTTTCTCTTTTGTTTTATTTTGATTTTATTTGGTCTCCATTTGATAGTGTCCTGATTTCCACTCTATGTGATTCTCACTCGGTATTTTAGCCATCAAAGCATTTTACTTTCCAACTACTGACTACTTAAATGCTACCAGCAAACTATTCTCGACAACTCCTCTCCTTACCTGATCGAGTGTCCCAACTTTTTTCTTATCAGAGATCATTCTCCCTTTATCCTCAAGATTTCCCTTTTTTCCGATAATGTGTAAAAACAAGATAACCAGAGAGATCTTTTGGTAGTATTCCGAGTTTTTCCTCTTTATCTTGTTTGTTTCGCGATTCAACCAACCACTCGGTACTTTAGAAATTGAACACCCATGATCCTGTATTATCACTGTCTCCTTTTTATATCCTTATTCTCTCCAAGTACACCGTCATATCTTCTCCCACTTCTAGTCGTAACTTATGTTGTTCTAGTCTTTATTCTTCTACTCTAGGTCACATAACCTCCTATCCCCACTACCTCTTTAGAAAGACTCATTTCTCTTCTTTTTTACACCTGGCAACACCTGATAAACTCCCAATTCATGATAATAACCACGAATACTCATATGATCCCCTAATACCCTGGTACACGTTTATCAATGGTTTTACATATAGATTTCTCTTTACTTCATTTTATCGATAAAACCAAATCATGATTCACCACACAACACTAATCTGGTCACCTATATAAGCTATACAGTTGAGAAACTTCGATAATTCATTTGACCATCCACGTTCTCTGAGACTCATTAATTAGTTCGGATTTAAAAAGATCTGAGATGAAACTTTGCACACACAATGCATGATTATTCACACGACACTATCTCTTATAGGCACCAAAAGAGTCTTACATATAGGATAATTCCGAACTCATATGACCTTATTTCACACAACATTTCATGGAGTCACAAAAGATTCCACAAGAAGTTAAATTCCCACTCGAAATCCGATTTTTTTATATACGAATATTATTTTTTATGGTCATCTTTAATTTCTAAAGATCTTAGCGAAATCTTCTGTATCGTATTCAATGATATCACGTTCCTTGACTATTCATTTATGCTGTCACAAAAGATATATGTGTTTTTGGGAAGGCCTAGAACACGCAAATGTCGACATCATTGATACCACACACACAACCGACCCCCTTCTCCTCTTTTGATTTCATTATTTTATCTCTGTGTTATACTTAACTTAAGATACAGCAGAATCTAACTCGATCATCATTGTTTCTATACTTTCACACAACATTTATAGGTCACTCACCAATCATTGATTCCTTTACTTACTTGAGATAAACTTGACATCATGATATTTACTACGACTACAACAAAGATTTTTATTCAGCTCTTGTAGAAACCGAGGATCACATGACTATCACACTGACATTAGTTTTTTTGGACTCACAATTTAAGACTCGTACCTTTTTCTTCTGAGAGGACACGTTTGAAATCATTGATAATTACCACATCACTCTATTTTAGCGTCACAATAAGGAAAGATACAGAAAAAAACTTCGGAATCATGCATACCCACACTAACAATTTGTTTCTTTTAGGTCACAACTTTCTAATCACGATATACGAGATTAACTTTTTCGGTAATCTAGATTATCACTAGATCAATAGATTTATATGTTTCGCAATTAATAAATAACTAGAGGCAGAATAGACGACGACTAACTCGCAATCATGATATCAAACCTGATCATTTAGTAAGTCTACTTTAAATACGATTAACAAAAGATATGTTAAATCATCGCGATTTTTTATCAAGATATACCGCACGACATCATCTAGCTCACAAAAGATATCAAAGAAATTCAGCCATTTCAATCGATAACACAATCATATTATAAGTCCTAAAAAACATTGCAAAACAGGAAAAAAACTCCTGCCTAAAAACTCGTGTCACTATTTACTTTACGTGCACATCCATTTGTTTATTGACAGTTTCTTTGATAAGATCTGTGCTGTTTACCTGATATACCCAATTTCTAAGTTGATCCAAGTCTTTATGGAGTTGAATTTCTTCTTTATCTATCAGTTCTTTCTTCTCCTCCCATGGAATAAAGTTGGTGTTCTTCAGCTTCTTCCTTATCCTCTTTTCCATCTCTAAAACTGCACTTTTCTGTTCTTTCTTCATCTCTTTTTACACTAAAAAATTTGGAATTGAAACTGAAATTTTAAAGTAAGTAAATAATGCATATAAAATGGAGCTTCACACACTTGTAATCATGATATTCACAATATATACGTTAAAGTTTGTTCTCTTTAATTTGGATCCATTCCTATTCAAATCCGTTTTCGTTCTTTGTCCTTTTGTTCGAGGATGATAATCTTGTTGGGATATGGAGCCTGATGTCTATTGCTAAAAGATCGAGTAGAAATATATATGGTAGATATTTCGTAAAGATCTGGTACAGATATATGGTAGATATTTCGTAAAGATTTGATAGAGATATATTTGGTACAATATATATAACTATATTTAGTAAACGGAAACCATATATATACTAGTTCAACGAGCCTAATTCTAATTGTTTTGTTTCGAAGCAAACCACGGGGCGGTTCGTCCTATTCAGATATTCACGACCAAGAAATACTGGATTCTCTTTCGGGTAGGCCCGGAAAGGAGAAGGAAGGCTGGAATGCCAACAGGCGTCTATTATTGAATTCACCCGATCCGATAGTATCCCATTTTTGGAGGTAGTGCTTTCAAAATGTAATTTTCTCCATTCTCTATATTTTTTATTATTGTACATACTTGGAGTCATCAATAAAATCTTTAGTCAATATTCCTCCTTAAATTTTCTCTCTCATGTTCTTTGTGTTCACCTTGATCGAGTGTGTGCGTTGTTAAGCGATCTTGACAAATCTCTTTCAATTTCGAGGTATAAAAAAAGTTGGAACGTAATTTTTTTTATAAATATAGGGTTTTCTTTAATTTTGCGTAATAAAAAGCTCTTTTTAGTATCGAAAACAATTGGGTTAGTTCGAATGGGACAGACTTGGTTGCTAAGCCTTTGTCGTAAAGGAATAGCAATGGATTTCTATGGAGCTGTCTTAAGCGGGGTCGATCCCGTCTCGAATCGTTTGTTGGTTTTATTGATGTTTTGGTAAGAAAAGAAAAAAAGAATATGGAATTTGACAGAAATTTGAACATTTTTATGCTAATTAAGAACTTGGCATTTTTGAAAAGTTTGGTATAATTGTGATGATTAAGTTGCCACAATTGGAAATGAGTAATCTACCTTACTAACTTTTACTTCATACCAAAGAATCATTAATTGCGCGACTTTCTCTACCTCCCTAATTAATGTGGTATATGTCTACACCGTAAAACATGTGAGGTGAGAGATTCAAACGTTATAAGTTTTAGTCGAGAGTATAAGTTGTAGTTAGCTAAGCTATATTCAAATTGGTTGATTTCAATTATTTCTTGCGAGCTACTTTTAGACGTTGAATTATGTGAGATCTTAGATCGGTTGGAGAGGAGAACAAAACATTCCTTATAAGACTGTGGAAAGCTCTCCCTAATGAACACGTTTTAAAATTGTGAGGCTGACGGCGATACGTAACGGGTCAAAGCTGATAATATCTGCTAGCGGTGGGGTTGGCTGTTACAAATGGTTTCAAAGCCAGACAACGAGCGGTGTGCCAAACGGGGTGGATTGTGAGATCCAAATATTCCTTAGCTGACAATAATTGTTGGGTTTAGGCTTTTACAAATTATGTATTAAAGACAAACACTGGGCGGTGTGCCAACGAGTATGTTGGGCCCCTAAAGGGAGTGGATTGTGAGATCTCATATTCCTCAGCAGACAATATGGTCGAGGGAGAGGAGTGGTTGAGAAGATGAAAGATTTGAAGGAATTGGGTCGAGAGGTCGAGTGGGAAGACTGTTTTTTTTTATTTCCTTCTACTCTTATACTTCATGTAACATTAAACTATTAGAGATGAGCTCGAATATTTTTTTAGACCTAACACTATTGTTCGAGTTGTAAACTTTTTTATTCGTGGGTTGAGTTGAGTTGAGTTGGGATGTTTTTTTAGATCTAATCCGTTTTGACTTTCTCTGTCTTTTACTTGTTCAATCCGGTGTCGTAGGTGCACAAGAGTACTTCGTGCCACAAGCATCTCTCTTGTATAGGTTCTATAGCAAACAAGAGTACTTCGTGCCACAAGCATCTCTCTTGTATAGGTTCTATAGACCAATGTTTGCTGCTTCATATGGGAGAAAAGAATCATCGATAGGCCAGTCATTAGAAGGAAGAACCACTATTAAAAATCTTCCTCGTGTATCATCTGTAGCAAAACTATGAACGAGAGCTAACAATCTGGATTGATTTAGTTTTAGGGGAATCCATAAACCAACCAAATCCAGACCGCTTTCAATTGTTTGAACCCAACCCTAAACAAGTTCATAACTCAACTCAAACCATACGAGTAAGGTTAGATTAATCGGGCTTTTCGAGTCATCGAATTATTTGAACACCCCTACGAACCATTAACGTTCGAGATATTAGTGTCTTATCTAATAAATTATGGTCAGATTGATATCGTTAAAGTTGTTTAACCATAGTAACACAACGTTTTCTTCCAATCCAAGAGGATTTCCAAAGAGGGTCAACATACAAAACCTGATACCCAGCTTTACCGTACAAATTACGAGCCCCATAGTCATCTTCGTATGCACTTAGCGCCAAAAACTTGAATCCCCAAACCTTCGCTAACATGTCACACCCCTTCAATAGTGCCGTTGCTACTTTGCGCCTTCTGTAATAATAAATAAATAAATTAAAACAAATAAATTAAAAAATTTAAAAATGACCATTTAATACTATATTTAAAAAAATATTCATGAAATTTTAAAAATAGTATTAATACTCTTTACCTTTATAAAAAAAAATTAAAAAGAATTCTTACCGTTAATATATGAACAAAGACCATCTATCAATAACTCGTAAATTATCTCCAAATATTTTAGGTTATTTTTCAAAGTTCACGGGTATTCTTGAAACGTGTACTAATAGTATGATATTTTTTATTTTTTTTTTAAATTAAAGATGTTTTTAAATTTTTTTTTAGTTTAAAGTTGTTTTTGAAGTTTTTAAAAAAGTTTATTTTTAAAAACTCAAAAATATTTTTTAAACCGTTTTGAAAGTTAAAAAGGTATTTTTGAAACTATTTAATAGTTAAGAGTATTTTTAAAATAAAATATTAAATTATTTTCATTCATATTAATTTTTAATCCGTCAAAAAGGATATTACAGATCTTTTCAAAAATTTAAGAGTATTTTTTTAGAAAAATGTGAAGTTTAAGGATATTTTTATTAATTTTATAAATCATAATTTATAATAATCATTCAAATTTAACTCAAAAAAATTACCATTTATAATTTTGGATTAAAATTTTAATTTAGACCCTATAGTTTAAATATTTCTTTTAAATATTTCTTTTAAACTTTATATTCCGATAAACTTTGTATTTTATTTAAAGTTTCAATAATATTTTTTTTTTTTTTTTGCCTATTAAAAAAAAATTATTGAATATAAAATTTGAAGCTTTATAGTTTTATTAGAGAAAATTTAATTTTTTAATTGATAGATTAAATTAAGAGTTTATAATATGTTTAAACGTATTTTTAACCTATTTTAAATATGGCGATGACCTATTATATGTAGAATTGAAAATAAAAGGACTTGTTATGTAAATTTTAAAAGTTTAAGGACCTATTAGAAAGAAAATTAATGGATGACTTGTTATGTAAATTTTGAAAGTCTCAGACTCTTTTAGAAAGAACATTAACGGGTGACTTGTTACGTAAATTTTAAAAGTTTAGGGATTTATTAGAAATAAAATTAACGGATAAAACTTAAATACCAAATTAAAGTAATTGAAATATGCAAACCTTGCAGTTTGGTCGACGGCGATTCCAGTTACAAAGAGATACTCTTTGACGCCGGCGGGAAGGAGGCGCCTGACTTTCAAATCTCCGGCCACCGTCACGTCCACCACTCCCACAAAATTGTATTCATCTTTACAGCTTTCACTTTCTGGCTCTGCAACCAAACAAGCATACCTGTTCATATAAACCAACTATTCTTGATTAGGTCGTTTAAAATGGAAGAAAATTAATATTATATTTTTATTATTTTTAAAATTTAGTCCGTCAATTTTGAAATTTTTTATTAGATCTTTAAACTCTAAATTTTGTGTTTTATGTGCGGACTCTAAATATATCCCATAGATCGGCGTATTCTTTTGTTATACCCTATGTTTTAAGATTCAAATCCATATTCGAAATCTGAATTCGACACCTGATGGCTTTAGTGGTCTCCTGCATCTCTTGCGACATGGTCGTTACAAATGAGCGGTACCTATCTCAATAACATATGGTTTCGAGATGAACCAAGGCGAAAGTTGCTGGGTGTCCCGGTCATACTTGTCCAAAGCGTGTTGTTTATAGCCACGTGTTGTCCATGACCACATGCTTGTTCCAAATCCCTTTTACTTACTTTCATGTTAGATAGACATTTACTTTTCTTACGGGAGTATATAATTGGTCACCAAAATCATGACTACACCCGCTAGGGCTAAAATGCCCCAAAATATACTATAGGAAAATGCGACTAATTGTCAATTTTTCCTACTTAAGTTATATGATATTAGAGTTGTGGTGGTTACTTATTCACTTTTAGCTTACCTTACAACATTGATTTTTTTTCAAATTGTTTTCGGCGCATTTCCTCGCTTGCTTACATTTTCTAAAACATTTCTTTTAAACATGACCCGAGACTGGTTCATACGTCAAGGTTATCTGCAAAGTCTAACTTCCATATGACTGACTAGTTTGCCGGGTTAGAACAAGTGTCGCACAATCGCTATTCCACTGCCACAAGAGTATGATTGTGACACTGGGCATGTGACACATAAGTAAAGGAGAGATATATGAATGAACCTAAACCATATCTGAATGAGAGCGATCAATTCTATTTCCTAAAATGCTCGCTAAGACTTGGTTTGTGGGGATAATACTCTTATAAACTAGAAATAAGTAATGTGACTATGTTGTAAAGAAATGCCGGGAGAACACAGGTACAAAATTCGGATTCCAAATCAAGGGAAGACATGGGTTGTTACATTTTGTTTTCCTTCCGTTTTCCAACTTAACTGTTCAATTTTGTGTTTAATAAATCTATAAATTTAAAATTGATCTGATAGGTCATAGACTTATTATAGGTTAAAAAGGTCAAGAAACTATTGAATAAAATTGATAGTTTAGGCTGAGAGATTTAATTTCACGTCTAATAAATTCGTAAATTTTAAAAACAAATCTAATAGTTTAGATATGAATAAAATATTAATAAAACTTCAAATACCTATTAAACATAAAATTAATAAATTTATTAGAGAAATTTTAAAGTCAATGAAATTATTAAATACAAAAGTTAGTTTGTGAAATAAATGCAATTAGTTGAGTTTATATAAATATGTGAAATTAATAAAGTTAGTTGAGTTTTTATTTAATGAAAAATAATGGTAAATTATTTATTTATTTATTTGAGTTAAAAACGAGAAAGATTCAAACATCTAATATTTTTCTTGATAAAGTACATTAATATTTAATTCCCGCTACACTGAGCTTTAGTCCCCGAATTAAGGGTTATTTATTAACGATTTTATTTTTTGAAATTTATGTTTTTTTCCTTTCGAAACAATTATAATTTTTACTTTTCTAAAAAAGAACACTTAATTTTAAAAAATAAAATACAAAATAATTATCGATATACTTTATTTTTCATTAATTTCTAACTAAATTTTTAAAAAAAAAGTACTAAAATTGGAGAGATTAAAAAAATAAAAATTTAATAATTTAAAAATAGTTTGTTGATGAATTTAAAATATGTTAAAAAAATAATTTAATATTTATGATAATTACTTAGGTAATTGAATTATTATAAACAAAAAGCGTACCTGTCTGGGGGGTAACTTTTCAATCTGTAAATCAACGCTGAAAGCACTTCTGCCTGTAACAAAACTGCATTTATTTTCAATGTGATTTTTTAAAATTATTTAATTAACAAATTAACAAATTACATTTCTTTTTAACGTTAAAATTTAAAATAAAATAAATAAAACGAAACTGCTTTTCCTTTTACAATAAAATAAATAATTATTTTTTAAATTATTTAGTCTCTAAAACCCTTAAAAACAATTTTTACTTTCTAGAGGTAATTTTTTAAACTATATATTCAAATTGAGCGGTAAATATTTTGCAAACTAATTATTTATTTTTATTAAAAATAAAAAATTTGAATAAACGATTCACCCACTCAAAAAAAAAAAAAGAATTCGTTCTTATTTAATAAGGATTATTTAGGTTGAAAAAATTTACAATAATTTATTATTATTATTATTTTATTTAATAATAAAATAAATAATTATTTTTTAAATTATTTAGTCTACAACAACCTTTAAAAATAATTTTTACTTTTTAGAGGCAATTTTTTTAAAATTATATATTCAAATTAATTTTTTATTTTTATTAAAAATAAAAATTTAAAAAAATTATGATTCTATTTTTATTTAATAATTGTTATTTTGGTTGAAAAATTGACGAATCTACCTCACCAACATCTCTACCCAAATTTTTTTTTCAGAATTATTAAAAATAAAAAAAATAAATAGATGATAATTAAATTATTATTTTGTTACAATATTTATTATATCAAAGCCCATTTTTCTTAATATCAAATATTAACAATATTTTCAACGCATAGACTTAATTAATTAAGAACTTATAATGCAACGACGCTAAAATTTAAAATTTAAAAATAAAAAAAAGGTAAAATTAAAATATTTTCTTTTTATCAAATTAATTTTTTTTTAGGTAAAGAGTTGATTAAAAAAAATTAACAGAAATTTTAATAAGAAAAAGAGAAAGGGGGAAAAACCTGGAAGAATTGGAAGAAAAAATGGTTGAAAAGAAGAACAGGTTCATGAAACGCTTCGGCTTGAATCCTCGCAACCGTTCTCAAATCATCTTCTTCTTCGATCAATTTCCTCACCTTCCATCCAAATTCTCTCGCCAAATACGCATTTGCGTTGCTAATTTCAATTTCTTCCGATGTTCCGATCGCCGCCGTGATCGGACTCGAATAATCACTGCTACACCGCACAACCACCGCTAATCTCACCTTAATTCCTCCATTTCTCAAGATTTCGTAGCGGCCGGTGCCGGACTTCGCTCTTGTCCGGACCGCCGTGCGCGGTGGATCTGAGCGGAGGTGCGATGAAACTCGGAGGGGATTTGGGAGCAAATGGACCATTGTTGGAAGGGGGTTAGGTCGTCGTCGTCGTTGAAACCGCCGTCAATAGCCGCGGATTTTGGATTTCTCTGAATTTGTAGCTTTTATCTAATTTTTTATTTATTTATTGTTAATTTTTAAAAATATATATATATTTATTTTGAGGTGATGCATTGGGAAAATGGAGATAAGGTTTTTGGATTTCTCAGTGGCTGAGACTCGTTGGTTGTTGGTAGCCGTACACTAAACCATCCACGTGGAAATTACCATGTTTATTATTTCCCTTCGTTTATAAATTTTTAATTTTTATTTTAGCTTTTAAACTTTAAAAAATATAAAAAATACAAAAAAATACTTTTATTATTAGTTCTGGTAGGAAAAATGTCAATATTTTATTTCAAAATACTTTTAAATTTTTTAAAGCGTTTCAAAAATACTATTGAACATGCATTGTTTATTGTGGTAGTTTTCGTTTATTTATGTGACTTGGTTGTCGTGGGGTGTTCGATGTCACAGTCATACATTTTCAACCGTGCGACGTTATGATTTTGACATGTTCATGACGGGAACTCATGCCTCATTCACATTTTTCGTCATGTTTTCGTGGTTTTGTCGAACATTAAGCGAGATTCTCCTTTGTCAAGTTAACACAACTCTTGCAGAATCCAAGTTTGTTCGGCCACATACGCTGTCCATGCATGCATGTTCAATATCTGCAACTCTAGTTGACTTGCCTCTACGATAGGCTAAGACCTCTTATAATGCAACGTCACATCTCATCATCATCATCTTGGTTCCCATCAATCGACCCATGCATCGTTATGTCGTCTCATGTCTCGAGACAGCTTGACCATTTTGGCTTGCTTGGACATGTCTATCGAAACCGACCTACTCTTCTACAAAACCTTCAACTTCGGATTCATGAGTTTTCTATAGTATTTTGAGCTACTTTTTAACTTAATTTAGGATCGATTGAGAAATTTTGTGCAATTTGAGCTAGAGAAAAGGAGAAAATCGAGCTTACAGACTTTTCAAACCTTGTAAGTAACCATTCAAACTTTTTCTTAGGAATCACTTACCGGATTTGACTAGGACTTGAGTTGAATGAACTCTAATCACGTATTGAGATAAAAATTACTTGAATTTAGTACTTAAAATTATGAATCGAAGTCTAGAATGATGAGTTGGGAAGAGCTAGATAAGGGTAGGCTACGAGGACCCTAAGATTTGGTGTACCTTACAATCCTTAATAAGCTCGAGTGAGCTAATTGACCTAGATGTTGTCTTTAGATAGCCTATGAGTTAGGCACATTACTTAATAGACATGGAATAAGATATAAGAACAATAAAAAATCTATAAGTAGATTACTTACCGGGTATTTTATATTCATGCTTGCTTTTCTTTGTTTTTGTAGATGGATCTTGATGTATTTTTTATTTGTATATTTTCTTATTGTGTCTTTTAAATTTTCTTAGTTGATTCGTAACGCCTGTGGTTTGAGTTTTTTTAAAAAAAAAATGGGTCGTTACAGTGTAGGTCGCTCGGTTTGACGGGGGTGCTAGGGTGAAGGAGCATTCTTCCTCATTTTTGGCTTTCAGCCCAATGGAAAGTGATCAACCAGCCTTTTTTGTGGAAGATGACCGTAGTAAAAAGAGTATTTGTGCTTTCTTTAGCCAATAATTAAGTTTTTTTTTTTTTTTTTTTTGTAATTTTTATGTAGTTCAGGTTGCATGTTTAGAGTCATTCAAGCTGTACATGATCGATTTTGCTTGTAAAGTGATTCAAATCTCAAACAAGTGTTTTTTACCTTG
This sequence comes from Cucurbita ficifolia, assembly GCA_033971965.1. Lineage (NCBI taxonomy): Eukaryota > Viridiplantae > Streptophyta > Magnoliopsida > Cucurbitales > Cucurbitaceae > Cucurbita > Cucurbita ficifolia. Next base: position 6,119,793 of record CM066970.1, read on the forward strand.
AAATATTGAGCAACAAGGTAATCCGAGTTTTACTTTCCCTTGTGGTGAAATTAAATTATTTTGGGTTTCTTACCATTTGTAAATTAGGAGTTCGAATATCCAGACGCTTATGATGGTTCTTAAATTCAACGGACCAGGATTTCCCTATCAGTTGGGATATACTATCTAATTTTGTTGCACTTCGTCTTTGGGAGTATATATGGTGGTTCTAGTGGAGTAAGTGCGAGAACCAAAATGATGTTCTTCTTGTCTTGTCTTTCGGCATTCAAATGGTGTCTATCTTGACTGCCCAATGTAGGGTTCAAATAGGCATCCTCGTCCAAAGGATGTTGTGTCTATTCCTCGATGGCCTATCATTCCTTTATCGCATCCTAATGCTCGTGGAATTGTCTCTTTTGAGATCTCTCTTGCAAGTTTTTGTTAATAGATTCGCTCGCTTTAGAGCGGAGACATAGGAGGTGTTATCTTCTCCCAAAATCAGATCAACTCATATTTTCCAAAAATTAGATCCCGCTCTAACAACTCTTGCATTCAAATTCTTTTTTCTTTTCTACATTTACAACAAAATTGTTTTTTTACTATTTTTTACGTTAAAATTATATAATTTTCTTTTTATTTTCTTCCACTCTAAATATTCTATTCATTCCAAATTTCAACTATTAAAAAAAAAAAAAATTAAGCATATGCTAATAATAATTTTAAAAATAATTAATATTTCTATGAAATAGTAAATCACGAAATATTAACAAATTAAATATACACACATATATATATATATATATATATATATATATATTAATTTAGATATCATTTCCATCATTATAAAAGAAATTTATAACTATTTATATAAAACGAAAACTAATTTTAGGTACTTATACATTTTCAATTATAACTTATTTTGTAATTAATAATAATGAGTATTCCTAATATATTTTTGCAATTACACTTTTATTAAACAATAAAATAAATTCATAAATTTAAAATCGGCTAAATTAATTAAAAAAAAATTCCTAAATTTGATATTTTGTCTAAAAAAATATATTTTTAAACTTTCAAAAGGTTCAATAATACTCTTTATTTTTTAAAATTAAAAAATATATCTAAACTTTCAAGGATGAAACGTTATTAAGCTCAGAGATATTGTTTCTAGTTTATCTGTTTCTATTTAAAAAAATTACCATATATATAATAATCTAGAAATTGCAATAGAAAAGAAAATGAGGGTTTGTGATGATTTTAAAATCTTTTATATCAGATAATCAAATTCGTTCGTTGTGGTTGGACTCTATTATGTATTTCTGACCACATTCTCCATAGGACCCTCTTATCTCTTCCTTCTTCGAGCTCGGATTATGGAAGAAGGAACCGAGAAGAAAGTATCAGCAACAACAGATTTTATTACAGGACAACTTATGATGTCTCTGCATCTAGCATTGGGTAGACCTCGTACAATAATTGTCCTAACTCCACGGTATCTAAATATTTTGTTACAAAAGTACCCGTTTTAAATTTTTTTTATTAAAAAAAATTCAAATATAGTAATAATTTTTTTGAATTTCTTTTTAAAATTTTATGAAAATTTAAATGTATTTTTTGAAATAATATAAAAAATAGTATTTTATTGAAATGATTCTTCCCGTTCCGTATTCCCACGATGCCTTCCAAATCCGAAACTCTCTGGAACCCAACAGAACAATCCCCAAATGGCCCTTCCAAATTCTTCTTCGAAACCCTTCGATCCTTCTCGAACACCCCAAGTTCTTCCCCATCAATCTCTCACAGTCTCCGCCATTTCCCTCTATAATTTCCACCTCCTCACCATTTCCTCGCAGATTCATTCTCCACAACTTCTTCTTCTTCCTCTCAACACACTCACCAATGGCTTTCAGTTCCGCAGTAGCATCGCAGCTCCACATTTTCCGAACCTCCAATCTCCGATTCCCTGATTCCAACAAATCCTGGAATCGGAGACGGCGGCGTACAGCGCCCGCCGTAATCCGGTGCGAGAAGGTCGTTGGAATCGACCTAGGAACGACGAACTCGGCCGTAGCGGCGATGGAGGGAGGGCAACCGACGATCGTGACGAACGCGGAGGGACAGAGGACGACGCCGTCGGTTGTGGCGTACACGAAGACTGGCGATCGGCTTGTCGGTCAGTTGGCGAAGCGGCAGGCGGTGGTTAATCCGGAGAATACTTTCTTCTCCGTGAAGAGATTCATTGGAAGGAAGATGGCGGAGGTGGACGAGGAGGCTAAGCAAGTCTCTTACAAGGTTATCGCCGATGAGAATGGGAATGTGAAGCTCGATTGCCCTGCCGTCGGCAAGCAATTCGCCGCCGAGGAGATTTCCGCTCAGGTATTCTCAATTTCTGGATAATCGATACAATACTCTACCTGTGATCTGAACTTGGATTGAAACGTATTGAGTTCTTTGGATTAGAGATTGATAGAGATATATTGATGAATGTTCATAGAATCTCAGAGGGTTATGTTGAGTACTGAGTTTTTTTGTTTAATTTACATCTGGTCCTTCAAGGTTTCAAATATTATATTTCTATCCATAATTTTGTTTCAATTTAGGTCCCTAGATATGAAGATTTACACTTATGTTGTTTATTTCACGTCTGAATTTTGAGTTTAATTTATATTTGGTCTCTTAATTTTAAGATATTATATTTTTACCCATCATTTTGAGTGATTTCTATTTGATTCTTAGATATCAAGATTTACATTTTTATCATTTATTTTGCTTAATTTTAAAATATTATATTTTTAACCATAATTTTGAGTTTTATTTCTATTTGATATTATTATTTTAATTTACATTTGATCTCTAAATTATAAAAATATTATATTTTTATTTATAATTTTTAATGTTATTTCTATTTAATCCCTATTTTTACTTGTGATTTTTAATGTTATTTCTATTTAATCTCTATTTTTAATCGTAATTTTAATGTTATTTCTATTTAATCCCTAGTTTACTCATAATTTTTAATGTTATTTATATTTAAACCCTATTTTTACTCATCTTTTTTAATGTTATTTCTATTTAATCCCTAATTTACTCATAATTTTTAATGTTATTTCTATTAATCCCTATTTTTACTCATAATTTTTAATGTTATTTCTATTTAGTCCCTATTTTTACTCATCATTTTTAATGTTATTTCTATTTAATCCCTAATTTACACATAATTTTTAATGTTATTTCTATTTAATCCCTATTTTTACTCATAATCTTTAATGTTATTTCTATTTAATACCTAGATATCAAGATTTACACTTTTATCATTTTATCATTTTACCTTTGGTTTTGAGTTTAATTTACATTTGGTCTGTAAATTTAAATTATTGTCTTTTTACCCATAATTTCGAGTTTTATTTTTATTTGGCCCCCAGATATCAAGATTTACATTTTTTTTTTTTTTTTTTTTTTATATATTTGGGGTTTTAAGTTTAATTTTCATTTCGTTGGTAAGTTTTAAAATATTACATTTTTACTCATGGGTTTTAGTTTTATTTTCTATGGGTCTCTAGTTATCAAAATTTACACTTTTATCTTTACTTTTTCACTAAATACTTTCATTTCATTTGATATTTGTGTAAATGTCTATTAATTAATTAAAAAAATAAATGACCTAAAATTAATTTTAAAAAAATTTTACAACAGTAAAAATTTGGTATAGAAGTGTAAAATATCAGGAGATTAAATAAACTAAACTCAAAATTGAAAGATAAAAAACCTTTTAACATTTTGAAAACTAGGAACCAAATTCGATTAAAAGTCTTAACATTTTGAATCCGAGTGATTAAATGAAAACTAAACTTAGAATTTAGAAATTATTAAGTATGATAGCAAATTGATGGAGTTTTAGAAATGGATAATATAGAATTTTATTGAAATTATTAAGATTTGGTTGATCCATAAGCTTTAATCTCTGCTGCTAATACCATTAACCAAATGTGATCGTTTCAATTTTGTTGGTTGGTATAGGTTTTAAGAAAGCTGGTGGATGATGCATCAAAGTTCTTGAATGATCAAGTAGGAAAAGCTGTAGTCACAGTACCAGCGTATTTCAATGACTCTCAAAGGACAGCGACGAAAGACGCCGGTCGCATTGCCGGTCTCGAAGTTCTTCGCATCATCAACGAACCAACTGCTGCTTCTCTTGCTTATGGCTTTGACAAGAAAACCAACGAGACCATTCTCGTTTTCGACCTTGGCGGTGGAACGTTCGACGTCTCAGGTATATGACAACGATGTGCCCTGCGTCGGTTGTGTCTTTCTCAATTTTCTTGACTGTTTGAAGTGACAAATGTTTTATCTCCTTAGTTCTTGAGGTTGGAGATGGCGTGTTTGAGGTTCTTTCTACTTCAGGTGATACACATTTGGGTGGTGATGATTTTGACAAGGTTGGTTGCTCATTTTCCTTTATCTTCTTTGTGTTTCTTTATCTGCATAACAAAATGACATCTTTGCTTTGCTTTAAATTCAGAGGATTGTTGATTGGCTTGCCGAGAGCTTTAAGAGGGACGAAGGAATCAATCTTTTGAAAGACAAACAAGCGCTGCAACGTCTAACGGAAACGGCCGAGAAGGCAAAGATTGAGCTATCGTCTTTAACACAGACCAATATTAGGTACAACAACTGTGTCTCCCTTCGCCTCTTGATCGGTTGATCGATTTATTTATCGTGTTTTCTGAATAAACCGTGTGTTTCAGTTTGCCATTTATCACTGCGACCAGAGATGGTCCGAAACATATCGATACTACACTTACTAGGGTGAAGTTTGAAGAGTTGTGTTCAGACTTGCTAGATAGGTAAGGTTTGCTTCGACTGGCCGAGTTCCTTCTTTTGCTTCTATGCCCATGAATTTGAATTGATTTTTGTTACTCTGGATGCTGTCTTTTTAAGGCTGCGATCGCCAGTGGAAACGGCTCTAAAGGATGCGAAGTTGTCGTTCAAAGATATAGATGAAGTCATCCTTGTCGGGGGCTCGACTCGTATCCCAGCAGTTCAGGAGCTTGTTAAGAAAATGACAGGGAAAGAGCCGAACATGACAGTAAATCCCGATGAAGTGGTTGCGCTCGGGGCTGCAGTTCAGGCTGGTGTTTTAGCTGGAGATGTCAGTAACATTGTTCTCTTAGACGTCACGCCGCTCTCTCTCGGTTTGGAAACTTTGGGCGGAGTAATGACCAAAATCATTCCGAGGAACACGACGTTACCGACATCCAAATCGGAAGTGTTTTCAACAGCAGCAGATGGACAAACAAGTGTTGAGATTAATGTATGTCAAGGCGAACGAGAATTCGTTCGGGACAATAAGTCTCTCGGACGAATACTCCTCGACGGTATCCCACCCGCACCCCGTGGCGTTCCTCAGATCGAAGTGAAATTCGACATCGATGCTAATGGTATTCTCTCTGTCACTGCCATTGACAAGGGAACTGGGAAGAAGCAAGACATCACAATCACTGGCGCTAGTACTCTACCAAGCGATGAGGTTGATAGAATGGTTACAGAAGCAGAGAAGTTCGCAAAGGAAGATAAAGAGAAGAGGGACGCCATAGACACAAAGAACCAAGCAGATTCTGCTGTGTACCAAACTGAAAAACAGCTAAAGGAGCTCGGAGACAAGATTCCCCAATCCGTTCGAGAGACTGTCGAGGCTAAGCTCAACGTTCTTAAGGACGCCATTGCTAACGGGTCGACCGAAACAATCAAGAACTCCATGGCTGCACTGAATCGAGAAGTAATGCAGATGGGGCAGTCCCTCTACAGCCAAGGAGCAGCCTCCAGCGCCGGGACTGCATCGGGAACTCAGTCTGCTTCATCGAGATCAGCTGGAGAAACTGATGGCGATGTCATCGACGCAGATTTCGTGGATAGCGAGTGACTTCGTGCAGTAGATATAAGATGTAGGTATGAGTAGTTTGGCTTTATATCAATTTTGAATTTACTTGGTTTGAATATATTGTGTGCATATTATAGTTTAGAGTTTAGATGATGTATAAATTTGAATTTCTATGCCTTTCCTTGTGGAAATGGAAACAAAGAGGCCTTTGAATTGTGCATATTCAGCTTAATATTGTCTCTACTCTACGGCAAGGTTCCACATGTGCAATGTCGCATCTCAGTCATCATCTTGATTTCCTATAATAAAATCTATGTATGATATTATTTCATGTTTCGGGATAGTTCGACCATCTTGACTTACTTGTATATGTCAATTGAAACCGACCTATGTGTTTCTCATCTCATCAGGGACACTCTGGACATCTAATCATTCAGGTTCTCATCGAAGCATGGACTCTCCCATGTTTATGCTAAGTCATTTATAGACTTTGTAAAGCAGGTGCATATACCAACGACACATGGACTGAGGCGCAATGTTGGCGCACCATGCTATTTGACACTGTTCTTGAAAGACCCATTTCAAAGGAAGACGTTCGATATGTTCGTCTCGCAATACTTGCCGAAATTGTAAAACAATAGCTTGCTTAGGCAACATGGTCAAGGGGTGGTGGAGAGCTAACATCATGCCTCTCAAAAGTACATTTTGAGCCGTTTTTGGTCTGGCAAGAATAGACATGATTTTGGCGAACGGACATACGGTTTCATGGAGTGTCGGTTCAGTGTATACTAAATTTGGCGAGCATTCATATTTCATATGGATGCACTTAACTCTAGAGCGACATGCCCAAACTTCTTCTAGAACTCTAAATGACCCTTTATCAAGTCTATGTTTGCTCCTCTTGTCTACTTGTTTTCTCTATCTTGCTTATGCCTCATCGTGGTTTTAACGTACACTTTATATGGTGTGTTGGATGATGCACTGTTCTCTTCGATTGCGTCATAACACTTGTCTATCTTGGCTCCCAAATGGCTGGATGTGCACCACTCGAGGATCGCGACTTTGTCTATCTTTAAGTGAGGGTTACAACCTACTCTCCTTATAGTATGGTGGTGACATTCTTCCCCACTTAAATTAGTCATTGTCTTCAATTACTTTCTTGAAGTAAAATCACACTATAGATTATGACTGGATAGATTATGACTGGATATGAATATGTTAGGATACATTTATTATTATTATTTTTAGATAATATTAAAATATCAAACTTAAAATACTTGTAGTTTTTAACTAGCTACTACAAATAAATTTAAGAACATGAATTAATTTCTTTTTTGCCTATTTAATTTACACAATTAACATATAAATGAAAAAAAAAATTAATTTTGTGTTTAGAAAAATGGAAAAACATATATGTTATTGAAAAAAAAAAAAAAACTTAATATCATTAAATCGAATTTACTGGATGACTAAAATACTCTAAATCAAAATCACCCATTATTTAGATAAATGTAAAAAGATGTCCGGTAATAAAAAATTCAAGCAAATAAAAAGTGCTAATTTAAATTTAAATTAGACGGATATTTGAATATTTACATAATCTATTTGTAGCAGTCAACAACAACATAGATATAATGATGAGATCTCACGTGGGTTGAAAAGAGAAACGAAACATTTGTGAAAATTACTCTCTAGTGGACGTATTTTAAAACTTTGAGGGAAAGTTTGAAAGGAAAAGTAAAAAAAGAAAAAAAAATTTCACATCGGTTGGAGGGGCTCGGGCCGTTATAAATGGTATCAAAGCCCGACACACCCAATAAGAACCCTAATCCAAAAAGACAATATCTGCGAGTAGTGGATTTGAACCGTTACAATAATGCATCATAGTCAAACTATTAATTTTATTTTATGTTTTTCTTGAATAAAAATTATTAATTTTATTTTACCAAATTTAATAGAAATTAAGTTCCATTTTTTTTTAATTATTTCTTACGTGATCAGGTTTCCAATAAGAATTTTTTCTCTATTTATTATTATTATTTTAAAATTATTTTTTTTAATGCATAATTTTTATTTTATTATATAATTTTTCTTAAAGAAATATATATATAAAAAAAATACAATCCAATATAATTTAAAAAAAAATCAAAATTTAATATTACAATATAATCTTCAAAATAATAATAATAATATATTACAACCAAATTATATTTTAAATGTTGTAATATATTTATAAAAAAATCTTAAATTTTTTCTAAATTTTACCAATTTTGAACTTATTAGTCAAAATAAACTATAATAAACGATAATCAAATGATAATTCATTATAATGAAAATCATGGGAGTGTAGGCGTAAAACAAAGAAAATATAAAATAAAATAAAAAACTGATTTTATTTATATGGAAAAAAATGCAGAGACAAAGTGGCGACAGGAATGGGGCTGAGACAAGGAATATAATCGCGTCCCCCATCCCGTTAATCTGACGGAGAGAAATCTCTCCCTACTTTCACCTCTATACCTATTTTAAATGGAAATTCTCCACTTTTTATTAGGCGGGTTGTCGTATAGTTCCAGTTTTATGGGATAATTGGATATCTCTAAAATTTTAAATTTGTGACTCAAAACCATGATTTTTGAAAAAATTTGAAAATTTGAAAATGGGATTAAAGAAAAAGAAAATGAAACGAAACCCTAGGATCCGCCGATCGAATTGGTCGAAACTCGAATTTTTTCAATATCGAACTGGTTCGGTTGTGTTCTTCTGAGACAGTAAATATTGTTGGTGGCATCAGGACACTCATTGCGACCGCTTTTGAATTCATTCGAAAAAAAATTCCTACTCTTCCCAAGAACTTGATTCTCTTTCGGATCGAGAGCTCCGGAGGTTAGTGATTCCATTTTCTCCCTTGAATTCATTAGTCTACGAGTCAATGTTTCTTTTCATGAATCTGTTCATTCAAATGTATGATCATCTGGAAACTTGAGATTCTTTTGGTTTTTTTCCCGACAGATTGGTTTCCGCTTCTAGATTCTGCTTTGTGTCCTTAAAGATGGTATGTTCCCGTTGAACTTGTTTTTTTTTTACCTATTCTCGTGTTCTTGTTGAATTTTGCTGGTAGTGTAACCTAGGGGTGTAACGGCCCAGATCCACTGCACGGCTAGTAGATATTGTCCTCTTTGGACTTTTCCTTTCAGGCTTTTGCTCAAGGTTTTAAAATGCGTCTGCTTTGTTCTCCTTCCTCCCCAACCAATGTGGGACATCAGGGTGTATTGATTCCTTCAATGCCTCGGATTAATTGAACTATTTTGCTTCAAATTCGTGGTCGTTACTTGTTTCTTTCCTCTTTTCCCTTCTTGGGTGCGCTCTAATCGATTTTTGTTTTTACTTCAGCTTCCCCTTTCTCTCCTAAAGACTGCTCAAGGGCATCCAATGGTAAGGGCTTCTTTCAAAATCTTCGTTTTTGAATTGTAAATATACGGGTGAGCTTACGGTTAGGAATCACGGATCTCCGCAATGGTATGATATTGTCCACTTTGAGCATAAGCTCTCATGGCTTTGCTTTGGGCTTCCCAATGGTATGATATTGTCCACTTCGAGCATAAGCTCTCATGGCTTTGCTTTGGGCTTCCCCAAAAGGTCTCGTAACAATGGAGATGTATTTCTTGCTTATAAACCCATGATCATTCCCTAAATTAGCCAATGTGGGACTCCCTCCCAACAATCCTCAAGAATCCTCCCCTCGAACAAAGTATACTATAGAGCCTCCCCTGAAGCCTATGGAGCCCTCGAATAGCCTCCCCTTAATAGAGGCTCGACTCCTTCCCTAGTGTCCTTCAACAAATTACACCCTTTGTTCGACACTTGAGTCACTTTTAACTACACCTTTGAGGCTCACAACTTCTTTGTTCGACATTTGAGGACTTTATTGACATGGCTAAGTTAAGGGCATAGCTCTGATCCCATGTTATGAATCAAGACTCTCCACAATGGTATGATATTGTCCACTTTGAGCATAAACTCTCATGGCTTTGCTTTGGGTTTCCCCAAAAGGCCTCGTACCAATGGAGATGTATTCCTTGCTTATAAACCCATGATCATTCCCTAAATTAGCCGAGGTGGGACTCTCTCCCAACAATCCTCAACACTTACCGGCAGCTAAACTAAGGTCAATAGATAGACTCGCATATGATTGTTAAGAAACTTTCAATATTTGATATCCAGATAGTCGGTCATAATATGTTTTGAAATGAATCTAATGGCTAAATGTTACTACGCCAATACATGATGATTGTTAAGGGCTTGGTCTGAGCTATTGAACTTTTATTTTAGGACTTCTTTTCTATGAACTTGATTTGCTTTGCAACAGTTGGTGGAGTTGAAAAATGGTGAGACATACAACGGCCATTTGGTTAACTGCGATACGTGGATGAACATTCATCTTCGGGAAGTCATCTGTACTTCGAAAGTATGCACAATGAACTTTTACCGTTTTCGTTTGTTTATATTTCTTTTTCTAGGAGTTTGAATTGATAATAACTTGGTTTTTCAATTATCAAATGTTAGGATGGTGACCGGTTTTGGCGAATGCCTGAATGTTATATTCGTGGTAATACAATCAAGTATTTGCGAGTTCCAGATGAGGTATTCATGCAAGCTGTTGGCCCTTCTTGAGTGTCTACTTGTGACTTTTGATGCATTAGAGGACCTTATGTATATGCTTGCAGAACCAAAAAAAAAACTCATGTCTTCAAATTTAGTTCTTCCTTGTGAGATCCCACATCGGTTGGAGAGGGGAACGAAGCTTTTTTTATAAGGATGTGGAAATCTATTCCCAATAGACACGTTTTAAAACCTTGAGGGGAAGCCCAGAAGGGAAAACACCAAAAAAGACAATATCTGCTAGCGGTGGGCTTGGGCTGTTATAAATGGTATTAGAGCCAGACACTGGGTGGTGTGCCAGTGAGGACGTTGGGCTCCGAAGGGGGGTGGATTGTGAGATCCCACATCGATTTAAGAGAGGAACGAGTGTCAGCGAGGACGCTGGCCTCGAAGGGGGTGGATTGTGAGATCCCACGTCGATTGGAGAGGGGAACAAGTGCCAGCGAGGATGCTGGGCCCTGAAGGGGGTGGATTGTGAGATCCCACATCGGTTGGAGAGGGGAACAAAGCATTCTTTATAAGGGTGTGGACACCTCTCCCTAGCAGACGCGTTTTAAAACCTTGAGGGGAAGCCCGAAAATGAAAGTCCAAAGAGGACAATATCTGCTAGCGGTGGGCTTGGGCTTGGGCTTGGGCTTGGGCTTGGGCTTGGGCTGTTACATTCCTCCACTTCTCACATGCTTATCAACCACATCCCGTTTTGGTTTCTAGTTTCTAATATTATTTCCACTCTTCTTTTACTTATCCTTTTACAATTTTGTTATCATCTTTAACTTGTTTATATGATTTTATCCATCCATATCTACCAAAAAAGTTACTTATTAAAACTGTTCTTTGTTTTCTAATGATAGAAGTTATCATTCCCTTCTTTTACTTGTCCTAACCAGTTTAGTAAATGCTTACTAAGTTTTCATGCAAACTGTTGCAATATTTCTTGCTCTCTGTTTCACTTATTTTGTATCGCTTCTCAGGTTATTGATAAAGTTCAGGAAGAAACCAAAAGCCGTACAGGTATGCTGTTATGCTTACATTTGATAACATCCCATAAAGTACCAAATACATTTGATAATGTTTACATGTAGTAAACTCTTGATGTTCCATACACAACAAATGAGTCGAATAAACGACGCCATGAAAGACTAAGATCGATTTCTCTTTTGCCATTGGTTTTGCCTAATTCGAGCATTAGTATCAAGGAAACTGATGCTTGGACATTGCTTTTTCAGATAGGAAACCTCCAGGTGTAGGGCGTGGAAGAGGAAGAGGGCGTGAGGATGGTCCTGGTGGAAGACCATCTAAAGCTATGGGACGAGGCTTCGATGATGGTGCTAAAGCTGCTTCTGGAGGCCGTGGAAAGGGCGGCTCCGGTGGAAAACCCGGTGTCAATAGAGGTAAATAAATTGAATCGTTATTATTTATCGAACATAAATTTGTTGTTTCAGTCCCCATTGGATAACAGTTTTGGTTTTTTTTGTTACCTGTAAAAACTATACCCATTATCCGTTCATGTATTCTTTATTTAGTTTTTCACCTTCGAAAACACTTGGGTCAATTTTTTAAAACAAAATACACGAGATCTTAAAACCGTTAACGTATTTTGATTTTCTAACATTTGGCTATGGTTTCGAGTTGACTGTGACAAAAAAATTATGTTATCAAATGGACTTTTTATTCTCTCTTATTGATGTCAGCGCCATCGTATTCACTAAATAATTCCATGTTCCTTTATTTGAATTTAGTTGGAGGCCGGGGCCGAGGGTGATCGGAGTGATACGGGTAACAGATGAGATGGACTAACTACATATGTAAGCCCTGCTCAGTTTTCTCGTCAGTGGCTATGTGTTTTCCTTTTTATGCATTTTCTTTTCGTCTGCATTCTGAAGTGAATATTTATGTGATTTTAGCGCCAGCCCTCTGCCAAAGTTGTGCACGACACCAACTGTTCAGTTTATTGGTTCGTAGTCTTGGGAATAGGTATATAGATAGTCTCGTGTTTTCGAGATGTTTTAGAGGGGTTGTGGGAGGCTATATGTGATCAATTTAGGTACACAGAATATTTGAAAGGTATTATGATCAAATTCTAAACACCTGTTAAGTAGGTGTTTATGGTTGATATCATGAATGCTCAAAATCTAGGATTGATCAGTTCTGGGAGTATCATCATCAGATGACCAATGATATAGAGGTTCATTTTGACTCTATGAAATCTATCTGATCTGTATGTCATTGTTAAGACACTTCTAACAATGCCAATGTGCCATACTCAAGGGTGATGCCGGTGGCTATGGGCGACTATGGCAAATGTACCGACTCGTGACTAACTAGTCTACGATGCCTCCATTGGTACCCTCCTAGAACCCACAAACTCTACTGCCTTTGTTCATGATATACAATATGTATGGATTTTTTAGAATAGTATGAATCAATCATTGGGAAACGTACCGACTCGTGACGATGCCTCCATTGGTACCTCCTAGAACCCACAAACTCTACTGTCTTTGTCCATGATATAATATGTATGGAAATTTTTTAGTATGTATTTATTGAATGACTTTAGGAATGGTAGATGTAACAGCCCAAGCCCATCGCTAGCAGATCTTGCCTCCTAGGACTTTCATCTTTAGGTTTTTAAAACGTGTTTGTTAGGAAGAGGTTTTCACATCTTTGTAAAAAATGTTTCGTTCCCCTTCCGTGGAGTTTTGGCTCTTATGACTTACTCATATTTGGCTGCACTCGAAGAAGTTGATTCAGTTTTTGACAAATTTTGAAATAAATCTCTACCTCTACGACGATCGTCCATGGTAGTACAATTAAGTATTTGTAAGCTGGCTTTTAATTTCTTTTTTATGCTCGTGTTGTGACAAACGAGTATGTTTGACTTGAGCAAACATGGTCATATCAGAACTGAGGCATTGACTTTACATTCATTTGGAACAAGAACATTTCTTATGCCATTGACTAATGGACTAATGTCTAAATATAAGAAATGATGCTTTTTTGAAGTTTCTTTGTGAGATTCTACCTCGGTTAAAAAAGGGAACCTCTCCCTACTAGACGTAATTTTAAATCTTGAGGGGAAGCTCGATAGGGAAAATTCAAAGAGAACAAAAAGGCTTGGACGGTTATAAATAATATCAGAGCTAGGTATCGAGCGGTATGCCAGACGCTGGCCACAGGGGGTGGATTGTGAGATCCTACATATTGAGTGGTGTGCCAGCAAAGGACGCTGGCTCCCAAGGGGTGTATTGTGAGATCTTGTTGATGGGAGAGGTGAATGAGGTGCGAAACTTTTCTCGAATCCTATCACTCCCTCCATCATTTGCCATCATCTCCCCCACTTCCTAATGTTAAAAATATCTATTAAAGTTTGAGAGTTAACATTGATATCCTCTTAAAATTTTTAAAAGCTTTACTAATATTTTTAAACTTAAAAAAAAAAAATACGTTTACAGTTAGTTATATTTTGTTTAAAAAATTCTCGAACAAATATACCTCTTAAAATTTAAAATATTCTTAAATTTTTTAAACAATTTAAAAATAGTCTTACGTGAAATATTTGAAAGCTTAGGATTATTTTTAGAGAAAGTACAAAGTTTAAAAATATATACGAAAAAAACTATACCGATTATATTATTTGCGACGAAGACGTATTACATTAAAAACCCATTATAATAAAATTAATGTAAAAATTAATGTATGTGAAATATAGATTTGAAAAAAATGTGAAAATTTAAGGATTCATTTAAATTCAAAAGCTAAACCCATTAATTTGTAGATATTTTGGAAATGGGAACCGCTCGGTCATTGCAAGTCAATTCCTAAGCATTACAATATTCTATCGCCTCATCACATCTCTCACGAACCAATCTCCCAATAAACTCTCTGAAACTACGAACCCAACCTCATTCTTCTCACTCGATCCTCCTCATCCGAGCCTCTCCCCGACGCCTCTGTTCTTCTATTCAAGTTTCAGGTCAATATACTCTCGTTTCTTTTACTGGTTTGCTGTTTTTGCTGTTCCTTTTTGTTGATCTTTGAGTTTTTTTCGTCCGACTGTGGAATTTGTTCTACTTTTTGCATTTTCTTTTTGGTGGCTTCTTTGTTGTGTGTGATCGGAGGTGGACTCTGAGATTAATTGTTTCGTTTGTGTTTCAATTCCCTGTCCTTGTGTTGTTCTTCAGAAAATGTTTTGTGATGGCTCCAAAATTTACTGTAATTTGTAGCACTTTTTATTCTCTCTTTGCTGTTTAGAACTAAGTTGACTGGATATGAGTAAGTCAAGGCTCAATGTGTGACTTTCCCGTTCAGTGATAGTTAAATTAGCACCATACTCAAATGGACAGATTATGGTGTTTTTGGTTTTTGTACTGATTTTTAGCACAAGACTCAACTCCTGACTACTTGATACTAATTAATGAGCAAAAAAAATGATATTCAAGTGCTTCGGACCGTTGTTGAACTCAAAAGCTTATACCGTTAGGTTATGGTATATTTAATCTTTTGTAACCATGCAAGAACTAGCGTTTATTGAAGAAGCTATAGAGTCCATTACATGTTTCTAATTAATGAGCAAAAAAAAAATGATACTAAAGTGGTTCAAACCTAGGACCCTACTTTGATACCGTTATTGAGCTCATAAGCTTATACCGATAGGTTATGGTATATTTAATCTTTTGTAACCGTGAAAGAACCAGCGTTTATTGAAGAAGCTATAGAGTCGATTACATGTTTCAAATTCCTTGTTCTTTTAGAAGATTACATGTTTCTAATTAATGAGCAAAAAAATGATATTAAAGTGGTTCAGACCTAGGATCCTACTTTGACACCATTTTTGAACTCAAAAGCTTATATCGGTAGGTTATGGTATATTTAATCTTTTGTAACCGTGCAAGAACCAGTTTATTAAAGAAGCTATAGAGTCGATTACATGTTTCTAATTAATGAGCAAAACAATGATTAAAGTGGTTCATACCTAGGATCCTACTTTGATACCATTGTTGAACTCAAAAGCTTATACCGGTAGGTTATGGTATATTTAATCTTTTGTAACCGTGCAAGAACCAGCGTTTATTGAAGAAGCTATAGAGTCGATTACATGTTTCTAATTAATGATGTTGAACTCAAAAGCTTATACCGGTAGGTTATGATATTTAATCTTTTGTAATCATGCAAGAACCAACGTTTATTGAAGAAACTATAGAGTCAATTACATGTTTCAAATTCCTTGTTCGTTTAGAAACATGACAAATTACACAGATAGAAAAGTTTTTTCAGAGTCTTAAGATAATGAAATCCAAATTGTCAGTTTTGAGTTTATATTCTTGTTGACAAGAAACAGAGAACTCAAAAATCAGTTCATCTTTCCATTGTTCTCAGGCCACATTTGTCTGGTGAGCAGTATTAGGTATGATAGAGGAGCCAAGTTGTAAAAGAATTGCAAGTATGTCAAGATCAGCTAATGAAAGTGAATTGTTTAGGACTGTGGAAGAGAAAAGGAAGCAACAAGAGTCTCTTATTCCTTATGTTCATGAAGATTGTGTCTCAAACATCCTCATCAGACTCCCACTTGACTCACTTCATAGGTCAATGTTTGTTTGTAAGCACTGGTTTAATGTCATATGCAGCCCCATATTCGTTGAAACCCATCTCCGTCGTTCCGAGTCGGTTTTGATCTTCACAACACAGACTCGTTACAACGAAGTTTTCCCACATTCTGGAAAATCAAACACCCTGTCAATTGAATCAAAGTTTATGCAGTCTGATGAATCTCTCTCTCTGTTCCATAACTTGGATCCCACCTCAAAGACATTCATTCACTTTTTGGAATTTAAAGATGGACTTAGCAATGTAGGAGAGTATAGTTTAAGTTGCTTTGGAAGGATTCGAGCTACGTGCAGCGGTTTGATATTGCTCGATAACAAATTGAAGAGAGGGGGACTAATAATTACTAATCCAGTGACTAGGAAACTGACTGGTATTCCTCCTGGAACTTTGAATTCACCACATGATGAATCTTATGGATTTGCATACGACGATGTTTTAGGCCAATACAAAGTCGTTCACTTGTTTCGCGACGAATTGATGTATATTAGTTGCGAGATCTTTATAATTGGGACTAAAAAATGGAGAGCTGTTGATGGACCTTCTTTTGGTCTCTTTGGTTGGCTTGGATTTAGAGCTGTTGAAGCCATAGGAGCTCTACATTGGATCCCACAAGTTAATCACAGCGATTGTATTGTATCGTTGGAAATCGAGACCGAAAAGTTTCAAACAATACCGCTTCCAAATAGTTGCAATATGTATGATGGAATTGTTGAAATTGGCTCTTCTCTAAGCTTTGTCACTCATCAGGAGACCCACACAGACATTTGGATCTTGAAGGGCTTGTCTGGGGAAGTATGGATAAAGCAACATAGCATCAATATAGGTTGCAGAATGGATATGATTCCTCTTTTAAGTTTTAGAATAAGAGGAGACCTCGTTTTCAGATCGAAAGATGGTTTGTTTTACATCTACGACTTTGAATTGCGATCGATTACTAAAGTTAAGGATCAAAACCGACTCGGTGTGTCGTCGGGTTGCCTTTTCCCCCATGTCAACAGCATGGTCTCTTGGAGTAGCAATTAGAAATTTCAGGTCAGTTTGTATTGAAGATGCATCTTGGGAAATGTTCACTTACCGTATAATCTGATTAAGCATATATGCTGGTTTATGGTTATTTATGTATATATGTACTGCCTCAACATTGTAGGTTGTGTATGAGCTGAGTTTAAAACTATTTTTTCTAATCACCCGTTAACCGGTTTGTTGTAACGACCCTATTATTATTATTTTTATTTTTTTTTGTTAAAAACAAGGTTGTCATTGCATGCATGACATATTTATTATGTGCGAAAAATTTCATTTAGAACATTTTATAAACGATGTCGTGAACTTAAATGTTCCTAAAATCCATTTCAATTAAAGGTAAACATCAATGAAATAGCGGAAATGAAATAACGATAAGTTCAAACTAATGGAAACATCCTAATCTAACCTATGAGTTACAATTTAAACATAAATGCAACTACTCTAACTTCGGTTCCATGACCTTCATAGCATCGTTAACATTCATATAGGATGTCTTATCTTTATTTAAAAAGAAGTAGTACGTGACTTGAGTATTTAAATACTTAGTAAGTAGCTCCACTATTGTGGCTGAGAAATGCAAAAAACAAGTAATCATGGTGGGACCTATTTTTTCATAAGAATATCATGGCATGGCCTTGGGTTCTACTTTCTAGTTTGGGCATGGTTGGGGAACCTATTTTTCATAAAAACATCATGGCATGACCTTGGGTTCCATTTTCTAGTTTGGGCATGGTTGGGGGACCTATTTTTCATAAAAACATCATGACATGACTTTGGGTTCTACTTTCTAGTTTGGGCATGGTTGGATGTGTTATACTTCTGGACCCACCAGGTTGGCTTGTATACGTACCCCTGGATCTAGCTCGTTGGGCTAGCACAGGCTCATGTTGTCAGACGCCACGGAGGGAAAAGACCAGCATAATATCATGAAGAACATAGATATCGTAAGGTATGCGTTCGTACTTAAATATAACGGAGAAGTATTCCGATGCACGTGTCATACAAAATGCATGAGGTCCCAGAACTTTAACACATGACATATATTCATAAAGCTAGTCATACCTCCATTCTTTTCTTGACATAGGGTTCTTATGAAACATATACACTTGATACGTGTCATATTGTTCATGGTTAACATACATGGTAATCGACTCCATATAGTATATTTGGAGGCATTTTAGCCATAGTGGGTGTAGACATGATTGATTAACATACATGGTAATCAACTCCATATAGTACATTTGGAGGCATTTTAGTCATGGTGGGTGTAAACATGATTTTGATGATCGGTCATACACCTCCATATTGACATAATAATAGTAAATGCTTATCTAACATGAAAACAAGTAAAATGGGTTTGGAACAGACATACATGGACAACATGTCTTGGACAAGCATGACTGGGACATCCGATATGTGGCCACATGCAACACGCCTTGGACAAACATAATCATGCCACAAAGCAAATCCTTCCTCAAATATCGAAACAAGATTGGGCAAGCAACTATGATTTATAATGGAGATTACAGGATATAGTCCAGTCCTCAAGGGTCTAAGTTCATCACCACATGACATAAAGCACCCATTGTTTTTCATCTATGCCAGACACAGGTATGATCTATTAGTGCCTCCACCAATTTATAATTGTCTGTTGCAGTCATAGGTATGATCTTTTCCCTTTGTAATTTTGAGTTTGATAATCAACCTTATAGATTGGGCAAGAAAATTATGCCTATCTTTGTCGAACCTTGCGAGAGCATCACATTGCTCTCATTCAAGACGATGCCACTTACACGTTAACTTCTTACTAACACATACTGCTACAATATCTTGCAACTTTGCAAGTCAAGAATTTCTTTAGCTCCAACCCGTACCGTTTGGGTTGGGATATGAACTTATTTAATAGGTTGAGTTCAAATAAATGAAATTTTATGAATTGGGTTATTCGGGATTCTAAAATTAGATTGGGTTGAGTCAAACTAACCTAAATTTATATATATATATATATATATATATATATATATATATTTCATTATTTACTTTCTATGTAAATGTAATTTTTAACTATTTGAAATATAATTTTTTAAAATATCTATTGAAATTGGGTTGCAAATCTTTAACTAAATGTTTGAAAATAAATAAACAATTGTTTTAAGCTATCTTCTTTCATTAAAGAAAATTGAATAAATAACTCAAACAACTTGAACCATTTCTTTCACGCGGGCATAAGTAAGGCCTAAGTAAGTCTTTTAGTAAGTTTATCCTTGTATATATCTATATCTATATATATCTTCGATGTTGTCCTTTCGAAATGTTTGCTTCAGCTGCAGTTACAACTATCAAAAAGCTAAGTTGGTTTGACAAGCCCAGATGTGAGGAAACAAAAGCAATAAAACAAAAATTACTTTTTCGGTATGTTACGTATGAATGCGTACACCATGATATTATGCACGGTCCTTTCTTTTATATTGGTTTTCGGTAGCGTGAGTTTATGCTAGCCCATAGTGAGGCCCAAGGAGTATGTATACAAGTCCGCCTAGTGAATTCATGCATCGTATATATAGAAGTACTATGCATCTAACCCTACCTGAAGAAAAAGTAAAGCTCAATTACATTGCATGTGTTTGCATTTTTTGACTCTAACATTGGGGTCATTTACTGAGTATTTTTACATATTGATCCTATGTCTATCTTTTTTTTTTCTAGATATAAGAAAAGACTCCATGTACAAATGGCGACATTATCTAGGAGACCATGGAATAAAGTCTTATGTCCATCAGCATTTGCATCATAGTCCTATTGTTAGGTGGTAGCGTTATCATCTTTAAACTTTGATAGGGGATGTTTTCGTTATTATTTCAGTTACGTTTTTACCATGTTTGTTCATGAACGTTTAAGCCCATTACAATTTTTAAGATGACATGTTTTAAATAGTTTTTCGCAGATAGTAAGTATAACATGCATATTAAAAAATAAAAATAAAAAATAGATGGGTGGAAAGTTACTTGGATGGCTGCTCAATCACGTAAAAATCATTATTCGTGGGTGTCTCGCAAAAATAGATGGGTGGGACAACGACGTCATCCGTGTTCTATATGCATGTGGTGATTGGAGCTGATATATGAGAAAAGAGGGTTGGGACAACGACGTCATCCATGTTCTATATGCATGTGGTGATTGTAGCTAATATATGAGAAAAGAGGGACTGACAACGATATGACTTCTTTTATATTTCTTTAATGTAAGTTTGCTAACCTTTAATTTTGTTTAATTCTAAATAAAACAAAGTTGATTCCAATTCTTCTACTACGTGAATGAAACATTCATTCTCAACATCAAAGATAGTTCGGGATAATCAATTAGTTGAGAAAAGTCATAGGAAAGAAAAATATCAAATGTAACAAGAGGGAGATGTAAGGGAATAGGAAGCTGGCCAAGCTACATTTGAATCTCAGGGTTATAAAGACGAGCTTGAGACTAGTAAATGGCAGAAAGACCATTTGGGTTGACGATAATCGGGAGACGAAGACGATGCCGATAATGGAGAAGCTGAAGAAGAAAATGTCGAGCCGAGAGCATCTCCTGTGGATAGAATATGTAGCACAAACACTGCCAGAACAGATCCAGAAGCTGAAGGGCTGTGAGATGGAAATATGAAGTGAACAGTCTGTTAAAATAGAAACAACAACTACTGGGGATGGGAGAAAATGTTAATGGAGAACCCCAAGTTTAGAAGTACGGAAGGGATAGAAGTGGCTGAAGGAACATCACAAAAGAACAGCCAACTATCAACAAGAAAAACGACCCAGGAATGACAAAACACAATCACAAGCATCTATTGATCGAGGGGCACTATTAGATGGAGAACTTTCACACCCAAATCAACCGACTCGACTTGAACCCGAGAAGCAGGAAACATATAAAAAGATAAAGACCCTGGAGATAAAGAGTAACAACCCAAGTCAACCGCTAGCCGATATTGTCCTATTTGGGCTTTCCCTTTCGAACTTCCCCTGAAGGTTTACAACGCGTCTACCAAGGGAAGGTTTCTACATCCTTATAAAAAATGTTTCGTTCCCCTCGCCAACCAATGTGGGATCTCACAATCCACCTCCTTTCGGGTCCTAGTGTCTTTGCTGGCACTCATTCTCTTCTCCAATCGATGTGGGATCCCCCAATCCATCCCCCTTCGGGGCCCAGCGTCCTTGTTGGCACACCGCGTCGTGTCCACCCCCTTCGGAGCTCAGCCTCCTCGCTGGAACATCGCTCGGTGTTTGGCTCTGATACCATTTGTAACGGCCCAAACTCACCACTAACAGATATTGTTTCTTTGGGTTTTTCCTCATAGGCTTCCCCTCAAGATTTTAAAATGTGTTTACTAGAGAGGGGTTTCCAAATCCTTACAAAGAATAGTTCATTTCCATCTCCAACCGACGTGGGATCTCACATAAAGTAAGTCTATATTTTCACAGTCCTGCACATCAGCATGAAGAAAAAGGAGTTGCTTCGAAACAAAAGATGAAATTAACGAAGCAAGAGAAGATGAAAGTCAACACACAAAGATTCCGCAAGGAGGCAAAAGAAGAGAAATGAACAAGATTCAAAGTAGTTTAAAATGCATACTCCAATAATTATTGCAGGGTCATCTCTTATCGCCCCCTTGTGGGTAATGTGTTTAACTTAATGAAAAGTAAAAGATGAGAGACTAAAATGCTGAAGCAGTAGAAGAAATTTCACACAAAATTCCCAAAATGAAAACGCTATATCATAATATAATGTAAATGGGCAGTTTGCTGTTAACATCACCAATTGGTGGAATCTTCAAATGGTTAGTACGCTCTACAGCCTATCGTCAAACTGCATTAAATACAGATTTAAAAACAGAGAAGTGAGTTGGCAAAGAAAAGACAATCAAGAACTTTTGACATTAAAAGCCTGCAACTAACGACAGCTAAACAATTATAATGAGAGGGACAACACAGCTATTTATGGTTCGCCAACTTTTATGGTGCCCCATGGCTGTGCAAAATATGAATTATTGATATTGATCGTACAACCAGCTATGTCATTCAGTTGAATGAAGACTAGATCAGTCAGAGGCAGTCCAATCGAAGTAATTCGAAACTCCGGGTGGAAAAGGTTAAGGCAGTAAAGTTATGACCAAGTCTTTTTACTCTCTAGAGGCAAACATTTAATACAAAATTTGGCCATGAATCAATAAAGGTTCTGAAATAGAATTATTAACAATATATATATGTTGAATAAGACATGAAGAAATGTTGAATGTGCAGGCAGAAACAATAATTCAAGACTTCGAATTCTCAAATTGCCAGAATGAGATTCCAAAATGTAATTTCTAAAATTGAAAGGTCTGTAACAGTCCAAGCCCCCAAACCCACCGCTAGCAGATATTATTGTTCTCTTTGGGCTTTCTTTTTTTAGCTTCCCTCAATGTTTCTAAAACGTGTCTGATAGGGAGAGGTTTCCACACCTTTATAAAGAATGTTTCGTTCTCCTCCCCAACCAATGTGGGATCTCACAATCCACCCCCCTTCGAGGCCCAGCGTCTTCGCTGGCACTCGTTTCCTTCTCCAATCGATGTGGGATCCTCTAATCCACCCACCTTCAGGGCCCAGCGTCCTTGCTGGCACACCGCCGCGTGTCCACCCCGCTTCAAGGCTCAGCCTCCTCGCTGGCACATTACTCAGTGTCTGGCTCTAATATCATTTGTAACGGTCCAGGCCCACCAGTAGCAGATATTGTTCTCTTTTGAGCTTTCCCTCAAGGTTTTTAAAATACGTCTGCTAGAGAGAAGTTTCTACACCCTTATAAAGAATGTTTCGTTCTACTCCCCAACCGACGTGTAATCTCACATGTTCTAAGACCTTGAATAACAAAGGACCATTGGTCAAGGAAATATAAAATGAGAAAAACGTAAACAATCCGCACAAGTTAACCTGATGTTGAAACACTCGAAGATAACAGAAAATTCAACATTAAAATAAAGACCGGGAGAGATGAAGTGTCCTGGGAGGCTATGGTAATGTCAAAGCATTTATTGGAGAAAGAAAAATCAACAAACCATCCCTGCTATTAGTCTGACACAAGTACAGCCCCCTATTCCTAAATAAATGTCAAAATGTGGTCAAAGGCACATTTTTCTAAGTCAACAAAAAGGAGCTTGACGAAAAAATAAAATATTGGGTAAATTCTATGCTGCCATTGCCAGTTCCAAGTTGCAAAAAAGAATTCAAACCTTTCTGGATGACCTTGCAATGGTCAGAATGCATGAACAGCGTGGACTTTTTAAGAAGCTAGTCCATAGTCAAAATGGCAGAACTAATGATAAAATAAACAGAAGGACCAACACAGTAGCATGCCTATTGATCAAGCAAGTAATATTTTCGTAGCAAAAAAGGGTGAGGGACAAAATTCATAGAAAATTTACCGTCAGAAAATTCCTTTCAATGGTTGTAAAGATGTGGAATAGAACTGAAGAGCTTCAATTTTCCAGCAGCAAGGCACCGAAATCGACTTAAAGCACAGGGCGCTCTCTTCTTCTGCTTACACAAACATTGTTTTAGTTTTCACATGGTATGAATCCAGAGACTGAGGTAAATCTTGTACTTTCCCTTGTCCTTCCTCACAACCACATGTCAGTGGCACCCACCTCCTTGAACCCAGATTCAAATGGTAACGGCCCAAGCCTACCGCTAGCTCCTCTCAAGGTTTTTAAAACGCGTCTGTTGGGGAGAAGTTTCCACACCCTTATAAAGAATGTTTCGTTCTCCTCCCCAACTAATGTGGGATCTCACAATCCACCCCCTTCAGGACTCAGCGTCTTCGCTGATACTCGTTCCCTTCTCCAGTCGAGGCCCAGCGTCCTTGCTGGCACACCGTCTCGTGTCCACCCCCCTTCAGGGCTCAGCCTCCTCACTAGCACATCGCACGATGTCTGGTTTTGATACCATTTGTAATGGCTCAAGCCTACCGCAAGCCGATATTGTCCATTTTAGACTCTCTTTTGGACTTTCCCTAAGGTTTTTAGAACTCATCTGCTAGGGAGAGATTTCCACACCCTTATAAAGAATGTTTCATTTTCCTTTCTAACCGATGTAGGATCTCACATAAATTTCTTGTTATGAACTCACCAATTCCCTACATACATGGCCCCAGAAATGTAATTCCTATGTTTTTATCCTTCCTCCAAGAATTGAAGAACTAAAAGACAATTATACTTTTTGAAAGAAATGTACTGCGAGGGGGGAGACAGACACTCTGTGTGGCCTCTCAATTGTCAGTTCGCAGAAGCAGGGAAATACAGCGTACAATTTTGAAGGGATTCCCTGCAAAATGGAAGAATGGGAAAGAGTTTTACATAAAATGTAATCCATAAGTCAAACGAAATGCGCAGCAAAAGGAACTCATTATATATGCAGAGCATTTAGAAATCATGTCCTAACATTGGACGTTCCATCTGGTTTTTCTTAATCAATCAAACAATCATTGCAGAGGATGTCAAATCTGTATTAATAGCATCAAGATCCAAAGAGAATTAACGCAGAATTTTAACAAATGGTATTCCTACCCCAACACAAATTGTTTGTATTTACCATGCTATAAATATCACAGAGAACAGCTACATCAACGAAGATGTAACACAGACAGAAAATTAATGGTACAAGCTTGAGGAATGTGAGAGTCCATTCCGTATCTAATTTCATTGTGGACTACACACTGATTCTACAAAGAAACTTCTCTTACCCTTTCGTTTATTTTACTCGTCCATTGTTCAAAGTTCTCACAACTCTGGAAGCCAACTATGAAGATGTTCTGTAAGCTGTGCAACAATCTGATATTTTCTATTCATGGTTATTTCCTCGTCCTAAAAAATCAAGCCCTTCTGTTCTTGAGCGTACAATTCGATGGAACACCTCTCTGATCTGCCGTTCCAGAGGATCCAAACCAATCTTCAAAGTTTCACAAATCTGAGATAGCTCCTGCACTCTTTGCCTCACCTCTTCTTCCCTATCATTCGTCAAGGGGAACTGTGCTGTATCAGCCAATTCATTCATAAAATGCGCAAATTGATCGATCTGATGAATTTCCTTTAACAACCCACAAGCATTTCTTCTTTCCCGCCTTCTCGATTCTTCCAAAATCCGATCGTGAAGTGAAAGCATTGGCGCCGCCCATGCGAACTGCCGGGGCAGCGAAAAATGAACATTTAAGCCACGGTCCTGGCAAGGAATCGCCGCTACCAGAGTCCACGTTACAAACAGCAATACCATGTTCATTGTAAAAACAGGGACTGCCAGGCCATTGGTAGCCATAGTCTCATTCGCCCTCGGTGCAGTCAAATTGCTCCCAATGGCCTGAAGCTGCCGAGCGGCCGACCACGAACGCGAAACGCTCCATGAAAGCGAACGGAAATGCCCCAAGAACCTATTGTCTCTGGTACCATTATTGCGTCCAAAAGAACGGTTTCTCTGTGCAATAGCCGGGGAATTGGCATCATTTTCATCGAGCATTGCAATCGCCAAGTCTATCAAAGCCTTCTTCGCGCGGCGAAATTGGCCTTCACCAAGAGTCTTCTTGTGACTAGAATCATCCAAAGCACTAAGCACAATCTCCAACAACTTCTGCCACTGCCTCAGCTGCTCAATCCCCTCTCTAATCACATTACAAACATCAAGCGCCTTCACGCTCCGCTCCAAGTAATCCGAAACCATCCTATCCATCGGCGGTCTACACATTTCCGCCTTCCGCGCAAACAAAATGATCTTAAATTCCTCCTGACAACAAATAAAAGCATCCAAAACCTTCCTAATCCACGAGAGCGACAAAATCTCCTCGGAAGAAACCGACGACAAATCCTGAAACCGTTGAGTGACCTGCTTCTGGAAGGAATCGAGGTCAGAAACGAAGGAGATGCCATCATGGGCGCTGCTCTCCATGGAATGAACTTGATCGCGGCGGAGACTGAAGATCGAACGGCCAATGTTGGTAAACGGCAACGAAGAACTCTGAAAATCAGTAGCAGGCATCCTTACATGAACAAGAAGAGCTCAAAATTGAATCTAAACAGAGAAACAGAATCAGATTGTGAGAATTTCGAATTTGAGAGCATGGAAAGAAGGAAGTTGAGAGAGAAAATGAGAGTTGAATGATGAACCCTAACGGAGGCAGAGGTATTTATTGGGAGAAACAACGGACCGCGTATGTACGGTTGTTGGAATTTCGACGGTGGAAATGTCCAAAAGGTCAGAAAAATAAAACGCCCTAATTTTAATTTTTTTTTTTTTTTAAAACCTATATTTATTTTATCTTAGTCTCCCAAGTTTTATTTTGGTTTATTAATTTTCTATATTTTCTATTAATATTAAATTACAAGTTGTGTGTTTATTTAATTTTAAAAATATTTAATACATTTTTAAATTTTAAACTTATATTACCTCCGAAACAACCTTGATTTAAAGTCGAGACAAGTCAGCTAGAGAGTGAACATGCATGTACGGGCGGTATGTATGGCTAAATAACCTTAGCTTCTGCATGTTGTGTTCGATCGTCAAACGAGAACCTCATCGAAGGGTCGACAAATCCACAAAGCTGGACAAAAAATAGAAATGAGGCTTAAGTTTCTTATGACTTATCATGAGCGTGTCAAGATCACGACGACTCACAGTTCAAAATGAGATACATGTATCACATAACTCGTTTAGATATCATATCATAAATTTGGTATCTAATAGATACCGACTTTAAAATTAAATAACAAAATTTATAATTTAATCGAAACTAAATTGATTGAGTCATGAAATTGTAACATTTGTTCGTGCATACATCAATGAATACATGATGCGTAGATGCGTAGGTATTGACTATTTTTTCATATGATTAATAAAAAATAAATTAATAATTGATTTTTAAATCAAATAAAAGCAGCCAATTGAGTTTAATTAATTTATAAAAAAGATTCCTAATGTTGGATTATTTTTATTTTATTTTTTATTTTTTTGTTTTTTGCTCAAATATTTTTGGGTTTTAAAAAGAAAAATATAGAAAAGGTTGAATTGTCAAAGAAGTATTTAAAATAAAAGAAAAACAAATTCATGTTGACAATTCTATCATTTAATTGTGTATGTTTTTTTTTTTTTTTGTAAAATTAAAAAAAAAAGTCAATAAATTATAATTTAATTTCAAACAAATATATTTATCGTTATTTATAAACTTGTTGTTGGTTTAATTCATATTTTAATTTAGAATTTTTTAATTATTATTTTAATCTTGTAATATACCTTTTTTTTCATTATTTACTTGATGTGTTTGTTTTATAATAGAGTAATATAAATAAATTTTGATTATATGAAATTAGCAACAAAAAAAAAAAAAAAAAAACTTTTTAAGTAAATTTTTATTTTTGAATTTTGTGTCAAATTGTCGTTATTTTTTATTTATTTAAAACAATTTACTACGGGAATTATCTTCGTTGAGTTTGATTAGAATTTTTTTTGGATCTGTCCGAAATTTCGAATCGATTATCTATAAATTGTGACTGGAACAATCTAAATAAAGTTTACCATCTTTGATTGAGTGAGGTTATCGAGTTATTTTTTTATTATTTATTTTTAAAAATATTCGCTTATTTATAATATATGTTATATTAATAATTAAAATCTCATGAAATTCAATCAAAACATTTACGAATCACAATATATCAATTATAAACATCAAATATTCTTACTTTCTAAAAAATAAGATTGGGTTGAAGTCCTGTTTTTAGGTTGGTCGAGTTGGTCGGAAAAAAAAATGAATTTTTAATTTTTAAAAAATTTAAATAAACCTAAACGAAAAAAAAAATCCAATTTAATTTTTAAGATTTGAATTATAATTTATTTTAGAAAGTTATAAAGAAAGTTGAAACTAACGGCGTCGTTTGTGAACTTTTACGCGCTGAAAACGCGGACCGAACACACGCTGAACGCACACGGACATCCAACGGTTCATATTTGAAACAGACTTCCACGCTTCTCGTTCTCAGCCGTCGATTAATCTTCACGATTTTTACGCTCCAATCATTCCCCAAAGACTTTTTTAACGTTACTTCAATTATTATCAACTAACTCTCCTCATACTCTTCTATTTTCGCCTACGGAATCCTTCAACTTTAACTCTGTGGACCCCACCTTCAATTTATTATATTTTTTCGAAAATAATTAATTTAAAATATTCTTAAATTTTTAACAATTATCCATTTAAATATAATTATTAGTTTATACGAGTTTTTTTTTTCTAATTTTTAAATAATCCTTCTCTTCGACTGTTTTTATCTGGAGAGGCGGCCGAAACTCTTTTTTCTTGAAACCAGAGGATGAGCAGCGGTACCAAGGCGATGAGCTTGAGGATGGAGTCTGAGGTGTCGGGAGGACTTGCATGTGCGCTTCTAACGAGGATACCTCAGCGAGATCCTGAGCATTGTTTGGGAAAGTTAAGAGAGCTTTAATTAGTTGGGTTAAGTAGGGTCGAACTTAATCCAACCCGATCATAAATTTTGTGCGCTGGATTAGTTTGAGTTGTTCGAATAATTTATTCAGATATTTATTTTAATTAAAGTAAAATTCTAATTCTTAAAACGCCTATTTATTTATTTCCAAACGTTTAATTAAGATTTATAACTCAATTTCATATATATTTGGAGACAAATTGTCTTTCAAATGATTAAATTTGATTTTAAAAGTTACTCGAGAATAAATAATAAAAAATAATAATTATTATGAAATTAACAAAAGTAACTGTTTTTGTCCTATTTTCTTATAACTTAAAAATACAAATATGTTTTTAAAAAAATTAAATAATAAAATAATTATTCATTGAAATTATGATATTCTATGGGAGATTATTAATGCATTTAACCATTTGAAATATATAATCTTATAAAGTAGATATAAATATTTAACAACTTGTGCAATTGACAATAAATAAATTCAATTGGATATTATTGTCTAATTTTTATCTTTAAAATTCAACCCTTTTTTTTAATGAAAAATCAATATTAAATTTACACATTTCAATTTATCAACAATTACTTATATATTATTAATAAAGAATTAGACGAAAATATACACGTGTGTATTTTTATTGAATTATTTAAAAATTATCTACTTGGTTTGATTTTATTTTAATTAGCCTAACTTTCAATTATCATTATTTAATGGACAAATTAAATATAGATTGATTAAATGATGTGGAAATAATAGTAAATCTTATATTTAAAAAACAAAGTCAAAATTTAAAAAATTTAAAAGGTAATTTTTAAAATTTGACTAAAAACCCCAATATTTTTTTTTTCTTCTAGTTTTTTTAATTGAGTATTAATTATCTAGTAATTATTATTTTTATTTGCATTATTCGATTGCTGGATTAATCTAAATATTATATTGAAAATTGCAATGAAATTATAATTTTAATAATTATATTTAAATATAATACAACATATAAATAGGAAAAGAACAAAAATTAAGTAAAGAAGAAAATAAAGAGGTAGAAATAATAATTATTTTATATTGACTATTGCCAATTAAGTTTAGAATATATTATTAAAAGAAAACATTTGGATTGAATTTTAGCTTCTAAGGGAGGAATTAATTGTTATTATAAATTAACTATTAATTATTACATTATATTATAATTTTTACACTTTTGGATCAAACGTGTTGGTGGGCTTGAGCTGTTACCCAACGAAGATGCTGGGTTTTCAAGGAGGGTAGATTGTGAGATCCCACTGTTGGATGAAAGTCTCACGTCCGCTAATTTAGGAAATGATCGTAGGTTTATAATAAAAAAAAATAATATCTCCATTGGTATGAGGCCTTTTGTAGAGGCACAAATCAAAGTCATGAGAGCTTATACTGAAAGTGGACAATATCATACCATTGTGGAGAGTCGTGTTCGTCTAACGTGGTATTAGAGTCATGCCTTAAACTTAATCATGTCAATAGAATCCTCAAAAATCGAACAAAAGTATTATGAGCCTCGAAGGCGTAGTAAAAAATGACTAAGACTTCAAAAGAAAAGGAATCGAGTCTCGATTAAGGGGAAGCGTACTTTGTTCGAAGGTCTCACATCAACTAATTTAGGAAATGATCATGGGTTTATGATCAAAGAATACTATCTCCAATTCTATTCCAGTGGCTCATATCACCAACAAAAAATTTAGATTGCTCGAGTCACCAATTCAACTAATCCAAAATTTCGACAATTTTTACCACCGACGCTACTCGAACTTGTGTAATAATAATTAAAATTTGTGAGATGGGGACACGTGGCAAGTAATGAAGCGGGTGTTGAGCGACTGGGTCTTGAGCTTTCAATTGTCGAACCAGAGTGGAATTTACTAATTTGCCCCCATCTAGGGACGAAGAACAACGAAAGCGTCAAATCATTTATGATAATTTAATTAAATAATATTGTAATATTGGAGTTGTCAACGTCAGTCAACGTCAAATCAAAGGAAAAATAAAGACTTTTTCGTATTGGGATTATTATGGTACGGAGGACTGAGGTGGGACCCATTCCATGAAAAAGGACAAACTGTGGACCCCACAGTATAATAATTATTTATTTATTTATATATATATTAAATTAAACTCCTCCAGCCATCTTCTTCCGTACGACAAAACTCTGACAGCTGTATGATTTTTTTGTTAAGAGTATTAATTATGCACATGTGCGAACACACACGTTGGGGTCAAGTTATTATTTACTATATATGCACTGTATTATTATTATTATTATTATTATTATTATTATTATTATTATTATTATTATTATTATTATTATTATTATTATTATTATTATTATTATTATTATTATTATTATTATTATTATTATTATACGATATTTTGAGTTTTTTTTTTAAATTTTAAATTTTAAATTTAGTCTACAATTAATTATATATTTATTTTTATAATTTATTTTTCAAAAACTATTAAAAATAGTTTTTAACTATTTATGAAGTAATTTTTTAAAAATATATATTTAAATTGAGTTGTTAATTGTTATTAAATGTTTGAAAAAAATAATAAATGGACATCAATTCCTACGTTTCGGACTTTCTCGGAGCTGAATTTGACTTTATATTAAGGCAATTAAGGTGAAGGCTCGACATAAGTGAGAAAGAACTCGATGGATGAAAGCAAACTAAGTTGGAAAGATAACGTCGGTTGAGGCCATCCATGTATGTGGCCCTACTATCGTCTCGGTCGGAAGACTTGTTTTATGTATGTGTCATGTATGTTGTTGTGGTATTAGGATGTGTTATGATAATGTTAGGATGGTATGATGATGTGAGTTGATATGATATTATGATGTGTATTATCATGATGTTTTGATGTTATGATGATGTGATGTATTACGTTACTATGATACATTAAGATGATGATGCATTATGATGTGGTGGCATGAGATGCATGATAATGATATCTCATGTTACGATGATGTGCATGTATGAAATGTCATGTTGCATTATGATGAGTTTTCTAATGCACAACCCCTAAATGATGTTATAAATGATGAATGTAAGAAGGTTTATGCATGCATGTTACCTAGAGTAATATGTAAAGGATGTGTGGAGTTGTGTAACATAGATGAATTTTAAGCTGAAAAGTATAGTGACCTCATGCATATTGTATGCTCATTTACATCATGATACGTCCCCATTTATGATGATGAGTACGGACGTTACACTATGATGATGATGATCATCATGCCTTGCATGATATTTAGGGTTTTTTGTACCTCCGGACGTTCGGCTACAGCCAACTAGCCCAATTATGATGGGCCTAGGGGGTGTGGGTCGTGTGTAGGGAAGTACTACACATCCAATTTGTCCGGATTGGAGGCCACCTCTATGATGGTTTTAAACGATAGGTCTCTAATCATGATTGCATTCCCTGATCTCAATAGTGAGGTCACTTACTAAGTATTTCTTAAAATACTCAAGCCGTGTGCTACTTCTATATTTCAGGTAAGGCAAGGTATCTTTGTACGGTTGACGGTGACATTGCAATTAAAGACCATGACACATGCATAGGGAAGTCACATTTAATTTCGTAGATTTGAGGTTAGTATAGGACATTGCTGTTTTATATTTTCTTATGTTTATTTTAATATTTTCTTTGTATTGTTTAATACCTCTCTCTTACATTACATATGTAAGTCCATGACATTGTTTTACGAAGTCGTTTTAAATTATTTCCACACAAAATTATGATAGCAACTTTAAGTTAGTAGAAAATTCGAGTCTTACAAATTTGATCAAACTTAATCAATTTGGAAGAAATTCCTTTTTCTCTCATATTTTATTTCAAAATACTATAATTCTTAATAATTATTACTAAAAATAAATTATAGAGTAATAAATAATAAAATATCATAAATAAATACTATAATTCTATGATCACATGTGAAATTCTTACATAATTCTATATTAAGAATAATATTTGTTTAACTAAAAATACTATAATTCTATATTAAGAATAATAAATAATAAAATATCATAAATAAATTTAACAAACAAGAAACAATATTTTAATTCTATTGTGTTAATTTAATGAAAGATAATACAATCTAATTTAAATGAATTAAATATGTAATTTATTGGTTTGACAATTAATTAGAAAGTGGCATACTTGTAAATCTAAAATGTTTTATTTTTTATTTTTTATTGTAAATGTATGGATGGAAATACGAAATCTTTGATTTTATTATTGATATATACCTTTTAACACCATAATTTTTTGTTGTGTTTAAGTTGATATTTAAAAATTTGATAAATACATCAAATAATTATTAACATTTTTCAAATAAAAAAGAATTTTAAAATTTAAATAAGTTAAAAAGAAACATTTAATTTACATCTTATTATCCGACAACATTCTATTTGTCATAAAATTTAATTGATCAACTTGCTTTTCCATCGAACATTTATTTTGGATTTCAATAATTTTCGAAACAAAAAAAGTTCGACAAATCCTACTACTTCTGGTCTTGAAGTTTCTACGCTTAAAAAAAATAATTTGGGACGTATCGCTCAAATCATTGTTGAAGTTTCCACGCTTGAAAAAAACAACTTGGGACGTATCGCTCAAATCATTGATCTAGTACTAGATGTACCTTTTCTCCCGGGCAAAATGCCTAATATTTACAACGCTTTGATAGTTATAGGTCAAGATACTACCGGTCAGGAACTTGAAAGTTGACTCATTCAAATGGGATAAGTCAACAATGAGATTTGATTTCATTGAATGGTACCGACGAAATCGAGTGCGAACTCCCATATGTTATGGACCAATTATTAAACAAGTTAAAAGAGACTTACCAATTAAAAGTTAACACAAAATTAAAAGTTCATAGATATATAAAAACGAGGCTAACAAAACTTTCAGACATTTCACATAAAAAGTTCTCGAACTAAACTTGTAATTTAACAACAAAAAGTTATGTTTACACTAAAGACGAGCTTTTCAGATGGGCGTAGACTCGAATGTTTACCGTCATCTAACTAATGAACCCAACTTAGAAAGCCATATCCTATAATTTCTCATTCACCAGATCCACAAACTTACCCAATCTACATTAAGAGAGTATGGAGTTCTAAATAATAAAGGGGGTAAACAAAGCAGCACTGTTTGAAACAGCATAATAAATGACAAAGACAAAGGTATTAGCAACTTCCAGTTCTTTTTTTTTTTTTTTTTTTGTTTTCCTTTCAGGTTCTGTTATAAAAGAAACCCTTTACAAAATAGAAGACCTAAAGAAATTTCCAACAAATAAAGTAAAGGCCATTGGTAGCCAGGAACTTAGGCATGTTCTCACCTGGCTGATAAAGCTTAGCACCAATTGGCGATCCCCGAGATCAGTAATGTGAATCATGTGCGGGACTATCGGCATGCATGTCCATCGATGAGTCGTTAGAGCTGACTGAATTAGGGTCAGCATTCTGATGCTGAAGAAAGTTGGGTTCATTGTTTCGAGTGGCTCCGTTTCCTCCCGACATCCCACTGTTTGGGTAGTGAGCTTCCTGAGCGATGTGATACTGCTGCAAACTCCGGCGAATGGGGCTTGATAGAGCATTTGAGAAGACTGAACTTTTGGAATGGTTATCAGAGTGCTCGGTTCGACTTCCTTGACCAGTGGTTGCTTGCGCAGAAAGACCTGAAGCTGGGAAGCTTGAGTTTGTGAACTGCATTGTTGGTTGAGCAGGTTGATGTTGGTGGACTGCTGCTGCTCTAGGGGACATTGACGGTTCCTCCCCACAATAATCCAACTCGTTCTGCAGAGTATGGAATTCAGAAAACTCATACAGCTAAAAAGGAAATCAAGCAAAACCTACGCTAAACTCGTTAAACCCGAGCACGAATGCAAGTACACACAAACCTTGAGTTAAGAGATCTTTCCATCTTAAAATGGTGAATCAATGGCTTCTAAAGTTCATAAGAACAGTAAATTGCTAACCTAAGAAGCACGGATACAAATACAAGATATGGATATGACACGACACCGACCCAGTGACACGTCATTTTTAAAAATCTAGGACACGAACACGGATGGGACACATTTATTAAAATATATATATCATTTTGTACCAGAAGGAAACACCTTTATCTCCTTTCTTTTGCCACATCAATGTAAAAATCTAATCCATAATAATTTTATGATAAATCCCTTCAACTGGACATTCAAAGCATCACAAATCACATATAATCCATCCTCGCTTATTTATACAAATTAGAGCCAATGAAAAGTTTCTCTCACCCAAAGAACTACTGGTAATACATTAAAAACACCAACCAAATAACACTTCTTCACTAATTTACAAATCCCAAGTTCTCTATTAGCTTGTTAAAGAGTAATCTTGCAAAGGGTACTGCATAAGGTCAATTAAAACTTCTTCCCACCAAAGAAGTTGCATATAACGGACAGAAATGGAAGGAAATGGAGAAAAAGCAAGAACCAGCCTTTTCTTCAACCTAGAAAAGCTCCTTGCCAATCAAAAAGTAGGAAAAAACTTGTTCCCCACAGAACAACTACTTAATGCCATACTTCAAAGAGCTTTACAATAACCATAGAACCAATAGGTGATGAAAACCAAAACACAAACGTGAGTGGACAGTAAATGAAGCCCAGGAAGCTAAAAAAGAACCGAGGGCACAATACCATGAAGGACACCAAAGGGACCAAGTGGACAATGAACAAATCCGAGGTTCCAAACTTAAGCGATGAACCAGAGACTCAAAGCAACGTGTGTTGACGGCAGCAATGACTGTTGTGACGATGATGGCGATGCTGGCTAAGAGGACACACGGCAATGACGGCAATTAATATGGCTGACGGCTGAAGGTTAGGCTAGTTTCAAGTTGGTTGGGTTTTGGGGACTTGAGAGGCCAAAGGATTAGGATGCAAGACAGAAAGAGAGAGAGGACAAACAGAGGATGCAAACATGCGGCAGCGAATGGACAGCAGTGGCAACATCAGAGATGACTAGGTTGAGGTTGAAGGGACGAGAAGGGGAAGAGACGCGAGTTAATCACCTCCAAGGATGAGGTGCAAATCCGGACACATCTACTAGTTTTAGCATAAGCTTCTCAACAAAGGGTCTTATTATTATACGAAACTACTCAGGAATCCCTCGAACATATGTACCATATAGCAAGGCAAGCTACCAGTTTACAGCTAGCTAGGCCCAACAAAACAAGTTGATGAGTGTTACCCCCTAAAGCCTCATTTAGTGAAGTTAGTTGTTATTGCATAAGCTTTTTCGAAAAGTTCAAAACAAACCTAGCAGATTCAAAACTTTGCCTATATACAAGGAAGCTGCTAATAACAAAGTGTTAAACATTAAAGATGATTAAAGGGGCATAATTTTGTCCAATATAAAAGAATTCAATAAATGAATATCCTAGCCCTTTATCTAATTCCATCAAAACGATCTCCCAATGATGTCATAGCCTATTATTGTAGCCTTTTTGTTGGTTTGGACTCCTTTAGTGTGAGTCATTTTTGTAATGCTCTTATTCTTTCATATTTCTACAAAAGTTTGGTTTCTTAATTAAAAAATATACGAGTATACCCAGGGAAAGGATCTTAACCCCAGACTTGTTGACGAGGACATATTTAAGTTAGAAATACAACCCCTTCATCCATTTTTTCCAAGCCAAACCAAAACCCATTTCACGGAAAAAAGAAAGCATCTAAATAGTTGCAATCCACCTTGAATGCATCTGGTGTTATCTTTCTAAACCCGTATGTAACTACGATCTTGTTCATATTAGACAAATTAGGAGTCCTCTTCGTAACCCTTTAGCTTGAGGGAATATCTCACCTCCTCGTTTTTGTTTTGATTTATCCTCGTTGATATATTCTACAGTTCCCTTGAAAAAATATTTTTTAGAAAATACAAACTTCTCACTGATATAATAAAAAATAACACAAATGTTCAAAGAAATCCCAAAAAGGAGTGAAATAAAGCAAAGTAAATAAAAAGAAAACCTAGATCTCTAATGAAGGGAAATAAAAGCAACCTGAGCCATATAAATATTATTTTGGAGAACGATGAAACACAAATTACAAAGTGGACATCATTTTGAAGCTGTGAAGAGTTCATTTGAGGAAAGAACATCTAACTTGGGAGGAAATCAGATCATCAAATATTGTGTGCCCCCTTGGTCTACATTCTCTAAAAAGAAGCTAGACTACATTCGACTTATGTTATC
The DNA here is from genome assembly GCA_033971965.1 of Cucurbita ficifolia. Lineage (NCBI taxonomy): Eukaryota > Viridiplantae > Streptophyta > Magnoliopsida > Cucurbitales > Cucurbitaceae > Cucurbita > Cucurbita ficifolia. The sequence goes on from CM066970.1 coordinate 6,156,714, forward strand.
AATTCTGGTTGAGGTGCCTTCTAGTAATTTCCTAATCAGGGCCTACATTCTCTATGAAGCTAGATTGTGTTCGACTTACATTATCAATTCTAGTTGAGGTGCCTTTTAGTAATTATCTATTCAGGTTCTATTGTGCTTCTTCAAAAGGGAGAACGCGATTTTTTTTTTTTTTTTTTTTTGTAAGAAACCAGTACGCATTAACAAAAAAGCGGGAACAGCCTATGGAAGACAAACTAACTCAAATGCTCAAACAAAGATGAAAATGAAAGAAAAATGTAAACTGACCCGTATGTAATTAAGTACATCAGCTGTTGTCACTCTAGATCCACCTTCTTGTTGTCTAAACATCCATTGATAAAGCTTTTCCTGAAAACAGCATCAGATAAGGTAACACATTTTAATGAAACAGATTAATGACATAATTTGTAAACATATTGTATCACACTAGCAAAACTAGAACTAAAGAAGACATTCCAAAATTGGCTGTTCTTTAAACAAGAAACAACCTTTTCATCGTAGATTAAAAACAACAACAAAATGCTCATGGATACAACCTCCCAGAGGAAGAGAGAATAATAAAGCAAACAAAATAAGGGAGATAAAAAATCCCTGATAAATCCAGAAGACATGGCCCAAAATAAAATAAAACAAAACTAAAAAACAGTATCCACAAACGCATAAGAACAAAAAAAGAAAAGCCACCAACAGAAAGAGCTCCAATGGAACACCTCCCTAAACAAACCCAACTGCCAAATCATCAACCCCAAGAGCCTCAAAACAAAACGTTGACGAGAGCCAATCCCTACTAACAAAACAACAAACCAGCCCACCAATATCAATGCCAATCCCAGCACTTGGTCCGCACTAGTCCCCTTAGGAATAATAAGGAACTACAGTGATTCCCAATTGAGCAGAAAAGATTTTGATTGCTATTTTGAGTGAACATTGCAAAGTACATTGGTCATAGTTTCATGATTATTTTATCTCAGGCAAACGATTTGCCTGTAACTATTCAATATCCTTACGCAAAAATTTTCTCACTCAATCTTTCCTTCCGAAAAAAATTATCTTGAACCATCCATTTCATCTTCTTTTCGTAATGATCGACTTTCTTTCAGTTATTTCTTTCGTCTTTCCTTTCTCTTTTTCTTTTACAGAGTGAAATCAGGGAGAGGAAAATAGCAGCTCGACCAGTTAGAACTTCTGATTTCATAACCAACAACTATGGATCCTTTCCTACACTCGTGAACAGATAAAACCTAGTCCACCTAACAAAGTTTAATTATTCATTAAGTTGAATAAAACCAAAAGCAAAAAATACTTCAGAGCTTCACAGTCTTAGAATCCGAGCTTTAATTGAGAAAAATGAAAGAGAGTACAAAGGCACACCAGAAAAACTCAACAAGGAGTCTAAAAGTAAAATGGGTTCCAGTCCAAAATAATAACACCTACTTGATAAGTACGAAAAGTCTCATAAGCAAACACCTCAATGAGGTGTTAAATCTAATATCCCAAGTTGCTTCCCAAGATCTCTCAACCCCTGCAAAAATTCTATTGCTTCTCTCAAGTCAAATACCCCATAAAAACGAAATGAAACAAGCATGCCAAAAGACTTTCCCTTAGCTTGTAAGGGAGGGGACAACACATCCTCCTCAATCCAATCTTTTGTCCCAAGCCAAAGAAAGGACTCCAGATAGAGACAAAATAGATGACACAAACTGACATTTCCAAACAAAAATGATCAAGATCCTTTTTAATGCATTGAGAGAATGAACCATTGAGGCCCCAAATAGAAGAAGAGCACCTTAAAACGTGACCAAGGTTTTTGAATTTTCCATGTAAGAGTTGTCAGACAAAAAAATGATTTTCTTTGTAACTTTAACCTTCCGAAGTGAGAACAAAGGGGACCACGGGCATAAGAGTGAAGAGAAGGAACACTCAAAAGATCGAAAAGAGAGTAACAAGGCTTATTGCAGCCAAGCATTTATAGAAACGTTGATTTTTTACTTCCAAGAAACTGATCTACTAAATTTTAGGTATCAGTATTGCTGTTTAAGATAAAGCCCTAAGAAGTTTCTTAAATCAAACTTGATTTTTATTTATTTTTTAAATAATGCCTTAAATTATTTTATCTTACATATCCATTCAACGATGTCTTGTATCCATTTATAGTGAATATAATATAATTCTTTACTCCTAGCCTAATCATTAAACATCCCAAGACATCCCATCAGAACAAAGCATAAACATGAATCATTCAAATTAGAAACAAAAGGGAAATGTAGTACATTCGACTCTATGTGATTCCTTAAACAATGTTTTCAAGGAATCACTTTAACGTTCTTAAAGATGAAAAAGTTCCTCATCACAATGAAAAACCAATGTATATACTCGATTTGGAATCAAATGGTACAGCGCAGAACAATAAGGGTGGAAAACATTATAGATATAGCCACTTAGACAAACGTCTATGAACATTCAAGGCTTTCATTATATTCTAAAATCCATCAACTTCCTTCTGATTTTTACATCTAAATGAAGATTTGTGGTTGACAACTAAATAATTACTTTTGGTCTACATCTAAAACAGAATTTGTCCACATGGAATGGAATGGGTTAAGCGTACGATTCTCATCAATTTCATCCCTTGAAGCATCAACCACTGCAACTCAATTATCAAAAAGATTCATTCTAGAAATGATTAACAAGTTCTTCTAGCAACAACACACCTTTTTCAAAACCAGCCCTAAACATATTTGTTATACAAAGGAACTTGAAGAAGCTCAACAAGAGAAAATATTAGCCATCGCGCTGGTATAAAAAGAATGAAACTTACTCTTCTTCTCCAATTTAAACTCAGAGATAAAAGAATCAAAAAATGAACTAGTTAAAAATAACTTGCTGTCTATCTAGAGCTGCAAAATTCTATCAACTAAACTCCAAAAATCATGAAAATAAGAGAAAGAAACAGAAGAGGATGTTTCTTTGCATTCTACATTCACGAATAATTGAAGATTACCATTTTTTTTTTCATATTAATGAAAGGAGTATAATTTCAAAGAGAATCGGAAAGGGAACACCAAAAAGGGCAATAAAGCTTAGTCAACTCGAATAATGTTGTCCTACTCTTGTTCCTTCTCATTCAATATCTTCTCTATCCATTAGCCAAAGCCTTCAAAATATTGATCTGAAGAAACTTGGCATCGAAAATGTCAAAGCTAAAAAAGAAAGAGAAAGAAAAGTCATAGAAAATCTATTTATGTTCTCTTAATTTGATCTTCTCATAAACAAAATCATCAACTATGTTGTTTTTTTCCTGGTATTCCTCTAATCTCCAATCCCCATTGTCTTTGGTTGTTTGACTTATCTTCCTAAAGTACTTGTATCAGTGTAATTCAGAAAAGCAAAAAAGAACCAAAATGCTTCGTTCAAGTTTTGGCAGGATTTCTGAGAACATTGAGAATATGGTTTTAAAAAAACTACAAAATGCTTGTTGATCAGGAGATATCAACACATGTACCAGTAGTAGAGATTAGCCCCAAGAAGTTTCCTAAACAGACCTTGATTTTTCTTTCCATGAAATCAAGGCTTGGTTTAATTTCACATTATATATCCATTCAACTATGTCTTGCATCATTTATAGTGAATACAATAGCATCTATTATGTTAGCCTAACCATCAAACATCCTTAAAGAACGAAGGATAAATACGAAACCTTCAAATTTGAAGCAAAAGGACAACATATCACATTCGATTCCAGTCATCCCCTTAGCAAAAGTTAACCATAAATAGACCCTCTCATCACAATGCATGAACGCTATAAATTTCCAATCAAGAATCAAATGGTTCAAGGCAGAACAAATAACGATGGAAAATAGTGTAGCCAAATAGACAGATAAATACGGACATTTTATACTTTCATCGTATTTCACAATCGAATGCTCAGATTTTTAAGCAGAAATAAGCATGATTCATACTACCTTAATCCTCAGAATACATTAAACTACCCGGAATCGTTCAAAATAAGAACTCATATCAAATAGAGAAGTTACAAACAATAACCAAAAACCGCGTCTAACAAAATCAATTTCATGCACACAAAAGAGAAACAGAAAAACATGATAAAGTCCAAAAGGGGGAGAGGAAAAGATGAAATTCCACACCATGGCATGACGTTCTCCGGCTTGAAAAGAAAGCTTCTGGTGGTTCATAGCCTGGGTGTAAAGCTGCGAGAGAGAGTTGGCCCCGCTGCAAAAAGAGGTGTACATGGTCCGATCTACCTCGTCGAGGCTGGTAGCAATAGATTTCCTCTTCTTAGCCATAACGGAGGGATTAATCGTCTTCTCCGGTGAGTGAAGGCTCTGATTCCGGCGGATATGGCGGATTCCTTCTCACAGTGAAGATGAAGATTTTGAGAGGATTGGGGGAGGATTGGGATTTGGGGAGGGCCAAAGGGCGACTGGTGAGGGACTCGGGACGCTTGTATTCCTTGTTTTTTTAATGCGTTATTTAAATTCAACCGGGTCATGATTGGAATTCAACTCCATCTTTACGTCTTACGTCTGATTTTATATCAATTAAACTATATTCAAGTTGATATATAAAAATTTTAAAATTATTAATATAATCTTCTGCAGTTTCATATGGGAAAATCATATACAAGAATAATATTAAAGTTTATAATATAGGAATAAAGCTTTGTATCTTATATCGATAATAGAAGAGCTAACTATCAATGTAGTTTCATGTCCCTCTTCAAAACCGGTTTATAGAATCACGGCATCAACTCAATAGAAATACTCATCCTTAACACAACTACCTATGTAGTCTCTAAGGATCGATTTACAGAATTACGACCTCAGCCTTTGTCCCATTCCTACACTCAATAGGTGCACTCACCCTAAGCGGTCTACCTACGTAGTCCCAAGTACTGTCCAAGACCAGTTTAGAGAATTGCAATCACTACCTTGACCCATTTTTACACTCAATAAGAGTTCTCGTCTAGAGCTAACTACTAGTGTAGTCTCAAGTCTGGTTACAGAATCGTGACCTTAGCCTCGACTCGATCCTACACTCAATAGTAACTGAAGTTGCATTGATGTTTTGTTAAGCTTCTTTAATCATACTTAGATATCATGGAGGTTTACTATATCCTTAAGGACGTCTAAGTGGTTTAGTCCTCATCTCGCATTTTCAGGACGCTCGAGGTTAGCTATTCAGGGGCTAATTCAATCTCTAAATGCACTCAGGTCTAGACCTCTGATCACCACTCACGCTCCTAGGGTACTTAGCTATTAGAAACGTACTAACCTATGTAACCATATAAACTGCTCTAGCTCTAGCGCCCCAAGCGTAGCTCGGTTTACTCATGTATGCTTTGTTAGGGAGATATTCTTATCAATCACAAGAATATAAAACTAAATCTATTCATCCAGACAAGTTTATTAAGGAGATATTCCTATTGATCACTTAAAGCACGAAAAATATGATCTATTCATTCAGACATGTTAGGAGATATTCCTATCAATCACCTAATATACAAAAATCATAATTCATAAATTCAAGTAAGCTCAACAGGTAGATAACATTTATCAACTCACAACATCTTGTCCACCATTCTGACGCAGCATAAGGTATTAAAAATAGATATGCAACTTAAATTCTCATTATGGGGCATTTCAGTAATTTTTCATAACATACATAACATTCCCATCTAAATTGCCTAATTTGAGTCCTAAACGTGCATATTCTAACCAGCTAAGGAAAGATATACTCGCATGCTAGCACGTCCTAACAATCCTTACAAGTATTACTTGAAAAAGACCAAGTGGCTACTTACTTAGTGAAACGTGCCCTTTCCAAGCTTGCTTTTCCGTGTGTTGGAAGCTCCAATTTTCCTAAAAGTTCACTTCTAGGTCCTATTTTAAGTAAAGTTAAGGCCAATATCCAAATCAGAATGAAAAATAGTCAAACAGAGGTGAAATGGGTCGAAAAACTCATTCTCACACGCAAAAGAGGTTCCCCACGTGCGCAAACCATGTGCGAGTAGCTCATGTGCCGAGGAAGGTTAAGTGCGCCTTTGGCATGCCACGTGTTGCGCACTGGTTGATGCTTTCGATATGGGGGCATGTGGTTGATTTCGGAGGCGCACGATTAAGCTTACATGATTAAGATGATGGTTCCTCCGTTTAATTCAATTTATATGGAGAGCTAAACTTTATAGGGTAGGCAAGAGAGTTTTATGTAGTTTCTCTTTAATACTCTAGTTCCATTGCAATAATACTGGAAGGTAATAGAAGGGTTAGGATAATTCTTCGTCTTGTTAATAGAAATTAAAAAAACGATTATGGAAGTAATCACCATGCATGACCCTCGGGTTTGGAAATCTGTTAAAAGAAACTAAAATCAACCACAAAGTTTAACAACTTATCTATTTAATCTCTTTTAGTCGAATTTTTCTCATTATTGTTGATTTTCTTATTACTTTCTATTTTCGACAACCGTGCACTCTGCATAATTTTGTTTAATTAGTTTAAAATCATTGACGCCCATTTGAATGATACTAAAAAATTCACTTAATTTCCCGCAACAAAAGTAACGAAAAAATAAGTTTTATGTGAAATCAATAATTTACTTATTACTTGCTACTTGTGATAGTGTATACTTGCACTTATTTTTGTGAATTTTACATCATTTTATTATATACATCCACAAGCGATCAACATCCTAAGATCGTGAGCGACAGTTAAATGTCTAGACCTGAGTGCACCTAGAGATTGGATTAGCCTCGAGGAGCTAACCCTGAGTGTCCTAAAAATGTTAGATGAGATTTAATCTTCCTAGACGCCTCTAAGAACCTAGTAAACTTTCACGACACCCAAGAAAATTTAAGAGAACTTATGAGACCACTAGCAGCATGAACTGTATCATTTTAAGGAGTGACTACTGTGTGTAAGAAGCGGGTCAAAAGCTCGTAAATCAACCTTGAGAGGGGACGAGAGACTGCTAGAGGCATCCTGGTCAAAGCCATCAGCTAGCCAACCTAACTCTAGCGCCCTAGTTCTAGCTTTAGGCAGACGAATTCATTCTACCGGGAAAACACAAAATCAATAGCTTGAAGCTAAACATACTATATCATGCAAACATACAAGGAAACAAGCTCAATGGAGAAGATAACATCCATTAATCTCCTGAAGCATAGATCATAATAAATCATTTTTCTAACATAGTGAAAAAACATTCATCTCAACTCTTATCATAGGGCCATTCGGTAATTTCTTACACCTTACATAGTTTACTCATCCATATTGTCGAACTCATATTCTAGTTATTCATATTCTCTTCCTAACTTTGCATAAAACATAAAATATCATGCTTCTAAGAATTTTTTACCTAGGGGCATAACAGTAATTTTTCATAGCATACATATAGTACATACTTATCATAAAACGTCCTTATGAAGTCTTTAACATGCATTTTCTAACCACCTAAGGTAAGGAATGCTCGCATGCTAGCACGTCCTAACGATCCCTCTAAGTTACCTAAAGTCCATGTGGTTACTTACTTGGATGACGTGTGTCTTCCCAAGTACTTTTTTGTGTGTTAGGAGCACCAAAGTTTCTGAATTTTCTTTGGTAGATCCTAAATCAAGTAAAATTAGGGTTAGAATCAAAATCGAGATGAAAAACTGGCAAACAAAGGTTGAACGGGGTAAAATGAGTTCACTCATGCATGCAAGGAAGCTCCCCATGCGCCTGGGGAGGGAGATGCGCATCTTTGGCTTGACATGTAATGTTCTTGATTCGCGCAATTGGCTCCCACATCTTGAGTTCATCTCTAGCGAGAGTGTTTTCCTCCAATTTTTGTTGTTGCGACACATGGCATACTCAGGATGGGTCGTGGTTCATGGATCGGTTGGCATTGTGGTTGGATCCTCCACTTAGTGTCTAATGTCACAGTCAGGCTTGTCCAAGATGTGTTGCCCGTGGTCGCATGCCCGTTACATGTCAAATCCCTCATGTTATACTACTTTATCGCTTTCCTGTATTGCTTTCATGATGTATATCATTCTTATTGTATTTCCTAAGAGTATGATGTTTCAACAAAATCATGTCTACGAATGGTAAACTGAAAATGCCTCAAAATGAGCTATAGGGGGACGCGATTAATCATCAATTCTCCTTCCCAAAGTTATAGGCTATCTAACTCGTTGTGTTTCCTTTCTTGCTTACCCGCCTATAACATTACTTTCAACATTTCTTTCAACCTTGTTTTCAAATTATTTTTCAAAAATCTCTTTGCCCCCGTTTTCTAAAACCATATTCTCAAAGCGGGGGCAGAGGCTTGAGTATACGTCGTCTGGCCGTAGGCGACGTAAATTCGAGTTGGCTGACTCACTCGGTGCTAAAAGTGAGTGCCACAATCGCTTGTAAATGTCCCGATGGGGGTGCGTTTGTGACAGTTGGTATCAGAACCTAGTCGGCTCCAAGAGACATTTCTGCAATCATGTCCAAGACCAAGCAATTGAGCAAGTCCCACGAAGAGCAGATGCAATAAAAATCGATGCGATCGATTCAATAGTTGGTCGTGTGGATGAAATGCCCATCCAACAACTTATGTATAGGGTGGAAAACCTTAAAGAATATTTGCTAAAACCACCACATCTAGTGATCTCGAGCGCAGAGATAGCTCTGAGAATATTTGCTAAAACCACCACATCTAAAGCGTGTTGAGAGTTTTATATTTATAATCATTTACCGAATCAAATAAGATCAAATAGATTACAAAAGAAATGGAAAGAGTAATAAACGAATAAAAGATATTAGCCTATGATCAAGGGTCAAATGTGATACATATGTTAAATCGTAATGGAAGACTAAATATCCTCAACACCCCTAGCAAGCTAAGTGTTGGATTTGGACAAACGTGAAGCTTGGATCTAAAAAATTCAAAGAGAGGTCGAGAAACACTTTCGTTGAAGATGTTAGCAACCTAGAGATGAGAGGGTACATACTGTGTGCGAAGTTTGCCAGCGATAACAAGTTCTCAAATGACAGGCATGAGTGGGAAAGCGAAGATCTATATACCTAGGAGGTTGTTCCATATGAACATGTTTAGTAAGAGTGCTATTGAAGAAAACAATCTTGACATCAAGTTGCCGAAGATGCCATTTATTTGTGACAACAAGAGAAAGGATATCACGGACAATAGTAGCTTTGACAACCGGACTAAAAATATAGTCAAGTCCAGAAACCTGAGTCTAATGTTTGGCAACAAGATGAGCCTTTAAACGCTCAACGGATTCATCGGACAAAAATTTAATGTGAAACACCCATTTAGAGGCCACGATGTTGGTGTTGGCAGGGCGAGAAACCAAAATTTGAGTGTCATTTTGTTGTAAAACTCGAATTTTCTCATCCATGACAGCAAGCCAAGCAGGATTCTTAGCAACAAATTTGAAGCCACTTGGCTCGGTGGATGCAAGAATAGCAAAAAGAAGTTCAGATGAGCCCAAAACATCAAGACTTGCTGGATGACTAGTCTTGAAAATACCAGTTTTGGCTCGTGTGATCATAGGATGAGAACCCAAAGAAGAAGACGAATCAACACCAAGTTTAATAGAGGGCGGATTAGAAGCTTAAGGTGACAAAGAGGAACCTGCAAGATAAGTATCAACTTGCACAAACCCATCCACGAGGTCATAACAAATATCACACGGAGAGGAGGTGGATCGAGGGATGTACGGTGAAGAAGGGGTAGTGGGGATGGATAAATATGGAAAATACGCGATTCCACAAAATTTGAAATATGAAGAAAGGAAAGAGGTTGGACCTGGGAGATAGGGACAGTAGAAAAGTGAGTTTCATCCAGTTGAGCGTGGCACGTGATGTATAGCCTAGTGGTGGTGGGATTAAGACGGCGGAACCCTTTATGAGAGGGGTTATAACCCAAGAGAATGCAAGGAATTCTTGGGAAAGAAAGTTTATTAGACATATAGTCATGCAAGCAAAGGTAAACACGACAACGAAAGAGATGAAAATTGTCATGATGTGGAGAGTAATCGTGTAGAAGTTCAAAGGTGACTAACCTCCAAGAAGTGGAGTGGGCAACCGGTTGATGTTATAAGCTACAGTGGTGAAAGCGTCAACCCAAATACGAGGAGAGATGAGAGTGGAAGAGAAGGGTCAAGTCAGTTTTAGTCACATGACGATGTTTTCTCTCAACACGACCATTTTGAGTAAGTGAATATGGGCAAGAGAGTTGATGATGGATGCTAGAAGAAGTACGTAAGTGAGCTTTGAAGCAAGTACTAGTAAATTCGACACCTCTATCGCTTTGAAAAACCTTGATATGAGCAGAATGTTGATTTTTCACAAAATTTTGAAATTGAAAAAAAATATCAAAGAAATCAATTTTAAAATTTAAAGGATAAAACCAAGTGAATCGACAACCATCATAAATAAACATAACATAGTAAAGAAAACTCGAATTGAATTTGATGGGGGAAGGACCGAAAGATAACAATGAATAAGATCTAAAATATGAGACGATCTATGTCCATTGCATGAATAATGCAATCGATAACTTTTCGCAACTTGACGGGTACTGCATAGTGATGGAGAAGACAATAAAGTAGAGAAAGATGACATTTAAAAAAAAAAAGAAATAACATAATAATTCACATGTTGCAGATGGGCCGAGGCGGTTTGTGCTGCAAAATAGTGGGTTGGGTAGTGGATCAGTATAAGGGTATTTGACCCGGGTCCGGATCTGTTGGATCTCATCTTCTTCACCCGACTTTATGCGATCCCCGATGATATTTTATCTCTCCATCTAAAGCGGTTTTGAGTCTCTGGCGGGTTGCTATTCACCGTGCTTTGCTCGTTGTTGCTTACACTGTTGGGTTTTCTTTCTTCACTGGCGACGGGATTTGTGGTGTTTTACTTTCGATGTTCTCTTTCATTTTTTAGAGGATAGGAGTGTGTAGTGGTATGAAAGATCGAAGGTGTTAGGGGAGTGTGTCGTAAGTTGAGGGTACGAAAATTCTGGCGCCTCGCCGAAATTATTTATTTTTTATTTTTGTAACCGTTACAATAGGATACCCCTACTCAAATGTTTCTATATACTCTAAACCCTTTAGATTATTGTTTGAATATGTTTGTCACATATGTGTTTAAGATTACACTAATAACCTTGAACGGAAAAGTTCCTCTTCCGCTACTTACCGTCACTTTCTTCCTCTTCTTCAACGGAAAAGTTCACCTCCTCTTTTGACCTCTCCCGACCCTTCCTTTTTATTTTGTATTTGGGTTGAAAACCTAGACCTCAACAAAATCTCTCCCACCTCAATTTTTTTAACAAGTTCAAGAATACCTTTACCGTTAGTACTATATTTAAAAATTTCCATGAAATTCTAAAAGTACATTAACACCCTTAATTTCTATAAAAAAATAAAAAAAATTTAAATCAATAGATTATTTTTAAACTTTTTAATATTATTTTTAAAAGTTCATGACTATTTTTTAAATGTGATACTAACGGTAAAAATATTTTAAAAATATTTTTAAAAAAATCTAAAGATGTAAAAAAGAAAAAAAAAGTATTTTTTAAATTCTTCTGAAAGTCAAGATAATTTTTAAAATAAAATATTAACGGTCCCTATACAGAAATAACGGAAGAGTATTTTTTAATTTTTCTTTGAAAATTTAAGAATATTTTAAATATATTTTTTTTTTTTGAGAGAGAATAAGATTTAATGGTTTTTTTTATTAATTTAAAAAGAAAACAAAATTTTGAAGAGGGTATATTGGTCAATTTAGTTTAGTCGGGAGCCCTAGATTGCTGATAGACAATATATAAAACCCTTCTCCACTCTCCATCCAAAGCTCTCCCCTGGTTTTTTCGTGCCTTTTCTGCCGCCGGGAATTCTACGAACTCCTTGCTTCTATCTACATTCGCCATGGTAACTCCAGTTTCTTCTCTGCTATGTTCCCTCTTGTTCTTCTGTTTACGGTTCTTGAATTCCCTTGATTAGTTGTTAGGGTTCTATACTCTTCTCCGAATAAATTGATTGTATTGATTTGGCCTTTTTACTTTGTTGCTTTTGTATCTAGTCGCTGGTAGCAAACGAGGAATTTCAGCACATTCTGCGTGTGCTGAACACCAACGTGGATGGGAAGCAGAAGATTATGTTTGCTCTCACTTCAATCAAAGGTATTGGAAGGCGTCTTGCTAACATGGTCTGCAAGAAGGCTGATGTTGACATGAACAAGAGGTATTCGATGCTTTACCTCTCCCTATTTATCCTTCTTTGCCGCTTGTCGTCTATCTAGTTTGATGGAAAAATTCGACATTGAGAGTATTACAAGGGTTTCGTTCGTAGTTTTTAAATTCTGCCTGTTACGAATTTAAGAAATTTAAGCTTTAAGTTTTACATAAAAAAAACTCAAGGTGTGAGATATTCGGGAAAAAGCAATAGTTTAACATGGGTAATGTTTATGGTTAAATCATTGAATGATATGGAATATTTAAAGTAGCTTATCTTTGCCAAAAGAATAATTCTGCAGTGAACTTGTTATAGTATTTTCTGCATGATCAGGTCAATCACTACATCACATGTTTTCTGCAGTATTATTCTAACATCATCTTTGGGTCAATTATTGTACGATTGAGGATTTTTCTAGTAGTTCGTTCATGTCTGCAGCTGGAATCTGAACATAGTGTTTTAGTTATTGTTGGAAGAACAAGAAAAAATACAATGAAAACAGAAGGTGGAGTACAGGACCTTGAATCCTTAAGTCTTCCACAGAAAAAACTTCTGCCAGAATTAGTATGTCAAAACACTAGTGAACTTTTTTGACCGCTGGGTCTAGTTGACGGATAAAAGGATTACCATTCTGATTTGAGTTATGAAAGGATGAAAAAGGAAAAGAAATATGTACTGCAACTGGATTTTCAGTTCCTGGAATTATCTGCTGCAGCTTCTTTCGTCTTCCTTTGATATAATTTAACACCATATATTTATTTAACATGCTTACCTGTGTCTGATAAGAGAGTGCATGCACAGATGGCTGCTATTCTATTTTGATGTGTGGCTTTCATCAGAGTAAAACTATTTCTAATAATAAAACTGGCAGCTACCCGAATACGAACTCACCAACCACACAGTGAATGACCATAGGGACTAAGCACCTAAATACAGCATGACCTTACAGCTTAATCTAAATATTGTCCTAAAGATTATTGCCAACTGAGAGAATAAACCGAGTGCCTTTAGTTCACTGAATAAAATGGGGACAAAATCTTAGTGACGACTTCAAGTTAATTGCCTATAATCAGGAATTCATGACTGAAGCCAAACACGGTTCTTCCTCTTTGACATCGACTGAAATATTATGGAGAGAATACAAATTTCGTCATATGCCATAGAGAGTGTTACAATTTAGAGTATGGGAAAAAACTCAAGTGGCTTGTCTAATATACATCTTTGTTTTCATTTGTTATTTTTGCTATAACAGGGCTGGTGAACTAACTGCTGCTGAGTTGGACAATCTCATGGTGGTGGTTGCCAATCCACGACAATTTAAAATTCCTGACTGGTTCTTGAATCGGCAGAAGGACTACAAGGATGGGAAATATTCTCAAGTAGTTTCAAATGCATTGGATATGAAGTTGAGAGATGATTTGGAGCGGTTGAAGAAGATCAGGTAACATCTGTTTTTGGTGTCATATCAACATGCACAGTTTTTTAATTTAATATAAATAAGATAAATGAGGGCAGAACATATCTTTGCAAACCGTTCTCAGAACTCAATTCAAAACAATTATAAAGTTTTGATCTACTAAGCAGCTATTAGGTACAATGTTAAAGAAGTGCCCCAATAATCCCCCCTTGAGTACGATAAAATTCTGAGAAAGGAGCATATTTATCAGTTAATAAAGAACTTATGAAGCCCTATACTCACTCCATGCATTATGTTGATTCTTAACAATATTCTTAAAGTGTTTCATCCTGGGATATCGATGCCTACTCCTTGCATCATGTACATTTGTAGTTCACCGATTAATCTTTGGTATGCGTTGAATGCAGAAACCACCGAGGTCTAAGGCACTATTGGGGCCTCCGAGTCCGTGGTCAGCACACTAAGACCACTGGTCGCCGAGGAAAAACTGTTGGTGTCTCCAAGAAGCGTTGAGCGTTTCCATGTTTTTATGATCGAGTTAAGTATGTGTCTGTTGGGCAAATCAAGTTCTTTGGCCTTTTAGTTGAACATTTGAGCTGTACTTTTTGGAATTTTTATTTGGGATATGGTATTTTTGTTCAATTTTACCCCCTTTTTGTTCTGTCTTTTAGGCTAGACAAGGAAGGTTAATAGTGGCAAATGACTACTTTTTTATTTATAGAATTCTTGGTTGGTACCATCAGGTTTTGCTTGAAATCAGTGTGCATTTTAATTGGGTTGAGTAATCACCCTCAATTTGTTGATCTTCAGCAAAATGTTTATCCAATTGATTGAATTTATACACTCTAGGGCAAATATTTGCACAAATTTGTTGACGGTTCCATATGTTCGAGTCTGACAGCGATAGTGATAAAATCAGTTCAGGCCCCCATCACACTGTTTTATGGAGCAACATTAGAGAATAAAGAAGAGTATGTGCAAATTGGTAGTTTTTTTTCTCTAAAAAATATACAGGTAATTTGTAAGTTCATAATTTTAAATTTCAAGGCTGTCTGTAAGTCTCCATAGTATAGAACTGCTCTGAACTTTAATCTTGATTTGTATTTATAACTCTTTGACTCCTCCTATCCATCCGTGGAAAAAATTCACAATGTTTGGGTTCTATTCCATCGAGAAGAAAGTTTAGAATTTTAGCTCATTCGATGATTTGGGTTCCATCTCTTGACGTTTTTTAGAATTGTGATATTTGTGACATGCTTCCGAACTTTACTTGCGAAAGAATTATGACTTTTGACACCAACTCTTTTGTATGTGCTTTACCCTGAAATGGCATACTTTAAAATTGAAAGATGTGATGAATAATCCAAAAGTCGAGGGATATATTTTACTTTCGGTCTAATTTTAAAAGGAAATTACAAGTTTAAATGGTATTGGTCCATTTAAGACCAAGATTATACAAGATACCTATCAATTTTGACATTTTTTTTCAAACTCATCTCTACACAGATCTTCGATTTGACTGTGAATAGTGGTATGAGGTTTAAGTTCTAATTCTAGTCCATAAGTCCGAAAATTTGTCCAACATTTAAATGTATTTTACTTCAAGAATCTTGAAATATGGATAACAAATGAAGGGCAATGTTGTGGTTTTTTAAAAATGGATAATTTTAGAACAATTGTAAAGGGCAAAGTGCAGTAGTCTTTTTGTAATTTAGCCAGCATTCTTAACGTCTGCTCCCACACAGCTAATTCATTCCTCACAACTCAGTAGAGATCAGAATTTGAGTAGGCATCTCAATTACATGCTTAGGGAAACACTATTTTAGTTCACTGATTTGACTTAATTGCTATTAATCTTAAGCACTGTCTTACGAGAAATTCATCTTACTAGAAGCTATGTCTTACGATAAATATCTAAGAAAGTTGTCAAATGTAGTTGACAGCTTTGCATCATTAAGTGTACAAAAGAGAAACAGTAAAAGTACTTAGTAAGAGT
This sequence comes from Cucurbita ficifolia, assembly GCA_033971965.1. NCBI lineage: Eukaryota > Viridiplantae > Streptophyta > Magnoliopsida > Cucurbitales > Cucurbitaceae > Cucurbita > Cucurbita ficifolia. The sequence continues at coordinate 6,172,392 of CM066970.1, forward strand.
GAGTGAAACCGTTTTACCGAGTGAAAGAAGAGAAGAAGCGATGTGCTTTTATCTCTTTCAAGTAGGAGCTTCCCATGACACTAATTGTGTAAGTGAAGCATGTGCTAGGTGGGTGTTTGAATATCTTGACATGTTGAGGTTGGTAGTAGGCAGACCTAAAGGCAAAAGAGCATGATCCAACCATTGATCATGGGACAACGATGAAACAAAGAAGTCAACTAGGTTGTTCCTCCTTGTTCTACTAATTGTGTAAGTTAGAGAGTAGCTCTTCCCTTCTTTCTTTCAAGAAATGAGGTCTCTCGAGCCTATAGAACCTATGATTTATATGTCATTGTCAATAATGATTACTCTTTGAGTTATGAGATTGTTCTTCGACAAGGAGCTGATGATTTGCTTCTATTTTCTATGTGATGTCACGGTAAGTTTTAATCTAGGTCCATTTATGACTACCAAAATCTAAATGTTTTTCTATGATTGAATATTGTGATTGATCGCTCTTAATTTTTTTCGTTAGGGCTCTTTCACCAAGTAAGCATCCCATTTTTAATTTTTTACGTGTAAGTTGGGGAAATAGTTGATTCTCTTGACGTATTTAATGAGTTGAAAGGTGTGGTATACCAAATTTGATCAATCCATTAAATTTTTGGTAACGTTTACTCTAGTTAGTTTTAAAGTTTTAATCAAATCTATTTTTTCTAACAATTTCAATATGTCAAAGTGCATATAGAGAAAACAATTCTAATACCTCTTAAATCGTTCGAATTAGAGTTCAAATATGAATTATAGGACCAAAAGAAGATTGAAGATAAAAATTGTATTACATGACACGCGATACATGATACGATGCTTAATGGTCATTGGTCAAATATATGCCAACGTGGCATATGCACACTCTTTGAACTAAGAACTAACATGGTTTTTGTGAAATCCTACGTCGATTGGAGAAGAGAACGAATGCCAGCGAGGATGCTGGGTCTCGAAAGGGGTGGATTGTGAGATCCACATCGGTTGGAGAGGGGACTTTATAAGTGTGTGGAAACCTCTCCCTTGCAGATACGTTTTAAGTACCTTGAAGAAAAACCCGAAAGAAAAAGTAAAAAAGGACGGTATCTACTAGCAATAGGCTTAGGCTATTACAATTTTGATACTAGCGTCATAGAAGAGCTCGCTCATATTTTTTTTTTGTTCTATGCAACTCAAGAGCTTCTCTAGCTCGCTTACTCATGTATAGAGATATCAATGTTACATGGCATCTCTTAGCTAGCCTCCTTCACACGTATGGTTCATAACATAAAATTTGTTAAAGATTTTGTACGTGAAAAAAAAAAAAAAAATCTTCATTTTATATCTAAGAAGATTAACAGTAGCAAAGTGGAAACTAAACTGCATCCCATGTTGCCATCAAATTGGTGATATTTTCATTTTTACATATTTATATTAGATAGCTGTTAACCTAATTTGGATTAACTTCCAAATATGTATTTGTCAAATCTTCATTGATAGTAGTTGTGGCGGTCCAATTCCTCGCTAACAGATATTGTTTTTTTTATAAGAGTGTATAGATGCATTTTAAAAATCTTGAGGAGAAGCCCGAAAGGGAAAACCCAAAAAGGACAATATCTGTTAGCAGTGAGATTGGACTGTTACAAATGGTATAAGAGCCAGACACCGAGCGATGTGCCAGTGAGGAGGTTGAGCTCCAAAGAGAGTGGACACTAGGCGGTGTGCTAGCAAGGACGCTGTACCCCAGGGAAGGTGGATTGTGAGATTCCACATCGATTGAGGACCCCAGAGAAGGTGGAGTGTGTTGAAACCTCTCCCTAATAGACGCGTTTTAAAAATCTTGAAGGGAAGCCCAAAAAGAAAAGCCCAAGATGAGCAATATTTGCTAGCAGTAGGCTTGAGCCGTACAATTCTCTTATGACCAATCTGCCCACAAATAATACCTGGAATGAAACAATAGGGAGGTAAAATAAATTACATTAGAGGAACTTTTCTATGTCCAGAAGGCTACTAATCTGGCAAAGGCCATAGAAAAGTTTCTCTTAATGTAATCTATTGAGTTAATGCTGTGGGAAGTATATGAGAACTACCAAACACCTAAAAATAATTGAACACACAATAAGGCCTCATGAAATGTATAACTGTCTCACTATGCACAAACATCTTGGTGAGAGGATATGGGATAAAAATAATTTATGGTATCAGATAAGAAACATAGCGTAAATCGTCTCCGCAAACTCGTATACTTCAACGTCGTTACAATAATGAACAACCTAAGCTTATACCGACGTCATAGCGGAATAGAGCAGCCTAATTCCTCGGCAGCAGCTTGAAGAGACTGAGTTGATAGTCCAGTTGCAAGTTGATTACGAACTTCCCATCCCAAGCACTTCTCAATATCTGTTTTCCAGTCAATGATACCTGAACTGAAATACTGATAAGAGGGATAAATGCCATTTATGTTTCCCGACTTTGAACTAGGATTTATCGAGCTGGTGTGCAGAATATCGCGAAGAACCGATGTGCTTAAGGCTCGAACATGTGCACTTGGATGAGAAAGGCATCGAACAGTAGCTGGTAGACGACACTACAAACACAAACAACATACATTGGCAAAAGGTACTTCACAGACATTGGGAAAACTAAGATCATGTTTGCTTCTTTTTAGAGTCACATTTTTTTAAATATTCAGCAGAGGCTGGAATAGCTTGTACACTAATCTCATGGAACAGCTTTGCCCAGCCTTACTAATTTTGATTATTAAAGAAACTCATAGGGTGTGAGATCCTACATCGGTTGGAGAGGAGAACGAAACACCCTTTATAAGGGTGTGGAAACCTCTCCCAAGCCGACGCGTTTTAAAAAACTTGAGGGAAAGCCCGAAAGGGAAAGCCCAAAGAGGACAATATCTGCTAGCGGTGGGCTGGACGATGTGCTAGCGAGGAGACTAAACCCCAAAGGGAGGTGGACATGAGGCAGTATGCCAGCAAGGACGCTGGGCCCCGAATGGGGTGGATTTGGTGGGGGGTTCCACATCGATTGGAGAAAGGAATGAGTGCCAGCGAGGACGCTGGACCCTGAAGGGGGTGGATTGTGAGATCCCACATCGGTTGAGGAGGAGAACGAAACAATAAACAAATTGCATAACTCGATTACTTGGGGTGCAGCAACGATGTGTATTACCTTTAAGAGATTGGAAAGGCCATCAGCAATTGACAGCCCAGATTCTCCCCACTCCAATACAGGCTTAACTGCTCTAGCAGTCGCTTCCAATAGCTGTGCTTCCGCAAGAAGTAGAGAACATTGGCTTATAATTAGTAAGCTTGAAAACAAACATTTATATAAACTTAACTGCATTGTTACCTCTAGTTGTGGCAAAGTACAGGCTTCACCATCTACAAGCATGCCATCTGTGGCACGCAACAATAGATCTAATGCACTCGCCAATACGACCAGCGATTCTGGAGTATCGTGATTTCTCATTAGCTCAACTATGAGTTTGATGATCCGCTGGTTGATTCTCCACATCTTCTGACCTTGATCATCGTCTTTCGCAATCCAAGGTTGCAACTGCCTCTCCGCCTGACAAGCACAAAAGGCCATGAAAATGACTAAACACATGAAGTATATGATCATGAACAATAACACTAGAAGATAACAAATGAGGTCTGGAATAAAAAAACTGGTAAAGAAATGTAGACCTGAAGGACAATTGCTGTAGCTGCTTTAGATGGGGAAGCTGATACCACGTTGCATAATGCATCAACTACCTATTTAATAGAAACAGTGCAATTCAATAAATATTTAAGTAATGTATTGCTCCAACATCTAGTAAAAAGTAATTTTTAATGTTAAATATTCAAATTGTATGGTATAATAATATTTTAGGTTAAAATTTAAAATAATATTTTAGTCTCTGTACTTTCAAATTTCCAAACTTAGTTATCATACTTAAAAAATCGAAAAATGAGTTTCTATGGCTGGTTTATTGTTAACTTTTTCGATTTTTTCTATTCCTATTCATCTTCTCTCCATAAGTTTAAAAATATATTCAGGTTTTTGGCATGAAAATTATTATTATTATTTTTAAATCACCAACCATCCTAAAATTTTAATTGGATGGATTACGATAAATTTAGTTCTATAAAAAAATTTATCAGAGTGAGTTTGAAAATCTATAAAACCCTAGCTGCTGCTAACATCTATAGAACCCTAGTTGCCGCCGATTCCTCCAAACCCTAACCGCCATTGTCGTTATCGAAACCCTAGATCATAGATTCTAGAGTTTCTAATCTCTTGATGAGTTCTCATTTTTTAACTCATACTTTCCTTGTTCCTAACATGATATCAGAACCATGCCCTTAACTTAGCCATGTCAATATAATCCTCAAATGTCGAATAAAAAAGTTGTGAGCTTCGAAGGTGTAGTCAAAAGTGACTCAAGTGTCGAACAAAGGGTGTACTTTGTTCGAGGACTCCAGAGAAGGAGTCGAGCCTCGATTAAGGGGAGGCTGTTCGAGGGCTCCACCATAGGCCTCAGGGGAGGCTCTATAGTGTACTTTGTTCGAGGGAGGATTGTTGGGAGGGAGTCCCACATTGGCTAATTTAGGGAATGATCATAGGTTTATAAGTAATGAATGCATCTCCATTGGTATGAGACCTTTTGGGGAAGCCCAAACAAAGCCATGAGAGCTTATTCTCAAAGTGGACAATATCGTACCATTGTGGAGAGTTGTGGTTCCTAACATGGGAGTTGTATTCTTCGGATATAGAAGATAAAACCAAAGGAGAAGAGCGTTGTAGAAACTTACCTGTCTCCATCCTTGCTGGGCTGAAGTGCTCTCCACGCTCGGTTGAGTTTCAGGAGCTGTAATCAACTTGTGCCACAGTAGAGAAATAACAGAAAAACATAATTCTTGTTTCTCAGCAAGCACTGATCTTAAGAGAACTTGTGCACAACAGTTGAATCCTATCTGCCTGTCCATTGTGAGTAAGTTGGCTAAATCAGAAGCATCAATCGAGAAGCTTGCTAAACCTTTCCCTAAAGTATTTCCCAACTCTTCATTTGAATTTGATGTTCTCTCGAACACAAGCTTAGTTTCCGAACGAGTCGAATTGTCACACTTTTGAACAGATTGTCCAGGATGAAAGCAGGCACTGTCTTCACATTGAATTTGTTTTTTTCCGTTTAAACCAACGAGAGATTTCTTCCATTTCGGCACTTGTATTAAATTTGCTTCTAAAGGTTCAGCCTTGTTAACAATGGAAGCAACTGCTTTGCTGTGTATATCTATCAGATTGTACAATGATGATGCCCTGGTGTAAATTTCGTCGTCCCACTTGCATCGCATCAGGATAGAGAGAGCATGCATGCAAGCCTTTGATCGTCTAAAGAGTTCTGAAACATGAGCTGCAACCATGGCTGCAGCAACTATCTCGTTTGAACTATAACTCCATGAAGTTCCCACAGAAGATGGCTTTAAAGAAAAAAGTGCTTCTAAGATGGCCAAAATTCGATGCGTGTGGCATACTGCTGAGCTAACACTATTCTGAAGCTCGGTTGACGTGCCATTTACTTTGACCAGTTTTATTACATCCTGTAAATTTGTAGTATTTAAATGATCACTTCCCCTAGTAGCAAAGGGAAATAACTGGAGCTCACAAGCAAGAGCACAAACAGCAGCCAGGACGTACGAATCGAATGCAGAAACAGGACCTTGCTTTTTAGTCTTTCTCCTTCTTATTCCTGTATGGTTCTCGGGTACCGCTTGCAAGTCCTCAATCCTTTCATCAATACTTTGTTCACGTCTGAATTTCTTGCTTCCATTGGATTGAGCTTCATGACTAACACAAACAGTCAATACAACAAAAAGTAGGCGTGAAGCGAGCTCCACAGAAGCACATGATTCTAAGAAGAGAGAGTGGACCATGGTCCGAAGCTCTGTGACAGCTAGATTTTTAGAAGCAGAACCAAAGCTGGAAAAGTATCTTGTTTTTCTAGTTTGTTCTTTGGGAGACTTGGACGGAAATGTTCTTTGAAGAACTGATTCGACAGTAGCAACAAATATCTTCATCAGACATGCTTCGGATGGGCTACCTCGTGGAAGATATTCAAGAACCTTAAGGAGAGGAATGTATAAATTCCATGATAATATGGGAGGTTGCAATGGTGTTGCAACTATGATTTCAGGGAGGTCAACTACATCGGAACTTAACGGAATCAAGCCATAAGCAGCTTCCCAGATGGTACAAATTCTCCATTCAACTTCAGGGCCATGTGCACAAAGCATCGACGCAATTCCTTGAGCAGTAGCTTCAGTTGTAGCTTCCGCTGCAGGCACTTCGATCTAATAAAGTATTTGGAGTTGTTAGAGTTGAAAACAAGACGACATTCGAAGACCCTAATCCATTAGTTCTTTCAAGAAGCTAGGAGCATAGCTTATACAGAGAGTATGTGCTATAAAGTCCATACCTGTTCCCTGTATGATGAATCATAGCCACCCAAAGATTCACATTGAACATCACTTCCCTCAACTTGTCGTAGTGGCGGAAAAAGCAATGCGGGTTGGGACAGTATGCGAAAAAGCAAGGCTGCTGCAGCATCAGCAGCAATACCAGCTCTCATGGACATTGCAGTGCCAATGGCACGCAAGAAATGTAAATGCATCCAGTTTCTAGGAAGCTGCATTAATGGGAAAATAATAATTGATTCTTTCCAAGAACAGAATGTAGGGAGATACAGTATAGTCCCATTCCTAGAATAGAAGAAGAAATGTCATATGCAATTCTATTTTTTATTTATTTTTTATTATAGTATGAAGGAGAACAAGAGTTAAATAGATGTGAGGAACTTGTCATGTGATCCAAAGCCCCAGAATCAATAATCTATGAAGATGAGTTACTACAAGAGGATGCCTAAGGATAAATACCGGTTTGTTCCAAAGATATATATAAATTATTAGAAAGTAAATTGGTTGATAGCAACTTCAAGAGTTGATGAATTTGATCCATACCAAATGGTGAAACTTTTAAATGAACTAAACCAAACCAAACCTCAAACCAAATCAGCCCATCTTTAACCAAACCAACCCAAACCAGCTCTAAACCAAACCAAACCAAACAAAAACAAATTAGATTTGAAAGGGGACATGACAACCACAAACATTCGAGCAAAAATATTTCAAACCCATGACAACCACGAACAATGCAGAGGCGTCAAACCCGTGCATCAGGGAAGGTGCAATAGCGAGGTATAGATTGAATATGAGCAATAACTGTCAACGAAAGCATGGGGTTGTATCATATCAGTGAGAGCAATAACTGTTTGCCTTAAACAGTAAATAGTGCCATGTCCGTACGTGAAGTAAATGCTAATGAGAAAATGCAGTTACATCATATATTATAGCTATTTAATTGTTAGTTAGGCACCAAAGGAGCATTTTTCTGATCATTCTACTGATATGAACTAATATTAGAAAAATATTGTCAAATTATGAAGAAAAGATTGCACAGTACCATAAATTTAAATAAAATTCATGAATGGCGTAACACACATGCCTTACTGCGTAGTATAGTATCCAACTTACCCTAATGCCAGTTGCATACTCTTCAGCGGCTCGAAGGAGCTCTACAAGCTGTACAGCTGCATCAAGTGCATCTGGAGCCCAAGATGGAGGTGCTTCTAAGAGTCCAAGAAGAAGCCTTTGGGTAGCACTGGGAGTAGCAATGGCATAATATCTGTGCTGGGGAGGAAAATTTGAATAAGAAGAACCAGCATAAAGGATTTGAAATTTGTTTCTCTTTGAAGGTTTAGACAAGCTAACCTATGAAATAACCGTGCATATGGCTCAAGAGCTGGTAGCCCAGCAACTAAATGTTCATCTAAAGCTGTTGTGGGAGGAGGGAGAAGAAGTGCAGGAACAGCAGCTGCTGTTAGAGTTGCCGTCTCATAGCGAGCAACTTCTTCATCACAAACACTCAATATGACTCCAGCGCCATTTGCAACGGCCCATCTTGGAGTTGATGGTATAAGCTGAGGGTGTTTTCCAGATCCACGAGAAGAAGCTATAAACAAGAAAGCCTGCTCGGTAATATCCTTGCTTTGAAGTATGAAAATGAAACACATCTTCTAGTAAACAACATTAACACAGTTAAAAGGCTTATACATTTAACCAAGAAAGAAATCAGAAAAGTAACTGTTGGAGAGAACAATATTTTCTCATTATCTTACAATTAAAGATTACAAAGGGATACAAAAAGAATCGGTTAAACGGGTGGCCAGATACTTTCCAAAAAAATTAAAACTTTCTGAAAATCCAATCAGCAAAACTGGAGATAAGAGTGAAAGCTTCGGAAACCACTAAAAAGAAAAATGAATTGAGCCACGAAAGCAGCTGGAACACCTCATCATAAGAGGAAGACAGCATTAGTCATTCAAGGAGAGAGGCATGAATGAACTAGAAACCAGCCAGAAGATCAAACTACGGAAGACTAGAAGAAGCCAATAAATTCCAAATAACCACAATTAATGCTGACTTCAACCCATCCTTTTGGGAAAAAGTCAATAAAAGGAGAAAAAGAATCTAATGAAACCTTAATCTTTTGGGATTGAAGAATAAATAACTAAAATATGATAAATCTAACTTTCCAAAGATATTTAGGAGAATGCCTTTGACCTTCATTTTTGAACAGTCCCCCCAAGATGAGTTGGATGTATATAAAAAAAACTAAACTCTTTATTCCAATCTTAAAAATCAGGTCTTGTAAAAAGTTGATACATACTTGAGTTGAACTTAATTATTGACTTTTTCTTAAATAAAATGTCGATCAATTTCAACATGGTTTTTCCTATCTGATGAACTAAATTCTTTGCAAGGCAGATAGAACGTTGAAAATGTAGAAGGCAAGACTAGTAGCTTAGGGATACACTCAAACTTATAGTATGAATTACTAAGAGACGTTCTCCCCAGTTGCGAAGACGAACACTGTAAAAATATTGTTATCCTTGGTTGTCATCTTAAATTGGCAACTTTCACAGTATGATGTGAAGAATGCGTTCCTTCATGGCGACCTACATGAGGAAATCTACCTGAACATTCCTCCAAGATTAGAAAACTCAAGAGGTAAAGTATGCAGATTGAGAAAGGTCCTATATGGACTAAAAAAATCACCAAAGGCATGGTTTGGAAGATTCACAAGGGTAATGAAAGACGGGGGTATAAACAAAGTTAAGGAGATCACACTTTCTCTTCTTTATCAAGCACTCAGAATCAAGAGGAGTTACAGAGATAATGAAGAAGAAAAAATTGAACATAGAAGAAAATTGATGAAAGACGGTGAGATCAAAGAACTTGAAAGGCTAAAGTACTTTTTCAGCATTGAAGTAGCGTACTGCATTTTCATATCAAAATAGAAATATATAATGGATTTATTGATGGAAACAGGGAAAAACAGATGTAAACTTGCACCAACACCAATGGATCTACATCAGAACATGGGAAAGTCAAAAGAAGAACATGCGGTGAACAGAAAAATGTACTAGAAGTTAGTGGGGAGGCTAATGTATCTAGCTCACACTAGACCAAACATAGCATACTCAGTAAGTGTAATTAGCTAATTCGTGCATGATCTGCGAGAGACTCACCTTCAGGCAACATACAAAATGCTGCATTACCTGAAAGGAACTTCATAAAAGGAATTTTATTCAAACAGAACAATTTCATTACATCGGAAGCTTACACCAATGCTGACCATGCTAGATCAATAGTAGATAGAAGATCTACCATAGGGTATTGTACTTTTCATAGAAGTAATTTGTTAACATAGAGGAGTAAAAAGCAAAATATGGTGGCTAGATCATCTTCCAAATCAGAATTTCGAGCTACTGTACAAGGGTTATATGAACTCTTATGGTTGAAGATAATCTTCATGACTTACAAATTAAGAGAGAAGGTCTGATAAAATTGTACTGCAACAACAAATCAACTATAATATTGTATATGATCTTATACAACATGATAGGACAAAGCATATTAAAATTGATCGACATTTTATCAAGGAAAAATTAGAGAAGGGGATAGTATGCATTAGTTATGTGCGCTCACAGCTTCAACTAGTAGATATACTAACAAAAAAAATTCACAACTCAATGTTTCATGACTTAATACCCAAGCTGGAGATGAACGATATTTATTCCTCAGCTTGAAGAAGAGTGATGAAGGAATGACCTTGATTTAAGAAATATTTGTACAAGCTATCAAAGGAAGATATTTTTAAACCATTTTGAAGAGTTGTTTTATTTTTTGTTAATATTAGCTGCAGATACCTTATTTAACCATAATAATTTATTATTCACATTACTTTTGTTCTTCCCCTTTTGTTGTCGCTCTTTCTCTCTTTCTCCTATACAACAGAACCATGTAGAACCATGTAGACATGTATTACTTACATTACGATCGGGATCAGAGCACAAATATTTTATTCCCTCTGAATTAAGACACATTTCGTTATTTTCAAAACATAGATGAGTTGCAAATCCGTTGCATCGAGTGAAATACCACTTCATAGTTCGACATTTAAGTAAGATGTTCACAAACCTGATGTGGGTGGCCTGAGCTCTCCAGCAGCATATTTACCCATAACACCACTGCACCTGTTTATGTGCAAAAATGTTTTTCAATAAGAAACAATTTCATAAATAACATAAATTACAAACGGAAAAGTCAAGCACCTAACCAAAAGGGGATTTTCAAAAAGCTCTTCCAACTTCATAAGAGAATCAATACTAAAATTGCTTGAAAGAGAGACAAGTTACACCAAGAAAGCCATAAAGCATGGAATCTTTGTCTTTCTTGCAAAAAAGACAACCCTAGGAACATTGAACTAAATTGTTCGATGTGATCGTCATATTGTGGTTGTCATCTTCTAAATCCTTGAATGTATGGTTAAACCATACTTTTTATCTTCTCTCCTACATCGAACTATATAGAATCACCAACCACATTATCCTATCTGCCTCAAATAGTTTCTCCTCACCTAGAGCTGAAACACACCAATAGAGTCATGTTTATTATCTCCCAACCTAAGGAAAATACAGGTTAGATCTCTTAAGAGAATTGAGAAACTAGAATGAATGGTTCTAAGGCATTTGAGCACCTATCGAAGTAAATACAAAACTTGGAGCTAATCTTTACAAAACTTCAGGGCAAATCTTCACGGCTAAGTAGTTGATTGGGGCAGATATTAGCAACTAGCTGGAAACGCATTTAACTCATACTTGTCTGGACATTAGCTTTGCTATTAGTGTGGTAAGTCAATTTCTGAACAAAGTTTCTAGAAGCAGCAAATAGAATATTAAGATATCTCAAGCATGACCAGAGAAAGAGCCTCCAGTTCAAAAGACTACAAACCGAGTCTGGAAGTGTACACTTAACAAATTGGGCAAAATCGTACATTGATCACTAGCCTTCATGTTATTGCTCATGTGGAAAAACTTGGAAGTAGTGCTAAAGCGGAGTTTTAGTTATTAGCCCATGGAATTTGTAAAGGAATTTAGCTAAACGCCTTCTCACCAAGCTAAAAGTCAAGACAGAATGTGTCAAAAAAAAAAAAATCTAAAACAAAAAAACTTTTCAATGATATAATGAAAAGAAACTAGTGCTTAAAAAGGTACAAACTCCACGAGGGAGAGAACAAAAGTAATAAAAACAATAAAAGATGAAGAAATATATATAAAATAAAAAAAACAATTCAATAATAGATGAAAATAAAACTCTTAGAAGGATAAATGAAAGCTCTCCAATTAAGACAAATATCCTCTTGAGAAAAACCCTCGAACAATTTGGATAAAGAGCACCATGATGAAGCCTTCAAACAAGCTGATTCAAAACAATTGTTTCAAGGAAGAAACTTGCCATGAAAAATTCTTTGATTTCTTTCCAACCACAATTCTGATAATATAGCTGCAACTCCATTAATCCAAAGCATCTTTGCTTTGAATTTTATAAGAGAGAAAATCGACTGCATCACTTGGATGGAGATTTCTTCAGCAAAACTTTTGATGTATTAATAAGGCTTCCATTAATCATAATCCATAAAAGAATGTTTATTCTCTTTGAATTCTAAAACTTGCATATGAAAAGGCTCTTTATGCATTGGCGATGAAGATCCGAAATGCTGAGATAATGATTTCACTGAAAAAATACCATAAGAATCAAGAGACCATCTACAAGAATCTTCATTTGAGCCAATGTTCGCAGCAGAAGTAGTAAATAAAGTGTCTGAAATTAATCAATTTCCTCATCCTTATGAGACCTTCAAAAAGAAATATTCCACGCACCTATTTGAGCATCCCAATGGTCTGAAACCGATCCTTTTGGTGAAGAAATAGCAAACCGCCGAGGAAAACATTTTAATGGGGAATTGTTCAGATTTACATCTTACTCATAATGTATCCTTCGACATTTCTCAATTTAACGTGAATGAAGGAGTTGAACTGCTGCCACAGAATATTCATCCATGAGCTTCTAAGACTAAGATCTTTTCGCACTCACAAATTCCAACCAAAAGTAGAAGAGGTATAAATACTATAATGATATTTCTCCAAAAAGAATGGTGTTCATTCATAAACCGCCAACCCCATTTTGCTAAAAAAGCCGTGTTTCTGTTTTTCAAAACTCCAATTCCATGTCCATCATCCAACTGAGCCATTGTAACAAGTCTCCATCTAATCAGGTGGTTTCTTTTCACACTGATCGATGAAGGCAAATAATATAATGGAATGCTTGATAATATTGAAGAGCAAAGAGTTAAGCCCCCACCTCTAGATAATAAGTTTCGTTTCCACCTATCAATCTTCTGAACTTTGTCACTAACCGATTGCCAAAAGGAATCTTTTTTGGGATGTCCACCAAGGGGAAGACCCAAATAAATAATTGGCAGAACTTCAATTTCATAGTTCAACCTTGAGGCAAATTGGCATACCTTTGAGTCTTAATGATTCCACATAAAGCCGATTTCCCCATTTTATCTCCAAACCCAAACACCATTCAAAAAATTCAACAAGTTGAATTAAATTGTTGAACACACCATTGTCATCCTTGTAAAATAAAAGTGTTGTTTGCAAATTGGAGAACCGAAACATTAATATCGTCTCGGCCAACTCGAAACCCATCAATAGTCCCATTGGAGTAAACATTGTCAATTAATGGGTTGAAAACCTCTTCACTGACGATTGAAGAAATGATGATAATGATCATGGTGTTCCAAAATGTTCCAACTGGACTTATTACACGATCTAAGGCCAAGAAGATTCAACAAGCATTCATTCTTCATCTACAAAATTGGATAGGCTCGGTTTCACCATTATTTCATGTATTACAAGCTGATTCGATGGATGAAGGACCATTTGGAGCTTCGGAAGTGAATATTTGCATAGTTGAAGTAGCGGACGAAGTTGCTATAAATTGCACTTGATTGATAAGTTGTTAGAAAACTTTATTTATTATTTCATAATTTCCTGTAGTGGGAAAAGGGAGGGAAGTTACTTGACAAAGTGACTTCTTTTTTTGTGGAGATTTAAAGGGAGTGAGAGTAAATTATGACCACTAACTTATTTAGTGAGCACTTGAATAGTTGAAAGTTTCTTTTGTGGAGAGACTATAAATACCCAAAAATTACTTTGTAAAAGACAGATTTTTGGATGAATGAAATTTAGCTCTCAAATTGAGATTTTCACCTTTAGAAATTTGAGCATCATTTTTGCCATTTCTAAGTTTCATACTAAATAACTAGCATACAAAACCAATTATTGAGTCCATGCTTGCTACCGATTCTAAAATGAGTTCACCCCTACTACCCAGAGTTACCAATTGAACCGTACGTTCCACCTCCATTGCCAGATTCGTTGTTCTCTCAGGTATACACTAGAAGGAAAGTTATCTCAAAGCTATTATAAGTCCAAACATCAGACTCTACTCAAATTGAGGATGTAACACAAACATCAATAGATGATAGACCCATAGCTCTCTAGAAATCCACTAGAGAATGCACAAAACGACCCTTATACCCCCTATCAAACTATATCTCTCTTGAATGAGTATCCCCACCATAGAGTTTCGTTGTGAGTCTACATTCAATTGTTACCTAACACAGTTTCTGAAACTTTATGCAAGAGAGAATGTCCAGATATTATGAGGGAAGAAATGCATGCTTTAGCAAATAATAACAGGTGGGAAGTTGTGGATAGGCCCAAAAATAAAAATATAGTTGGGTGTAGGTGCTTTTCATTGTAAAATACAAGGTTGATGGAACATTGGAGAGGCATAGGGCAAGGCTAATGGCGGATACACTCAAACTTACGGTATAGATTACCAAGAGACATTTTCCTCTGTTGCGAAGATGAACACCATAATATAGTTATCCTTGGCTACCAATTTAAATTGACAGCTTTCACGGTATGATGCAAAGAAGGCATTTCTTCACAGCAATCCAGATGAGCATTCTTCTAGGATTTGAAAGCTCAAGGGGTAAAGTATGCAAATTGAGAAAGGCCATGTGTGGACTAAAACAATCATCACAGGTATGGTTTGGAAGATTCACAAAGATAATAAAAAACTGTGGATATAAGCAAAGTCAAGGAGATCACACTCTCTTTATTAAGCATTTAGAATCAAGGAGAGTTATAGTGCATCATAGTCACTGGAGATATGAAGAAGAGAATTGATGAATAAATTTGAGATCAAAGAACTTGGAAGGCTATAATACTTCCTCGATATTTAAGTAGCGTACTCAACTCAGGGGTGTTTTCATATCACAATAGAAATATGTGATGGATTTATGGATGGAAACAAGAAAAAGTAAATGAAAGCCTACAACAGCGCCAATAGATCCACATCAGAAATTGGGAGAGTCAAAATAACCTACAATGAATAGATAAATGTACCAAAGGCTAGTAGGGAGAATCTAGCTCACACTCGACAAGATATAGCGTACACAGTGAGTGTAGTTAGTCAATTCATGCATGATCTGCAGGAGCCTCACCAGTATTACGTTACCTGAAAGGGACTTCAAAAAAAGGAATTTTGTTCGAACAGAACAATTCCCTTGCATTGGAAGCTTACACTAACGCAAACTATGCTAGATCAATGCTAGACAGAAGATTTACTAAGGGGTATTGTACTTTTCTTGGAGGTAATTTGGTAACATGGAGAAGCAAAAAGCAAAATGTGGTGGCTAGATCATTTGCGAATCAGAATTCTAAGCTATTGCATGAGGGTTATGTGAACTCTTATGGTTGAAGATAATACTTGATGACTTACAAATTAAGGCAGAAGGTTCAATACAGTTGTATTGCAACAACATATCAGCTATCAATATTGCACATAATCCTATCCAACATGATAGGACAAATCACATTGCAATTGATCAAAATTTTATGAAGGAGAAATTAGAGAAGGGAATAGTATGCATCAAGTTTTGTGCCCTCACAACCTTAATTAACAGATATACTAACAAAATGGCTTCACAATTCAATGTTTCATGAGTTAGTATCCAAGTTGATATCTATTCCTCAACTTGAGAAGGGATGTTGAAAAATTAATCTTGATTTAAGGAATATTTGTGTGTTCCTCACCTTAAATTAGGAGATAGTTGTTTAATCTCATTAAATAAGGGAAGTAGTTGACCTCCCTAATTTATTTGTATGATTGCCTAGTATCTTAGAATTTAGTTATAATTATTATAAAAGGCACATCTATCTCTCTAAAAACTAATATAAAAAACAATCAAGATAATTTACTCTGGAAACACTAACTAGTAGAAATAAGAAGGGAGAAAATGGGTCTCCTTGTCTTAATGCACGGGCGACTAAAATTCTTCCACGAGGTCGAACATTTATGAATACTAAGAATTTGGGGTTTCAAACACAACCCTGAAGCCACTGAATCCATTTACTGTCAAATGCTTTGGATCGAAGCACCTCATCCAAAAAAATCCAAACACAATCAAAGGCCTTTTCAATGTCAAGCTTTCATAACTACCCTCTTTTCTTTTTGTGGCATAGAGTTAATGAGTGATAATCAGTCTGCTAAAGCTCTTGCAAAAATTAATCGATACATATAACCAAATTAAGGATGTTCCTGCCCAACAGCAAGCTACAAACATATTGACAAAGGCATTGCATCGAACAAGCCTTTATGGTTTGATTTGCAACAAGAAATGAAAATCATATACCATCCAACTTGAGGGGAGGGTAAAAAATCAAGCTATAAATTAAAGTTTTTATCTTTTTTCCCCCTTGTATATTTGTGTAGCAAGAATTTCATTTTATTTTTTTGGAGTTAGGCTAACTACTATAATTGTTGATTCTAGGGATCTGAGATCCTCCTTGTATAAAATTCTCGTTTTCACTCCATGAAATGTAACCTAAATTGCTTGCATACTTTGCTTAAAAATCTGTTTATCATAATCCCAAAATCCCCTAGTTATCTTGTATAGAATCACATACATTTGGGTAACCTGCTGAAAGTAGCATACGCAGTTCAAGAACGGAAAGGAAGACTTTTGTCCACCTATTGTAGACAGAACAAATAAATGGAAAACATCCAATCCAGGAACAAGGGAGCAGCCACTGAGTTTAAGATGAACATTGACCTTCCCTCATTTCATGGAAAAATGGATTTAGAGGCATTTTTTTTTTATTGGATCAAGTATGTCAAAAATACTTTTGATCACATGAATACACATGAGAACAAGAAAGCTAAACCAGTAGCACTAAAGTTGAGCGGCAAGAAAGTTAAACTAGTTGCACTAAAGTTTAGAGGGGGGCTTTATCTTGGTGCAATTAGCTTCAAGTTAATTGAAGAAAAGCGGGAAAGAGACCAATAGAAAATTCCAAGAATGCTTCATTAATGAATGATCAGCAAAAACCTACCAACTCTGAACAACTATTACACAAACCAATAATGATGCCAAGCAATGTTACCAAGTAAATGGTTATGTTGCTAGTCATGTTAAATCACTGATCAACCTAGTATCAATGCAGAAAGTCCAATGATTTCCACATGTTGGACCTTCAACAAATTTCCAAGTTTAAAAGTGAGAGGGGGTATTAAAGTATGATATAATTCAATTTACCATAAACTATCTCCTTATACTTTCGAGTTCACCGGTGATTTAACTAATTACATGGAGAAATTCCATTGTTTAAGTACTCATATCAATCCTGCAGAAAATCAGAACAACAAAATTCCCAGATTTGTTGATGGCTATCGGAAGGATATGCAACTTGCAAGACAAATTGGATCTTCAACTCATATGTTCTCTCTCTAATGCCATTACTTTGACAACAAAAATTTAGCAAAGGCTGCTGTATCATTTTGATGTCTTCTGTCCGAGCACTTTTTTGTTAAAAAGTATTTATATAATTAAATTTATCGTAACCCAATCAACTAAAGTTTTTGGATTGAGTGGCCATTTAACATGGTATCAGAGTAGGAATTTGAGGTACAAACCTCTTGTAATGTCATTTCCTCTCATTAATATTGATTTCCATTTGTTGAGTTTTCTACAATTTTTCAAGTCCACAAGTGAGTGAGATGGTTAAAGTATACCATAACCCATTGGCTACTTTTGGGTTGATTTGATTGGTGATTTAACAGTTTTTTAAATTATTTTTCAAATGTAATTCATTCAAATTGGGAGACTTTCTTGTATGGGTTGGGATGTAATTGCAAAAAATAGTATACTTTGGAAGGATTGAGGTTTTTCTCTGTTATTCTCTTATGGAAGTAGCTTCGGAACTTTTTTATTTCAGTATGTCTTTTTCATGCAACAATGAACTATTTCTGTTTCAAAAAGAAATATACATATATATCATTCCAAACAGCACCTAAGGCTCGACATAACAATGCCTTACCAGCGGAAATAGTCGCTTCTGATGCCCAATGGTGCAGCAAGCAATATATCAGTAATCCAAGGGGACAAAGGTCTTATAGGTTTCCTCTCGTGTTGCAGAGGCACTTGAACAAATTCCCCATCATTGGTGTCACTTTTCGTAGCAACGTAGCCACTATTGCTTCTTTCTGTTTCACCATTCTTTTGTTCCATCTTGTATATTGGACGATTGTAATGAGTCAAGATCCGGAGTATCTCCCCACATGCAAGGGCCCATTGTTCAGAATAATGGCTCTGATGGGTTAAAAAGTATTTATAATGCATCATCACATTATTCATAACTATAGAATATATATCAGAAAATAAAGCTACCTAAAAATAAAACACAAGATATACAGTGAATTAGTGTAACCGTTGTAGTGGTGTAGTTTTCAGGTTGTGCCTTTTTGAAAAAATAATAATAAATAAACTTCTTTAAGCTGTTAATTTGGTTAGGTATCATCGATTTTTTTCTTGTATTTAGTTTTTAGGTTTTTTTTTTGGCTGTTTGCTTAGTTTGTTATTTGGTCAGTGTAGCCACTCTCTATATATCAGAGCCTTATTTGTAACAGAAAGCAGTTTTTTCTTGATAAAGAAATTTCCCAGCATGATGATTGCATCAGTTTTGGTATCAGACTATCTAAGAAAGGACCTAATGGTGGGAAAGACAAATCCCACCTTATCCGTTGGTGAAGCAACCCCAGTCCTATCCCATGAAAGTTGACCAACTGTGTGATGACTCCATGGAAGAAATGAATGGAATATACATGTTATCCACCAGCATATGAACTTTATGGCACGACATTTAGAAATTTTAACAACACAGCAAAGAATCTTACCGCAACAATATCAAGAATCTCACAAGATTAAGGCTACTACTTCTAAGAACACCGAACGCATTCCACAGGGATCAAGAAAGACACAAGAACTACATTTCACTATTCAAGAAATCCAAGAACTACCTTCCATGCAAAAGACTTGACCTTCGTTATGGAGGTTCAAGGCCAGCTGATTGGCATAGTTCCAAGCAAAGAAGATGAGAAATCTCTAAACCCAACCTATTGAGACCAAACAAAAATTGAAGCGGCCCGCACACTTAACAAAATACCAGTGGAAAAAATGATTACAAGATGAAATAGACTTAACCACGTTGAGTGGAAAGCTTGACCTTGAAACATTTCTTAATTGCAACCCATGTATTACTTGATCAATGCCATATATTTAGCCTACATAGTGGAGGTCCAAAAAAAGAAAATAAAATTCAAGAATGCTAATCTTGGCAACAAAAGAACCACGTGGGAAAGAGGTAGTTCTTAAATTTTGATTGGTGGTAAAACACAAAGAACCTCAACTGAAGTGAATTCGCAAAGCTCTTCCATTATCAAACCTATAGATCATCAAAATCAAAAGCCTAACATTATGGGAGGTGAGCTTAGTACCAATAAAAAAACAGGGAATATTTACAATCACCTACCTCTTTAGCTAAATGGCTTTGATGTTTTCACCATGAACCCAATACTCTGTGGCATAAGGTTATTGTGAGTAAATATGGTCTGTCCCCTTTTAAATGAGTCCTACATGGGGTCAATGGCACTTCCAGGTCTCCTTGGAGTGGCATTGTAGGAGAGCTTCTTTACACATCACAGTTTGTTCATTGCTTGGTTGGGATGGGAGGTATACATTTTTCTGGGAAGACTGGTGATGGGGAATAGTCACCTCTGCTCTTCTTTTCCTCATTTACACCATTTATCTTTGATGAAAAATGTCTCAGTGGCTGACGTTCTAACGGAAGTCAACCCCCACATTGGGGTTCCCTCGTTCGTTGTCTGAAAGGAAAGCATGGGATATTGATGCTCTCTTTTCTTTGTTGGGGAAGTCTCTGCACTCTTTCTAGGATAGGGACTTTTGCTTAAAGTGCCTGATATGAAAACCCTAACCAATTGGATCTAAGAACCCTCGTAGATATGAACACCTAGATCACAAATGCTAAAACTCTCAAAGCAAGTTAATTTCATTCCAAATGATTGGCAGTCTTGGGAATTCGATCAACAACCTTATTGAAGAATATGACCTTTAGATCTAAAATATCTAAGAACTTAGAAATGATAAGAAAACACCTCAAATATCTCAAGGCAAGAAAACTTCTTTGAGATTCGAATCACTCCACAAGCAAGATTAATCATGTCAAGCTTGAATGATTGGTCAGTGGCACTTCCAGGTCTCCTTGGAGAGGCATTGTAGGAGAGCTTCTTTTCACGTCACAGTTTGTTCATTGCTTGGTTGGAGATGGGAGGGATACATTTTTCTGGAAAACTGGTGATAGGGGATAGTCACATATGTTCTTCTTTTCCTCATGTCTACCATTTATCTTCGATGAAAAATGTCGTAATGGCTGACGTTCTAGCTCAGCAAACCCCACATTGGGGTTTCGTCATTTGTTGTATAAAAGGAAAACATGGGATATTGTTGCTCTTTTTTTGTTTGTTGGAGAAATTTATGTACTCTTCTAGGATAGGGACTTTTGCATATGGTACCTGATATGAAAACCCTAGCCAATTGGATCTAATAACCCTCATAAACCCTCATAGATATGAAACCCCTAGATCACAAATGCTAAAAACTCTAAAAGTAAGTTGATTTCATTCCAAAAGATTGGAACTCTTGGAAATTCGATCTAACAATCTTATTGAAGAATATGACCTTTAAGATCTAAAATATCCAAGAACCTCAAAATGATAAGGAATCACCTCGAGGGAAAGTAACATCCGGATTACCTTGTTGATCAAATATCTCAAGGCAAGAATACTTCTTTGAGATTCGAATAACTCCACGAGCAAGATTGATCATGTCAAGCTTGAATGATTCTAAGCATATAACCTAAATTACATAAAGTTGCAAAGAAACGTAGCCCTTAGCTAAAAGAAAGCACAAATGCTCTTTTTACTACATTTTCCAAGTCCATTTTACAAAGTCACGGTACACGGCTTATATAGCCTCAAAATAAAACCCTTGACCATTCATGAGACATTTCAAGAGTTGTAACCTTCATATTTAATAACCCTAATTAGCCACTATGTAAATGTAACCTTAAAGTAAATAAAAAGTCCAAAAATACATTAATGAAACATCATAACACTAGATTATCAATCACCCAAAATCTATAACCATCTAAGAATAAATGAAACTTGATTCTCCTTTAATGTGACATTAATTGAAATTTAAGTTTATCTTGTAGTGATTTGAACAACATTTTTCACATCTTCCTTGAAGTTCATATTGCATGATTGAGATGTCTTGGTTCATATCAATGTCCTAGCACTTCGGAGGGTGTCTGGTCAATTGTTCTCCCTTGGGTGACTCAGTGTTCTCCTCGATGTGGAGGACGAAAATCTCCAAGAAAGTTAAGTTTTTCGTTAGACGAATTCTTCATGGAAAGTTTAATACTTTGGATATGGCGTTGGGGAAGATTCCTAATTTGATGGGGTCATGGTGCTGCATTACTTGCAAGAGAGCAACAAAGAACCTTGATCATATGCTTTGGAGTTGTGATTTTGATTATGCTATGTGAACTTGCTTCTTTGATTTTGGTTTTGATCTGGCTAGACAGCATGACTACTAAGAAATGATAGAGGAATTCCTTCTTAATCCTCCCTTGAAAACAGGAAAATTTTTGTGGCAAGTGGTGTTTGAGCTATTTTGTGGGGGCATTCGGGTGAGAGGAACAATGGAGGGATGGAAAGTAACCCGTACTTTTATCTTGTTTGATTGGATGCCTTTCTTTTAGGTTGCCTCCATTTTTTGAGGGCTCTCTTTTTTTATGCACTGTACGCTTTCATTTTTCTCAATGACAGCTTGATTATTCATTCAAATAAATAAATAAAAGTGAGCTCACATGACTTCTAAGTTTTATGTGCCATTTTAATTTTAAACTAAATTTAAATCTTCATTCACGTTTTTTTAATAGTTAGTAAAAATAAATAGTATTTTTGGTTTGATTTTTTAATACTATCTAAAAGATTAAAAGAAAAGAATGTGTTCCCGACAGACATTCTCGACGTGTCCATATCATACATTTTTAGAAATTGGCATATCATCGTGTTTGTGTCATATCCATGCTTCTTAGACTGACATTCTCACCAAAGCGTTTTCAAAAACTACAGGTTTGGCTTATCTTTTATATCGTATATACATCCCAACTTGAGGGAGTGTGTAGATTTGTTTATAGTATAATTATGTTTTCATTAGTCTTTTTTTTTAATCTTTTTTCATTATCCGTTCCTTTTATAATTATGCTTGGAATGACTTTCTATGTGCTTAAAAAAAAGTGTTTTTAAGCAAGTGAAAAATCATTCAAAACAACCTCTTAGTTTCTTTAGTTGAATTTTCTCTTGTATTATATTTAACCATTATTGGGTTCTTTGAAAAATAAATAAATAAAAGAAGAAAAAAAATCTCCAAAATCATTAGACATCACCTAATCTTTTCTTTTATTTAGTTTTTAGGTTTTTGTTGTTTGTTTGATGAGCTAGTTGTTTAGGGTGACCGCTGCTTAAACATTGGGGCCTTATTTGTAAAAAGAAAAAAAGAAAGAAAAAAAAAAGCAGTTTTTCCTCAATAAAGAATTTTTCCAGCAAGCTGATTGCATCATGAATTCATCTCATTTATTAAAAGAAATTTGGTTTCTCAACAAATTTTTATATATGAAAGAAGTTCAAAATACATTCAATCAGAAATTGTACCTCTGTTCCCGGGCAGAATAAGGATATGAAAGAGGCAAATGGAGGGTCATTTCTGTTATATTCCAGGGTGCCATCAATTATACAAGAAATGATTGGAAGAATAATAGCATGCCCATGCTCGGGATGATGAAAGACAAACACAGCTGGAAATAGACATATGAGATAAATTACTCATCAAGAGATGATAACATCATTAAAGATTAAAGTGTCATGAATTGAAGAGTTCATACCTAAAACATCATCGAAGAGGCGCTTTTCCTTTGATTGGAAACGGCTCCGAATCAGCTGTTAATTGAATAACTGAGTATGCATATATCAACTACTAAAGCCTTGTACTAAAAAAAAAATAAGAAAAAAGTTTCAAGGCTCTCAAATATCTTCTTTGCTAGCATACAAGTAAAATAATTTCCCTAATGAATTAAATGATAGAATTAATTTGAATAATATCTCTTTCTAATTTGGGAAAAAGTAGAATTTCTGCTCAATAACACAATGCATACCTCAGCAATGTCCTCTGAGAATCGTTCTGATGTAAACTGACCCAAGTACTCAACATATGCAGAACACTGAGCCTGTAATAGGAAGAGCAAGTGCACTAAGAAACAAACAAATGTATCATATCACGAGCATCACAATTTCAAACAATATTAAAAAACAGCTCAGTAAAACCTCAAAGAAACTTCTCTGTTGAATTTGCGATTAGACAAAACAGCTTGTGTTTACAAGTATTTGTTGGCTGGACAGCAGCACTTTACAAAGCCAGACCAACAAATCAGCCAAAACAACAAGCCAATTGGTGAAAATCCTAAAATTTAAGCTCAACATTGCCCTAACAACATTTAACCAAGCCACAAGTAATTATCAAAGAACAGCCAAGAAACAAATACAATGCTCCAAGAAACCTCCCAAGAAATACAAGAAATCACCCAAGAAACATATAACATCAAAAGCTCTTTCTTTTCATTAATCAATTAAAATTTTGTTTCTGGTTAATAAAAGAAAAGGTATTGTTAAATCACCAATCAACGCAAAAACTTAAGTTGATAGGTTATGATATATTCAATTGAATCAATACTTCCAACAGGTTTATTGGTGCAAATGTTGTATGTTCTTCAATCTCTTGTTTTAAACTTACATTTGCAATAAATTAGGTTAAGGTTGTCATTCAACATGTACGCAAGTCCATTGAGGTAGTTGCTGCTAAAAATATGATAATCTCATTACACAATTAATTTTTGTTTGGGTCAGTAGAAATGGCAGGAGCAGATAATTGGTCACAAAAACATACATGGAGACCGTTTGAGGAAGCGTAACTAGTAGAGTGTGTGGACAGGAGATAACAGGATATTCTGGACAAGCTAGATACATCTGAAGCTAGTGTTTGACAAGCTACGGCAAAATCAGTTATAGAACAAGAAAGAGAAACGTTCCTCTACACAAACATGCATCACCTTCCTCGGGCACACCATCAGGTGTAGACAAATCAACATGGATAGCGATAAGATAAAAAATATCAAGGATTGGAAAATCCCCACTTCAATGTCCGATGTACAATCCTTTCTAGGATTAGCAAACTACCATAGGCGGTTTGTCGAAGGGTTTTCATGACGAGCCGCCCCATTAACAAAACTCTTGAAGAAAGACCACCTTGGTCGTGGTCAAATGAATGTCAAAAGGCCTTCGAAGATCTGAAGGCAACCATGACGAGGGGCCCTGTCCTCGGCTTGGTAGACGTCTCTAAGCCTTTCAAATAGAGACGGATGCATCCGACTTTGCTCTTAGGGGTGTCCTTATCCAGGAAGGGCACCTTATCGCCTATGAAAGTCAGAAGCTCAATGATGCAGAAAGGAGATACATTATCTCTAAAAAGGAAATAACCGTCGTCGTCCATTGCTTTAGAGTCTAAAGAAAATATCTTTTGGGATCTCACTTCGTGATGAAGACAGATAACAGTGTCATTCGTCACTTCTTTAACCAATCGAAGTTGACGTCAAAACAAGTTCGGTGGCAAGAATCATTAGCTGAGTTCGACTTTAGGTTCGAACATAAAACAGGAAAGAGTAATAAAGCGGCCGACACGCTAAGTCGAAAGGGCGAACATGCGCCCTGTGCATGTTATCCCATACTCATTCAAGTAAGATCGATGGGTTGATGCACGACATCATCATCATAAGGGAACACTTGTATAAAGACCCTTCGGCCAAAGTTGTTGTTGATCTAACCAAAGCCGAGAAGACTAGACAGTTTTGGGTCGAGGGAGATGACAAAAGGAAATAGATTGTATGTCCCAAGAACTGGAGATCTAAGGAAGAAGCTCATCCAGGAATGTCACGATACTTTATGGGCCAGACACCCAGGGTGGCAACGAGCTTATGCCTTGGTCAAGAAATGGTACTTTTGGTCAAACATGCGTGATGGCATAATACAGTATACAAAGATGTGCTAGGATAAAGTTGAGAAGGCCAAGGTCTCGGAACTCCTTGAACCCCTACCAGTGCAGACAAGACCTTGGGAAGTGTGTCACTGGACTTCATAACATACCTCCCGAAAGTAGGCAAATATGAAGCCACCTTGATTATTATAGATCGGTTCTCTAAATGTGCCACGTTCGTTCTCACCCCCAAAATATGATCGGATGAGTTAACAGTCCAACTGTTCTTCAAACATATTGTGAAGTTGTGGGGTATTTCGTCAAGCATCATCAGTGACAAAGACAGTAGATTAATCGAAACATTTTGGACCGAGTTATTCACATTCCTGAGGACAACTTTAAATACCTCCTCGAGCTACCACCTCCAAACCGACAGACAGATATAGTGGTTCAACTGCTTGCTCGAAGAATACTTGCGTCACTTTGTCGACGCTCTTCAGAAAAATTGGGTACAACTGTTATAGTTATTCACATTCCTGAGGACAACTGCTTGCTCGAAGATATGGCTCAATTCTGTTTCAATTGCCAAACGAGTCCGTCTACCAAGAAGAGCCCCTTTGAAAATGTAAGTAGACGACAACCAGCCTTGCCCCATATTATTGATCATCCATATGCAAGAAAGAACCCTCAAGCCCAAAACTTCACAAGAGAATGGAAGCAAACAACAGAGAGAGCCCGAGCTTATTTGGAGAAAGCTTCCAAACACATGAAGAAGTGGGCGGACAGGAAGCGTCGCCCCCTCCAATTTTAAGTAGGAGATCAAGTCCTTATCAAATTGAGGCTTGAACAAATCAGATTCCGCAGTCAAAAGGACCAGAGACTTGTTAGAAAATACGAAGAACCGGTCGAAGTTCTCAAAAAGATTGGGGCTACATCTTACAGAGTCGCGTTGCCCACATGGATGAAATTCACCCAGTAATTCATGTGGGTAACCTAAAGCCTTACCACCCTGATCCAAGTGACGACAATCAAAATGCTATCATCAGACCTGGTATCGATTTGAAACAGAAGGACACCAAGGAAGTAGAAGCAATCCTAGACGACAGAGTTAGGAAAGTAGGAAGACCTGTAAGGAGGATTCGAGAATTCCTGGTCAAATGGAAAAACCTCCCTACAGAAGAAACAAGCTGGGAATGCGCCGAAGATTGGGCCTCCACTGCAATCCACATCGCTGAGTTCGAAAATAATCGGTTGACAGGGACATCCAACCAATTAGGTGGGGGAGGATGTCACGGTCATTTTCGTCCAGGGCGTATTGCCCATGGCCACATGCCCATGCCATGTCAAACACTATTGTATTTTCTGTTTGTATGACTATTCGACGAAATCATGTCTACGCCTGCCAAACCTGAATCGCCTCAAAATGTGCTATAGGGAGATGCGACTAGTCATCAGTTCTTCCTACCCAGAGTTATATGTTATCTAAATCGTTGTGTTTCCTTTCTCGCTTATAGCCTATAACATTATTTTCAAAACCTTCTTTCAATCTTGCTTTCAAACTCTCTTTCGATAAATCTCTCTGCCCCCGTTTTCTAAAACCTTCTTCTCAAAACGAGATTAGAGGCTTGAGCATACGTTGTCCGGCCTAGACGACGTGAATTTTAATTGACTTGACTCATTCGTTGTTGGGAGTGAGTGCCGCACAATCGTAAAGTCCGTTGCCAAGAAAAGTGTGAGTGTGACACAAGACTTGCAACTATCCCGTTCAAAAGGAGTTTGTAGCCATTTTATCCATCTCATCAGTGACCCCTTTAGGAGCTTCGAAAATTGAAAAGTAATATACTAGAAGTCTATTAATCACCCCAACTGGACAAGAGTCAAACGGCCACCTTCTGAGAGAGTTAAACTTCTCCACTTGTCCAAACGATTAGCAAATTTTTAGTTATTTGCCCCACTGTACCACGACAATGCCTTGTCATCAAAACTTACCATGCCAACAGTGAGTTTTCTAGCTTCCATAAACGGTTGAATCTCAAAAACCACTCAATCGTAAATAGTCTGAAGTCAAGCTCCTCTCCAACGAACAAGAACATCACAACCTAAATTTGTTGCACTACTCTACTCCAACTTTCGTTCGTTGAGATGATTCTCCTTCCTCTAGAATCTTAAAGACCATCAACTCATTGCTATGCTCTTCCAACATGAGAGCCGCCACTATCCATCGCCTCCTCCTCCAATTATCTACTCCCATGGATTTCAGCCGTTAATTACTCGAGACTCTGGCTCATGTTGCAACATGCCTTTCATCACGACAATCTCTTTTGAAACCTTCCCTTCTCTCTTCTAAATGTTTTTGGCCATTTTTCTTAATCTACCATGGTTGGATGTTCTTTGATATCGCTTTGTGGGGTTTCCACCTCACAATTAACCAACAAAACTCAACAAGCAAACGCTACAAAACCAAAAGTCAGATTATCCCCCACCGGGAGTTCCAAAATAGCACAAAAACACACCAGAACAAACAAAAGACCACAAATAACCAACTAATTCCAGAGAGCTGGGAACCTCTCCTACCAAGCCGTTCAGCCTCAAAATTCGAAAATGCCTCTACCTCCTTTCCCTCCCCTATGAAAGCAAACAAACTTCCTTTTCCATACATGCACAATCTCCCTTGCCCCACTAATTGTTAGTAGCGAAATCCCCTTTTACCCCTCTTACAGGAAGTTTGCACAATTGGAGGCCTCACAAATAACCATCAACAAGCAAGATTTGACTCCCATTGGGTACTAAAGCATGTTAAATCTATTTTAAAAAGGACTAAACTTTTCTCAATCAGCCCCTCTTTAATCATTAAAAAATATAATTAGATCATAATTACACCTAACTTTCCTAACAAAGTTATTTACAAGGAAACACAACAGTTAGGCAGTTAGAAGTTATAGGTCAACGCCCTTACATTTTCCATCTTACTTATATGAATATGGGAGTATGTTTAGTAGGGCTTTAATGTATGCCTATATATGTTGAACTCTAATGTATAGAATGAGTGAAAAGAACTCATACTTCGGTCTAACATTATCATGGTATCAGATATTAGAGCACTAGGTCGTTCCTACGGGAAATTAGGATTTTGTTACCCATTGGTTTGTGAGCTTTGGAATTTGGAACCTTTGTTTTTCACCTTAGGTTTTGTGAGCTTAATGACCCATCTGCACCTAAACCCGCCACCAATGTCAATGTCCACGCCGCTCATAGCCACCACCCTCC
Source organism: Cucurbita ficifolia (assembly GCA_033971965.1). Classification (NCBI taxonomy): domain Eukaryota; kingdom Viridiplantae; phylum Streptophyta; class Magnoliopsida; order Cucurbitales; family Cucurbitaceae; genus Cucurbita; species Cucurbita ficifolia. The sequence goes on from CM066970.1 coordinate 6,200,703, forward strand.
ATTTCATGTGTTGGCACTTGAGAGCGCATGGACTATCAAACCAGTGCTCCGCCGTTTGGGTTTATCTCAGTTTTTATTTTTCAGCATATTTGTATTTAAATCAGACAAAGCATACTCAGTTGTGAGGATATTTGGACAAGTACCTGCAATTGTCTCGATTCAAATTTGTTTTTTGCGTTTCAGTTCTACTTTCATAATTTTTTTACGATTGAGCCCTTTTTTAGTCTCTCCGGTTAGAGTGATTTGTTGGTTCTTGCTATTTTCGACGGTTTGAGTGAGTATCTTGGTCAATGATCTACTGGGGTTTGAAGTTGTTTTTCTAAATTTGTTATTTTGGTTACATTGTGTTTCTATATTCGTCATTGATCTATGGTTGAACAAAAGGTCACAATAATATCTAATATGGTTTAATTGAGGACTCCATCCATCCATGGTTCATCTAAGAAGCCATTTGCTAATTCTCTAGAGGTTGATAAATTCCAAGAATACCAGACCCTTTTCCAGCTATTCAACAAAAAATCTGTTCTTCAAGGTAAGATTCATTATCATGTTCTCTTCCCAACAAACCCTTCACCAGCTATTGAACAAAAAATCTTTGGTTGTACTTGTTTTGTTAGAGATGTTTGTCATGATCTGAAAAAATTAGACCCCAAATCTTTGAAGTGCATTTTCTAAGGCAATTTTCATGTTAAAAAAGGATACAAATTTAATTTGCTCTAGTTTGAACTGGTATCTCGTATCTCGTATCTCGTGATGTTACTTTCTTTGAGAACAAACCACTCATCCATCTTTGTCTAATACAAGTTAGGAGGAAGATGATGATCCGTTTTATTTATACACTTGTGTCTCCCACACCCTCTTTAGATCTATCCCTTTAGGAATATGACCCTACCCGTCCACCTATTCCTCAAGCCTATTCTAGACGGCAGGAACCTACATGTGAATGTTCTGTCCCAAAAGATTCTATGACATTAGATCCAAGACCAAGTGATGAGCTTCCTATTTCTCTTTTAACATTTTTTTAGGTAAAGGCAAAGCTAAAAGCAGATGATGGCGTCAGCCGAGGAAGCCATGAATCAAGTCATAGTTTTGACAGTAGCTAACTAAAAGCAGATGGATTGCTTGCTTCTCTTCTTCTTTCATTTTCTTTTTCTCTACCCCCCCCCCCCCCCCCAAGGAAATAACCTACAACATTTCATTAATTAAAGTCTAGCTATGAGCTAATGGAAAATCCGCTACAAATAGAGTGTCAGTTCACTGTTCCACGCCCATTGGAAACTTTGAACCATATTCTAATTCTATGAGCTATTTGAGTAAATGTCCACATGATAAAGAATTAAAAAAAATTAAAACACATCATAAAACATCATCATGCCTAGAAAACCATAACAAGGAAAAGATCAAGGAAAACAATGGAACATTATTCAAGAACAAGGACCCAGCAACTTTATGAAGAATGATAAATACAACTTCGGGCCTACTGATGAGCTATTAAAACAGACTAATCAACTCAGACTATATTAAAAAACAATGTCATATAACGAGAGAAAGTACCATCCCGAAAATCGATCATATATAAAACATAAAAGCCTCAGTACCTTTCTTTGCTGATCATCATCTGGGGGAGGCCAAAACAAGGAGGACAATTGAAGTCTATCGATCCATCTCTCACTCGAAGTTGCCATATATTTTCAATAAATTTCCCTTAAAGCTACTACCTCTTCAATTGCCAAAAAATCAACTAGGCAATTGCACAAACTCCATCTTCATTTGCTACCAATCAAGAATCCAAATGTCGTAATTCAGCATCCCAAAACGGCAACCAATTTCGATTAGCCACGAATCCTAAAAAAAGGCTTGAAGAAATGTATTCAAAATCCAAAATATCTAGCTGCAGGTCCCCTTAAGAAATTCACCAAAACCCGACCCCTTGTACCGCTATAGATTTTTCAAGTTCCAGTTCCTGACAAGTTCCCAAGTTCACAACTCCATACTTACAATTGCCATAACAACAATAAAACCAATCCTCTGCAAGATGAAATACAAAGAAAAAAAAAATAACGTAAATCAATAAACCATAAACAACAAAATGAAGTCAAAATTAAACCAAAAACGAACAACTCATACAAAATCACAAACAATTCTTACACAAGAAACAAAAACTCAAATCAGAAACAAGAAGGTAAACAACAGCTTTCAAAACGAATACAACAAATCAAATTAAAAAAAAAAAAAAAAAAAAAAACAGCCAGATGATCCAAGCTTCAATTCAGATTTCGCAACTTCCTTTCTAAATATCACCGATTCACAGCAACAAATGGTAAAAGAAAACGAAGTACCTAAAAATCGATTCCGCTTCACCCAAAAAATTTCACAAACTGTAACTCTCTCTCTCTCTCTAAAAGGTATATTCCTTTGTTTTTATGCCAAGTAATTTTCGGTGTAGAGAGAGAGAGGGGGGAATCTTTTCAAGCGTTGTCAGTTTAGAGAGAGAAAGATTTGAGATCTTTAGAAGCGCTGTGAGAGCTCAACATTACTGCATACGTGGCATGGATGTGAAAGTACTAAAATACCCTCGGCTGGTGGGAATATTATAATTATGAAACAAAGCTGAGTGCGTAAAAAAGAATTATTATAGTTCGAAGGCAAAGACAAACCGACCATGATGAGATATTTTCCTTAGAGCTATACTCTGGTGCGGCGCGGCTGTAGTGTTCATCTCGCTTCTCGACCGTTGATTTTCTTATGGGAATGATCTGAGGGATGACAATTTTCTTTTCAAGTGCTGCTAATTCTCTCTCTAATTTTGATTGGTTGGAAGAATAATTTGACCTATGAATTTATATATAATGCAAAATGTCTTTTTCTAATTAAATAATCTTCCAAGCTTAGTGGGCTGAATGTGTCTACTTTTCTTTTTTTCTTTCTTTTTTTTAATTTATTTATGATATAAGCCATTCAGTAATTACTGAAAAATAGTTACCGTCCAATGACAAACCACAGTCTGGATGAACTTGTATTGATTTCGTATAATTTCTAATGTTTAATCTTTATGATCCTAATACTTCGCTCCAGAGTTGGAGCTAAAGGTGTCCACGAAGCAAGGGACAGAGAATTCATTCTAATTATCTATTTATTTTTGCTAGGATTTGGTTACTGCACTCAATTTTTTCTCATTTATTATTCTTTTAAAAAATAGTTATTTAAAAAAAATTGTTATATAATTTTTAGTTTTTAATATAAACTATTAATTGATTTTAATTTACTCGCATTATTAGAAATTAAAAATTAGGTTACACTACTTAGTTGTGATGGTCGGTTGATAAAGTCATTTCACCTACTAGAATAAAAAAATATATAATTAATTTTATTTTTAAAATCTGTTTTTTTATAATTTTCTAAATTGTCTTAATGTCTTTGATCACGAAGATGTTTGGTCTTCAAAAGTTTGGATCTAATTTTTAGAGGTGTATAATGAACTCGATAATTCGACGACTCGAGCTGACTCAACTCAAATTATAAGAGTTTGGTTGGGTTGGGTTAGATAGGTTACCGAGAGTTGGGTTGAGTTTAGCTTTCTAGGTTCAACATATTTAAGGCTGATTTGTCTTGTTGTTTGCTACATGCCCCTTCGTAGAATCACAAGCATTCTCTTTCTCTTCTACTGAAAGCATTCTCTTTCTCTTCTACTTTCAGTTTCCAAGACAGCATTCAGTTTCCAAGACAGCATACCCAGAAAGGTCATGACCTACTCCTCCCTTCTTACGAGTGAAGATCATCTCTATAGACCAACACGAGTTCTTCTATGATCTTTTGTCTTCACTCACATGTATCCTGGTCACCCAACATAAAATTGCTTCAAGTAAAGCACGTTTAACCATGAAGTTCTTATGATTGAGCCACTGAAAAAGAAGTTGCACTTTATTTGTATACGTAATAACTTTCATTTCCTAAGTCTTTCTTAATCATCATATCCTCAGGATCGTTGTCATTCAGATGTGATCTCGCCTAGGAGACACCCAACATAGAATTGGTTCAAATAAAGCAAGTTTAACTATAGAGTCCTTATGATTGAGCCACTGGAAAAAGAAAAAAAAAAGGTGCACCTTGTTTGCATAGGTAGTAACTTTCATCAGGATCACTTTCATTCAGATGTGTTCTCAGTTCATTCATGTACTCATCCTTTACTCAGATGTCACATGCCCATAAACTTTTACCTTGGTTCATCCTCGAACTATATCTTACTGGGAGAGGCATCACTCTGATACTATTTATAATGACCCATGCTTAGGATTCAGAATCCAAATTTGACACCTGGTGGCTCCAACATTCCCTTGCATCATGGTCACATTACCTACTCCTAACCTCTTAAGATATTTATAATGACCCATGCATATGATTGAGCTACCGAAAAGAAAGGTGTCACTTGTTAGTATAAGTAGTAACTTTCAAGTTTTTCTTGGTCATCATATCCTCAGGAGCACACTCATTCGAATGTGGTTGGGTTGATTTATTTGATCTTCAACCTAATTGCTCTATGTCACGATTAAGACACGTAAATCATTTTAGATTTGTCCTTTTCGTCTTTAAAATTAATTTGAAATTGGTTACAAATTTAATAGCATGAATTTATTATTAATTTGAAATATAATTATGTGCCAATTTGTGATTGGCCAAATTTTTTTTATTCAACCATCACTTTTGATGTTTACTTCTTGTTATTTTATCTTTTTTTGCACTATGTAATCAACCTAGAGTAGATACTCTACACATAATTTAATTTTTCTTATTTTTTTATTAAAATAAATTATACGAAGCTAACTCCAATAACGATGAAGCTTGGGTGAAATTAAGTGGAGGTCCAAACCGTCTGAAAATAACATAGTCAACTTCGTCGTTTTTACTTATTTATCTCTCTAAATTAATATAAATCAAATATCATCAGAAGATTAAGAAGAGCTCGGATGTAACTTTTTAACGCTCATTTCATTGATATGTCACTGGATATTGTCTGTTTTGACCCGTTATGTATTGTCGTCAGCCTCACAGTTTTAAAACGCGTTTGTTAGAAAAAGGTGTTCACACGCTTATAAGGAATGTTTCGTTCTCCTCTCCAACCGATGTGGGATCTCACAATATGTGTTAGAAAAAGTTGTGAGCACGTTGTTAGGTCTATGACATTGTACTTATTATGGCTATAATTTCAGTTTCTGGTGTAGAATGTGATAAATGAATTGTTGTTCCAATCGCCGTAAATATTATTTAAATTGAAATAACATTTTTTCTCTTACGATTATGTTGGCAATTATTTTTCTTGCCAAAATATACAAATATCTAGACTAAACTTAAAATTAATATATCGAATAAAAACTTTAAAAATAAATATTAACCTAGAATAATGCATTATTGAAATTATTATTGCTACTCTCCATCAATTTATTATTAATTTTTTAAAAAAAAAAAACTTTAATTTACCTTTTCATCTTACTGAAAATTACCAAAAATATTAATTATATATATATATATATATATATGCATGCGTGTCAAATTATGACTGGCTCTATTTAAAAAACATCTGCCTATTGTTGGCTTGAGTAGTGAAATGACCAAAGTACCCTTTCTCTTTGATTAGAAAGAAATAGGAACAATTATTAGGGATGAAAAAAATATTAAATGTATATTTAAAAGTAAGAAATTATAAGTGAAAAAAATATCCAATTATTAGGTTGGATTGATTTTTTTTTTCGTTTGGGTCGGATTGAAATTTTAGAACATCGAAAATTTTGGTCAGTTCATGGGTAGACATTTTTTTTGTCGAGTCAACCCGACCGACAAAAAAATAGAGTTACAACTCAGCCGGACTCCTACCCTATTTTTTAGAATATTATGAAAATTAAGAATATTTTACATTTGTAACCGATATTAATAATTATGGTGACCGGTGAATTTTTAATATTTGAGGTTTATGATATTTTAATTATTAATGGATGTACGGTGAGTAAGTAATTTTTTTAAAAAATAATTAAAGAAAAATAACCTAATAACATTCTCAATTGAATCTAGTAGAGCTACCTTAATTTTCACGTATTTATTATTTATTAGATATTTGTGGTTTTATGACTATGTAACGATCCTATTTTTCTACTTTAATAAAGTTGCTACTATATACATGACATGACTGCTAAGTGTGTAAACATTCATTTAAAATACTTTAAAATGATGACATGGACTTAAACATTCGTAATAAAAACTCTAAAACAAAGCAACGAAAAAAACGTGAAATTTAAATAAAACAATGTCCTGATCTAATTTAAGTGCTACAAAATAGACCTAAATGCAACTACCCTAACACTAGTTTCATGGTTTTCATTGTGATGTCGTTGCTATCCGTGTAGAGGTATCTTACCTTATCTAAAAAATGAGAGTAGTTCGTGGCTTGAGTATTTTAAGAAATACTAAGTAAATAACTCCGTTGTTGGGCCTGTCTTACGAGCGTGGCGTCACGGAACCTACATACGGTGGTAATTGTGAGAAAAGAAAAGAACCCAACATCCTTCCCTTAAGTTCAAAACCAAACATCCTAAGAGAACAAGTGCTTATCGATCGTCTACACGTCATTGTCGATTGTCTCCACCATTGTGAATTCCCTCTTGGTTAGTAACGTCAATCATGCTGACGAGTTGCTTGGGAAGATAGATATGTTGGCTTGGATGGATGTCGAGCAGTCTCTCTCTCGAACAGTGAAGACCTCGTTTCTGAATGGGGGGAAATGGTGGTTGCTGATAAACGAGGAGATAAAAAAGAACAAGGGGGTTTTGTGGGTAGCTCAAGCCATTCGTCGAAAATCTCGCGAGGTTTTCAAGTACTTTTGTTTGTAATAATTGCGTTTAAAGACTATCTAATAAATCTTTAAATTAAATGGTCGGTTAAGAAGCTAATTCCATTTCTGACACAACTATAGAAAGTAACTTCCTTTTATTTTATCTCGACTCATTCAAATATTTGTCATCATTAATTTTAACAAAAAGTATCTTTTTAATCTTTATGCCATAATAATTTAGTTAAATTTTTTGTAATTTATAATTTATAAATATTTAATATCTACTAAGTTCATTAATTAAATTTGATAATTAATTTTAACGATTTTTTTTTATTTCTTTTCATGATATATACTAAATTGTTATTTGAAGTTCAAGAATTTAGAAAATATGGAAAAAAAAACTTAATTTTTTTAATGATTTAAAAATAAATATGAGAATTTTATCGATATTAACAACTCTAATAATATTATAGTGTAATTTTTATTGGTTTTATATTCTTCTTTTTTTTTCTACTTATTTTAAAAATTATGTGATGTTATTTTTGTTATTTTATAATTTTAGAAGAAAATAAATTTATTTAGACTATTTTGAGCTCTATTTTAATAGAATTAAATAAAAATAATTATAAATCACATCCAAATAGTCTAATTTAATTAACTAATGAGAATTTAGTTTATATTAATATACTTATTATTTTAAAATTTTAATTGATATAAGTTTAAAATAATAAACCCATCCCAACTGAACTATAAATTTTTAAGTTGAGTGTTCGAGTTCTTCCGGTCATTTATTCAAAATTTTGTATTTAATAAAAGTAAAATAGTAGATCATAAACCATCTGTATTAAATTAAGCTTTATAATTCAATTTAAATATATATTTTAAAAAATTATTTTCGGTTAAAAATTATTTTAAAGAATTTTTGTAGAATAAATTGTCAAAAAAAAAAAAGATTTTTTTTCACTTTTTGAAATTCTTTCGTTTTTAATTTACAAAATTTGTTTTTTTTTTTATTTTTTTATTTGATGGGAAAGGAATATATGTATATATGCGTGCACGTGTGAAGGGTAAAAAGGTAAATGAGCTTGATTGGAATGAGAACTTTCTAGAATGATAGGAACATTGACAAAAAAATAAAAAAGGCTAAAACGATGACGTATTGGTCGGTTCCCCACTTTTGGTTAAAATAATGAAAGGAAGTCAAATTGTTTTTTGGTCGGCAATTAGGACCAAATTATATTATTATTCAAATTCAATTATATTATTCGTCTAATAATTTACAGGTAATGTCTTTTTTTCTAGCTCAAAAATTTTATATTATATTATTATTTTAATATTAAACTGACTATTTTTAGATTTTGATTTATGATAAAAATGGTAGAAAATATTTATATATCGATTTAAATTTATTGATTTAATTCAAACAACCATTATTATATAAAATAAAAAAATAGATTAAGTTCTAATTTAAAAAACGACCGAATAAATAATTGAAATTCAAGCAAAAACGAATAGATAAATAAACCTAAAATTTGTAAGCAATAACAAAAAAAAAATAAAGGCGGACATTGAATTTATACACGTTCACCCAATATGGATATTTAACCGAAGGTAAAGCCAAGAACGTGTTGCAATTGAATCTGGTCAATAAGAAGAGCAACTACGTCAAATCAGGATCAATATCCTTGATTTTTTTAGTTATAACGATGAATACAACTCTTCGTCTTGATTAGGGCAGAAGCAGCCCTAGATTTAAAGGGTCTATAAAAGATAGTCACGACACCCCTAAACAACGTCTCTCAAAATTCTTGAAGTTCTAAATTTATTATACTTGTTCGAGCTTCCACACCAAACACGTGTAATACCAAAAATAAAAAAATATTAAAATATTAAACCTCATTTGTTGACATCTAATATGGTAACCCTAGCGAATTCAATCTAAGAACCCTCGTAAGTACTCATGGATATACAAACTCCTAGATCACAAATGTTAAAGCCCCTAAATCAAGTTGATTTCGTTCCAAATGATTGTAACTCTTGGAAACTCGATCTAACAATCTTATTGAATAATAAGATCTTTAGATCTAAAATATCAAAAAACTTCAAAGCGAAAAGAAATCATTCTAAGGGAAAGTAAGATTCAAATTATCTCGCCGATCAAATATCTCAGTTAAAAAAACTTCTTTGAAATTTGACTCACTTCACTATGTAAAATTACAGAGAAACTTACCTCTTGGCTAAAAGCACAAATGCTCATTTTACTGCATTTATTCATAAAAAAACAATAACCTGATTTTATATAGCCTCAAAAGAAACTCTTAACCTCGTGCCAGACATTTCAAGAGTTCTAACTTTCATACTTACCATAATTAGTCACCGTGTAAATGTAACATTTAAGTAAATAAAAAATAAATGAAGCTTTGATTCTTCTTTAAGATGGCATGAATTGCAACTTGAGCTTATCTTGCCGTAGTTTGAACAATATTTTTTGTCCACATTTTCCTTTAAGTGTTCATACGGCATGATTGAGATGTCTTATTTCATATTATTGTTTGTTCATATTATTGAGCTTATCTTGATGGGTATTTTCGAAAAAAAGATACATGAGAAGTGAGAATGAGTCTGATGTTTTGTATATGAAGAAGGAAGGTAAAAGTGATTTCATAATTATTTACCTCCATGTTGATGATTGTGATGTCCCACATTGGTTGGGGAGGAGAACAAATCACTCTTTATAAGGGTGTGGAAACCTTCCCGGTCCTACATCGATTGGATAAAGGAACGAGTGCCAGCGAGAACGCTGGGCCCTAAAGGGGGTGGATTGTGATGTCCCACATTGGTTGATGAGGAGAAAGAATCACCTTTTATAAGGGTGTGGAAAGCCCAAAGAGGACAATATCTGTTAGCGAAAATGGAAGATGTTAGAAGCTTCAGAAGCTTGGTAGGTGGATTAATTTACCTAACACACACCACTCGACATTGCATTTCCTGTTGGTATTATTTCTAGATTTATATAACATCTTTCAAAGGTTCATTATGGAGCAGCAAATAGAGTCTCGGAAACTATGGAGTACGAAATTTGGTATTCTAAATCTTCTAATGTCAAATTATATGGATTCATAGATAGCGATTGGACAGGATCATTAGATGATAGACAGAGTATTTTTCAGCTAATGTTTTCACTTTATGATTAGGAGTGATCACTTGGAGTTTAAAGAAGCAAGCAACCGTGTCAACTTCAGAAGCAAAATAGATTGCAACAGGTTTAGCAGCGTTAGCTATCTTCTACCAGAACAAAAAGGGGTAATCTTCTACCAGAACAAAAAGGGGTAATCTTCTACAAGAACAAAAAGGGGTAATCTTCTACAAGAACAAAAAGGGGTAACAAAGCAACTATCTCTATAACAAAGAACCCGACATTTTACCGCAGAACAAAACATATTCAACTTCGACGTCACTATATTAGTCATCTTATAGAAAAGGAAGAAATTGTCTTGAAGTATTGTAACACTAATGAACAGCTAGCAGACATATTTACTAAGGTTTTATCAAAAGAAAAGTTTCGCTACTTTAGAGGATTATTTGACATCTGTAACTTTGAATCAAGGGGAGTGTTGAAATGTGATTCAAAGTTTTGACCAATCCCAAGTATCTAAAGGACTACTCTCGATTGTATTCCTTCTACCAAATCGTACCTTTTAGCTCATATTCCAGCTCCTCTTAGAGCACTTGTGGTCGGTATTAGAGATTAAACACCTTCCTTCACAATGGCTACCTCTACTATCACTAGAGGTCCTCTTCTCATGTATAATGCTCCTCTCGAGGACTTGTTGGGACGACTTGATTTTGTGTGCACCTTGCTTACGATTCCCAATCTTAGTATTACTCGAGATTATTTGTTCTTGTATAATACCCCTCCTCACACTCCTTCTCTTGACACCTCATGGTTGGGTAAGGGTGTTTTTGCACGGTCGGTGTCACTATACTCTCTTGATGAAAAGCCATCTATTTGTCGTCTCACACCTTCTAAATGTGCTTATTGTTCTGGTTCCTTCCTTAAAATTGACCAAGGCGTCACGGTTGGAAATAACATTTCATTCGTGCAGTGTGAACATTGGAAATGACTTTAATTTTATTTTAATTAAAAAAAACTAAAGTTTAAACAAACTTACCTTGTAAAAATATGGAGAAAGTTCTAACAAATCTTTAATCTACTTGATCCAGCTCCTCCAACGATTAAATCTCATATATAAAGTTTTCCTCGAGCCATAACACAAGATCAAGGCCTGTAGATATTCTAATATATACTTTTTCTTTCAACTAAATCGATCATTTTAGTATTATGATGAGTTAGCAGGAGGATCTTATGGACCTATAAGATTATAAGCTCCAATGTACAAAATTAATTAATTGAACTCTTTTATTAATCAATTTTAGTCTAATTAATCAATTTTCATATATTAACTATAGATCACATAACTATAGACCTAGAATTACACTTTTATGCACTGTAGGACAAGTTGTCTCCATTGATGTAATCATTATAAGTAAATCTATCGTTCACAACTTGTTCACAAGTATAGCTAGATCAAAAGTCTATTTTATCCTTATAGTTACATCTTAAATTTTAAATACTACCAATTCTTTAATAAACAATTTGTTTATGATCCAACCATAAATCAACTCTCTCGAGTCAATGAGAGGGTGATGCCCATTGTTTAAGTCTCAAAATCAGTACCTAAGGAAATTACTCATTACTTTTCATATATGGAAAAGAAAAAATAAATTTATCTTGTGAAATTATGTTCTCAACTCCCTATGGTCAAGTCCCAACTGCCTTATGAACTCTTCCTTTTAACATAAGTTTGTTTTCTTTTTTCTCTTTTTAATAAAAAAATATTTTTATCTATCAATCTCAAATAATTTATAAAGAAGCAGAAAGAAAAAACACAGAAAATTGAAATAGATATATTTAAGTTGGAAGTAGAGATAAACTAATTATATTTAATTAATTAATATTTCAATTTAATGTTTTTTCTAATTATTTATGAGTAAAAATTTACAAAATTTTATTAAATTATTTTATTTGAGGATAATGATAAAGATTAATTATTAAATAAACTCAAAAGGAATGAAAATTAAATTTATTACATTTATTTTAATAATTTTACATAATTTAACTAACAACAAATTCACTAATGTAATAAAATTATAGAAAATAATTATAAAAAATAAACAAAATTATTATTTGTTTATATAAAATTATGTAGCATTCTCATACAACACGAAACACAGTTCATAATCTTAAACTAAACGATCCCAATAGACTCTTTTCAACTTTTCTGATCTGAATTATTGAGCCAATCCAGACAATGAACGAAGATTATCATATATAGACCCAATTGTTGCATGAGAGGACTTTGTAGCAGCAAATGCTAAATGCTTTGGCGCTTCACTTCTATCAAAGTAGAATGCTCCCGGTACCAACTTCTCGTTCGGCTGTAACGCCAACCAAATAATTGTATCGGCCCCTTCCTCCCTTGTTCTTAGCTTCCCCGAGAGCCTGAAATGATCGAACGAGGAGTTGATAATCAAGTCTATTTTGAATAACAAAGATTTTGCTAGTTATCCTTACGATTTGGTGAAACTTGGTAGAGATTTAGCAACTCCGGGTGTTTCGGCCCAGCCGGGGTGCATCGAGTAGAATCCAATCCCTTTGTTGGAGTACTTCTCTGCCCATTTCTCTGTTAAAGCCACCTAAAAATAAAGCTTCACTCACCTTCAGATATCTCACAATACAATGCAGCCATGGCTAAATCAAGCAATCTTCATAAAGTGTCAAGCGAGGTTATATTACACGTATTGAACTTTGAAAGATAATTAAAATGTCACAACATCATTTCGTTAATAATTACTACCACGACTCGCACTTCGCTCGTGCAGTCTGGATTTTATTTCTCTGAGGCATTTGGGTTCTGTTTTGCTAGGCCTAGGATATCCAGAGAGATGAAGAGGAGTTCCTTCTCCCCCACCCCTAAGATGAGGAGATATTTGTGGCAGCCAGAGTGTGCAGTGTTGTGGGATCTTCGGAGTGGAAGAACAATCGAATGGACTTAAACGAATTTCAAGGGATGTTTTGTCCTTTGTAAAGTTGTGAGATCCCACACCGATAGGAGAGGAGAACGAAGCATTCCTTATAAGGGAGTGGAAATCTCTCCCTAGTAGACGCATTCTAAAACCGTGAGGTTGACAGCAATACGTAACTGGCCAAAGCGGACAATATCTGTTAGTAGTGGGTTTGGGCTGTTACAAATGGTATTAGAGCCGAACACCGGGCGGTGTGCCAGCGAGGACGTTGGGCACCCAAGGGGGTTGAATTGTGAGATCCCACATCGGTTGGAGAGGGAAACAAAGCATTATAAGGGTATGGAAACCTCTCCCTAGTAGACACGTTTAATATCGTGAGGCTGACAGCAATACGTAACGGGCCAAAGCGGACAATATCTGTTAGCGGTGGGTTTGAGCTGTTACAAATGGTATTAGAGATAGACATCGGGCGGTATGCCAGCGAGGATGTTGGGCCCCCAAGGGGGTGGATTGTGAGATCCTACATCGGTTCGAGAGGGGAACGGAGAATTCTTTATAAGGGTGTGGAAACCTCTCCCTAATAAACGCGTTTTAAAACCGTGAGGCTAAAGGCAATACATAACGAGTCAAAGCAGACAATACCTACTAGCGGTGAGCTTGGGCTGTTACAAAAGTTCTATGTTTCTCTTTAGGCTTCATGGTGAAGCTTTTTTCGTAGTTATCATCCTTTAGGTCTTATTTTACTAGTGTGGAGTCTCTCTTTTTACAATAGCCCTCCCTTTTCATAGCTTAGTTTTTTTCGTATTTCTAGTATTTTTACCCTCAATGAAACAAACCAAAACTTTTAGCATTTGTGCACGAAACCTACAACTGGAAAACGCGTTCGAACCGTACAGTAAATCAAAAGCACAGTATTTTAGAACAAGACACATGGAGCATTACTAACCTGAACTCGCTTGTTAAGTGCATATTGTTTGGCCCCATCAAAATTTTCATCACTAAACTACAAGGAAACAAAGAAAAAAAGACCCAATAAGAATTAGGTCCACAAACTGAGAAAGCAGAGAAGTTCAATAAAGCAGCACACCTGCAGATCATTGGTTAAGGGAACTGAATACATTCCACCAGAAGAAACTGTGATGACCTTTGCATCAGGTGCAGCTTTCTCCAGCAATGGCATCATTAATTCAGTCATTGCATAAGTGCCTAAAACATTCACAGCAAAGTTCAATTCGAACCTGGAATTCAGAAACTGTTAAGAACTTTTGGGCAACTGTTTCTTAGATAAAAAAAGTTACAGATGATGGAAAATCATACCCTTCAGATGTTGTAACTCGATTATTCTCGAGCAATCCCGCATTGTTAACCTATGTACAGTTAGTAATGGAAATCAATCTCTTTTGTATCCAACTGTTTTCATAAAGTTAAAAGTGACAAATTTATAATAGTAGATTATAACAGCTCAAGCCTACCGCTAGCAGATATTGTCTTTTTTGGGTTTTTCCTTTTGGACTTTTCTTCAGTTTTAAAACGCGTATGCTAGGGAGAGGTTTCTACACCTTTATAAGAAATGTTTTGTTCCCCTCTCCAACTGATGTGGGATCTCACAATCCACCCCCTTGGGGGCCAGCGTCCTCGCTAGCACACCGCCCAGTGTCTAGCTCTGATACCATTTGTAACAGTTCAAGCTCACCGCTAGCAGATATTGCCCTCTTTGGGCTTTTCCTTTTGGACTTCCCTTCAAGGTTTTAAAAACATGTCTGCTAGGGAGAGGTTTCCACACCTTTATAAGAAATGTTTCGTTCCCCTCTCCAACTGATGTGGGATCTCACAATCCACCCCCCTTGGGGACCAGCGTCCTCGCTAGCACACCGCCCAGTGTCTAGCTCTGATACCATTTGTAACAGTTCAAGCTCACCGCTAGCAGATATTGCCCTCTTTGGGCTTTTCCTTTTGAACTTCCCTTCAAGGTTTTAAAAACATGTCTGCTAGGGAGAGGTTTCCACACCTTTATAAGAAATGTTTCGTTCCCCTCTCCAACTGATGTGGGATCTCACAATCCACCCCCCTTGGGGGTCCAGCGTCCTCGTTGGCACACCACCCAGTGTCTAGCTCTGATACCATTTGTAAGAGTCCAAGCCCACCGCTAGCAGATATTGTCCTCTTTGGGCTTTCCCTTCTAGACTTCCCCTCAAGGTTTTAAAACGCGTCTGCTAGGGAGAGGGGTTTCTACACCTTGATAAGAAATGTTTCGTTCCCCTCTCCAACTGATATGGGATCTTACATAGACAGAAGGAACAGTTGTCGAGAAAGGAAGTAAATGATAATGATTTTGCAGATTAATGCGAAATACGGGCTAAAATGTACAATTTTTAGAATCTAAAAGGAAAATGTTACGATGACAGAGATTCGTTACCAAAACATGGACCGGGACATTCTTTGAAATCAAATTCGAGGAAAATGACTTAACGTCTTTGATTGACGAAAGATCACAGACCTGCAAACTAAAGAAAAGTGATCAGATAACAAGAAAGCTAAAGTAGTAATCTATTCTTTTAAATATAGCATAATCTAAATGGTCTGCTGCAAATATTATCTACAAGAAAAGAGTAACAAAATTATCGACTCGTAGAAGTTAACGATTTCTTTATCAGAGCTACATTCTCTTGTTAATGGTGGTTGGAAAAGAACTACCTCCAAATGAACATTTTGGTTTCCTGTTTTAGACTTTATCTCAGAGAGAGCAGCTTCGCCTCTTTCCTTGTTGCGGCATACCATGTAGACGGTAGCTCCACTGCAAAAACATCAGAAATTTCACGCTTTCAAGATGAATCGATATTCTTTTTACATAAGTTGTGTTCCTTGAAGACTCAAAAAATATAACAAAAACCAAAACAATTGAGTTGGAAAAGGGATCGAGACCGTGATGCTAAACCCTCTGCAGTTGCATATCCAATCCCAGAATTCGCCCCAGTAACAATGCAATTTTTCCCTTCAATGTTTGCTTGCATATCTTCGGGTTTGAACATCTTAGAATGTTCACTATAGCCATAAAACAGTCATAAGTTAACCATATTAACGAAGCTAAAACATATTTATGAAATTGTTAATGGTTCAACATCACAAGAACCTCTAATTGTAACGGCCCAAGCCACCGCTAGTAGATGTTGTCCTCTTTGGGCTTTCCCTTTCGGGTTTCCCTTCAAGGTTTTTAAAACGTGTCTACTAAGGAGAGGTTTTCACACTCTTATAAAGAATGTTTCGTTCTCCTCTCCAACCGATGTGAGATCTCACAATCCACCCGCCTTCGGTTCCCTTCTCCAAAAAGAGAACAATATCCGCTAGCGATGGGCTTGGGCCATTACAAATGGTATTAGAGTTAGACACCGGGCGATGGGCCAGCAAGGAGGTTGAGCCCTGAAAGGGGTGGACACGAGGCGGTGTGCCAGCAAGGACGCTAGCTCCCGAAGGGGGGTGGATTGGGGGTCCCACTCAATTGGAGAAGGAGAACGAGTGCCAGCGAGGACGCTGGGCCCCGAAGAGGGGTGAGATCCCACATCGGTTCGGGAGGAGAACGAAACATTCTTTATAAGGGTGTGGAAACCTCTCCCTACCAGACGCATTTTAAAAACCTTGAGAGAAAGCTCGAAAGGAAAAGCTCAAAGAGGACAATATCTGCCTGGACTTCAGCCATTACACTAATAATCAGTGCACCGATTAAATATACTTTTACCTCAAACCTTTCAGATTTAGTGGAGTTAAACAGAATGGAACTATTCAGCAAGACACACAAGAAGACGCATTAAAATCTAAATTCCAAAAAAGCTATGAAAATAAATGGGGTTTTCGAGGAACTAAACAGATGAAGAACGTGTTAATCAGTAGACAAACCACCATAATCAAAGTTTAAAAGAGAATCAATCGTTGAAAATTGCTTATTAAAAGCACTTCAAATCCTTCCAAAGTTCATTACAAACTCACCCTAAATCACTACCGGAAGTTTCCCTTCTACTCCAAACACGATCCATTCATACAACTCCCACTGAAAAATTAGACAAAAAAGGGGGAAAATGTTACCTGAACGCAGATTTGGTGAAGTTGAGGTAGCCATAGGCGCCAAAAACTGATACTCTCCATGCCTGCAACAAAGAGAAAAGGATTACAACTTCAAACACATAAATCCCGGCTTTGTATCAAAGATTTGGCGCTGTAACAAAAGAAAATCGGACACAAAGAAATGATCGGAGAAGAGTATATGCCTTGAGAAGAAACATTGCGAATGCTCCAATGGAGATATTGACTCGAACCTGCAGAGCTCCAAGTTCCATGTCAATGGGCGAACTTGAACCATTGATAACGGGCACTGTTCGCCCGAAACCATTGGGAGTTGAAGGAGTGAACAGAACTTTGCCACGATTTCTTCTTTGGTATCACATTCGATTTTTTTTTCTCTCTCTTTAAATGCCATTTTGATTTTTTATGTCGGTTGAAATATTTATAATTATTTCTTTTTATTTTTTAAATAAATTTATTAATGCTATTTATGAGTTCTTCCTTTTATTATTTACATGTTTTCAAGATTCAAAATAAAAATTTGAGAACAAAAAAAAATATTAATTTTTTTAAAAAAAAAATCTTTAAAACTTTTAAAATTTTAGTTACAAATTCCTACTTTATTTAAAAAAAACAAATTGTTATCAAATTCAACCTTAATTTTTATTTTCGGGATTCGAAAATTAAACGAAGAAATAGTACTTACACTTTTTATCTTACGTTTAAATGAGGAATAAGGAAGAGACTAGTGAGAGATTTTTCCCCTTTAGCTAAACGGGGCCGAAGAAAGCTTAGAAATACCGAGTTGAGTCTGTAACTATAAGTGAACTTATTATTAGAACGCTTACGGACTATGTTGAATGAAATTGTTAAAAGTATGAATAACACACACATTATGGCCCTATTTCCGTGTTTTTATGCATGTTATGATATTCGAATGAATTTTGTGACGTGTGCACTTCGATTATGATTGTTATGTTAATATGATTATGTTTATGTCTTGTGAGATATTATGATGTAACATGTATGATAAGCATAAATGAAATATCATGAATATGTACGTACGTCTCATAAGGAATTTATGTCATGATAAGTATGGGAAGTGCTATGTGTATCATCTCATTGAATCATGATTTTTAATGTTGTGCCTCAGGCATGTTGTATGTCATATAATTATGGATTACTTCTACAACATGTGTATGTGTGGATGTGTACACCATGATATTATTTGTGTTACTTTCTTTTTTGTTAGTTTTTCGGCAGCGTAAGTGCGTGTTGTCATAAAGTCAGAGCTAGGGGGTATGTTAACGAGTCTATCTAGTGGGTTCATGCACAGACGGATGAACTGTGTGTAGAAAAGTACTATACATCCAACCCTACTCGTAAAAGAAGGTAGAGCCTGAAAAACATTCATGAAAAATAGACCCCACTACTCTTAAGGTATATTATATATGAATGAATTTCACGACCTTAATAGTGGCGTCATTTACTGAGTATAAATACTCATTCTATGTTTAACATTTTTTTTTTCAGGTAAAAGTTCATGCATCGTTGACGCCACCTCCTAAGGAAACCATGAAAATGAAGTTATTGCTACACAATGGACTCTACTTAAGGAGTGGTTAAACCCAAAAACGTGTATGGCATGGGTTTTGTTTGGATTTCATCGGGAATGCCAAGGATTTTAGATTAAAACTCAACCTCGATAAGAAATGTTGATTTTAAGGGCAGATTTGATATGAATTAGTCGTAGGAAAATGTCAAGATTTTGAACCCGAAAAACTTAGACATTTGATTTGTATAGACTCGGACGGTGTTTTGTTCATTAGAAGTTGGACAAGTGATTTATCGTGTTAATTTGAAGGAAGAAACATTATAAACCATGATGAGATTCATAAACCCGATAAAAGTACGATTTTTTTTTTTCTAATTCAACATTCAATCTATAATTTAAAAAATTTTAAACGGAAAAATTATTTAATATTAATAAAATTCTATAAAGTAAAAAAAAAAAAAAAAAAAAAAAATCATATCCATCAAAACTCAAAATTATTAATTATATCAATTTAAACTTTAAACTTATATTTATAATTATTTTCACTTTATTCCTTTTAAATCCTTCCACGTAAAATTTTTAAATTAATAGAGAAAATTAGAGAAAGACGAGAACTTAAATAAATAAATAAATAATCATATTAATAATAATAAAAAAAAAGTGGCTTCTTATCCCTATATGTACATTTATATTACATTATTTTCTATATTTATAAAAGTTATGCATTAACAATTAAAAATAATTAATGCAACAATTTAATCAATCCTGCAATGAGACTATTAATGAGACTATTAAGAACTGCGACCCTCACTAAAATAAAGTACATTAGAATAACGACTGACCTACCACGATATAATTTTCTTTTAGATTCAACTTAAATTGTCTCGTGTCAATAGCGAGATAGTCTTACCTCAACCAAAGTTTTTGACTTTCAAGCCATCGGGAGAGGAGAGGATATGTGAGACTCGAAGAGGAGAAGATTTCATATGCTCAACTGTAAAGGTTCTTCAAATAGCTTTACCTCGTTCATGAAAAGCTACTGAACGAACCTGCAAGTCGTCCTAAGATGTTTCACATATAAAACATACACTTGACAGCAAAATTACACTTCCTTAAACTCATCAAGCCATTTCAAATGAAGAACTAAAACAAAAAATTACAAGAAAAGTTGATAAAACTATGTTAAACGCTGATCTAAAACCTGTCTTCCACTTAACCGGATACTGATCTTCTCTTATCAGACTGGCTGCTTCTCCCTCTAAACCCAACTACATTTAGTTTCTGACCTGAAGGTTTGATGGCACTTCTGGGCTGCCTTCTGCTAGCCACTTGCTTCTTCGGTTCGGAAGACGGTTTTCTGGGGATGTTCCTCGACGGTTTTGTTGACTTAGAAACCCGAACACCGGACTTCTGAGTCTTTGCTGGAGATGAAGCTTTTCCAGATTCATCTTTTGAATGGACACTTGAAGGTTTTGCTGCTGATGTTGATGATTTAGCTCTGTTTCTCTCCTTTGAAACCTTAACAAAATTTTCATTTTTCGTTTTCTGCTCGGTTATCATACGATCCCGTGCGATGTCTCTTCGCACGTTATCTGCTGTGAGAGATTCTAAGCTCTCGTTTTTTCGGATTGCTTCCTCGATGCGAGTCGCCAAAATATGATCCTTTTTAGTAACCAGGCTTGTCACATTTCCTACAGCCACAGATGTACAAACAATGAAGGATCATCAGCAAGGAAGTTCAATTTCATCAAATTCAACCTAGCTTGTACATGTCAGGCTAAGCTGCAAGTTAAGCTACGAGTTCGTTCGTAAGTGAATCAACGAATAATGGCTAGCTACAAGTATTATAAGGGTTGGATGAGGATACTTCTTGTAACGACCCTCATTTTCTACTGAAATAGAGCCGTTACCACATGCATGACGTAATCTTTTAATACAGAAACATTCATTTATAATAATTCATAAAACGGTTACATCATGCATAAGGTAGCAGCTCTACTTCGGTAGAAAATTAAGGTTGTTACAATTTGTATCAGAGCTCTAGATTATAGATTTTGTAGACTAGCCTACGAGGTAGGCTTAACATGTTCCATGTACCCACTGCTGATGCTCCGTCACCGTCAGGTATGCCTTACGAAAGATAATAAATGATGTTTTGTTATGCTATGATTTTCCTGGCATAGAATGCGAGTGTTAAATGATGTATTGATGAATTATTTTAAATGAATGTTTCTGTATAAAAATGTCACGTTATGCATATGATAGCGGCTCTATTTCAGTAGGAAAGTAGGAAATTAGGAAAGTAGGAAATTAGGGTCGATACACTTCTATAGGTCCTGGTTCTTTTATTCATACTTGGGATTTGTGGCTAGGCTCAAGGATTTTCCTTTCCTAGTTACCCAACGAATGGACAGCATAAAATCCATGTGAAAGAACAGAGTTACAGAACATCAAGTACATCAAAGAGCAAGCGACGAACCTTTTGCACCCATACGAGCTGTTCTTCCCGTGCGATGAAGGTAGTCGATCTAAAAGGCGAAACAAAACATCATTAATAAGCTATTTAGGCATGAAAGTGCAGCACAAAAAGAGGTGCAAAATAAACAAGCCAAGTTCTTCAAAAGGAAATAACTCTTACAGAATTCGAAGGAAAATCAAACATAATGACATGATCCACATCCAAATCCAAGCCCCTAGCGGCCAAGTCCGTGCAGACTAACGTCGGACAATCAGCATCATCGCTCTTGAACTTCTTGAGATTCTCGACTCTGAGTTTCAAACGACAGTATAAACGCATATATCAAAATCTTGGATTACTCAGAACCAAC
Organism: Cucurbita ficifolia; assembly: GCA_033971965.1. Classification (NCBI taxonomy): domain Eukaryota; kingdom Viridiplantae; phylum Streptophyta; class Magnoliopsida; order Cucurbitales; family Cucurbitaceae; genus Cucurbita; species Cucurbita ficifolia. The sequence goes on from CM066970.1 coordinate 6,222,046, forward strand.
AATCTTCTTGTATCGATTCATTGTTTTCAGTTTTTCGATGCGAGTCACTGCAGCTCGTTGTAACTTTTCATTTCAGCAATGAAAATTTGTGTTTTCTTACAAAAAACAAAAACCAACAATCCAGTACAGGGTAGAGTAAATTATTGTTACTAAGTAGAGTAAATTTTATAATAATGAAACAGAGTTTATCACCGAAATCCTTACCGCTGCTGTGCAGGCACCTCTCCGTGGTAATTGACTGTAGACATTTGATTTTCACTGAGAAAATGATCCACGGCACGGCTGGAATTTAAAGTGTTACAGAACACCATTACCCTGTTTCCTTTTGCCAAACTTGGTTCAAGAACCTGCATCCTCACAAAATAACAAATATGAAGCCCAATAGACAGTCCAATAATCTAAAGATGATAATGTGATGCTTAAGACTTTCTGCTGTTTAGGTTCATGCATTTTTTAGTAAGGATTTAGCTGGTTGATTTCTTTCCTTATTGCTTTGTATCAACTACTAGATTTATCTGTCTCCATCTCAATAATTTAGAGTCGGCTTGGAATGACTTTCTAAATGCTTTACTATGAATGTCCGTCTACATAGGTCGTCCTTCTTCATTGACGGAAAATGTTTTTCTGCCTCTGGTAAGCATAGTGCATAGAATCCATTTGCGGCCTGAAAGTCAAACATGTTGAGCAAATGGAAACTAAGAAAACCCCTTCTCTCATGGCTGAGATTACCTCCACTTATGGGTCTTACATATTCTCCAATTCCTTATTTCTCTCCTGAATCTCTTTACAACAAATTATCATCATTTAGAAAATCAGAGTAATCTTTCTTTCGTCTTTCCTTCCATAAACCTTCCTCAAAAGAATAAGAAAAATATATAGGTTTAGGATTTAATGCGTAGGGTAAATAGGGGAAGGTCAGGTAATAGAGTATAAGGTTTCGGAGCTCTCGTGGCAACCACTTCTCGTAAAGAGGAAGGGAAGGAAGAAGCTGATAAGACTATAAAGTAAAGGAGAGGAGTTTACAGGATTTCATATGCTTTACTTTGTTCAATCAGTCTCGGATAACAGTCGGGGAAGATCGGCCTGGTATCATGTTAGTAACTTAACAAGGGGGAGGAGGAATTTGAGACAATTGGCAATGCAAAAAATAGTTGAGAATCAATCTTATACAGATACTTCCTACAAACTCAAAGGAAGTAATTACTTGAGGTGAAATCAGTGAAATTCTTCCCATGGTAAATAGGAAAGGTGAAACTCATGGATGCACAAGCTCAGTTCCATATGTTAAATTTCAAAACCTTGCCAGGTGGGAGGTTGAAAACTTCATGGTCATGGCATGGCTTGGCAGTTTAACAGCCCAGGCATTGGAAGTTACTTTTATTGAGACTCCTCGAATTTTTTAACAACCAAGCCATGACCATGACGATACGAAACAACGAAACCATGAACTTCATGGAAATAAGGAGATTATGGTCTAAGAATCTAAGCTAATATTTGTCAGAGCGTTCATAATGGACTAAGAAGTACCCAAGAAATAAATACAATAGTCAAACCTGCAATAAAGCTTCCATCTTGTTTTCAGAACCTGAAAGCTTAATGAAATCATGACGAGCAGATGCGATCTTTTTATGCAAAGTTGATGTGCGTAAATGCACAATGCCTTGAAACTCCTCATCAATCAGCTTTTGAACTGCCTGCAGCGATGGCCAGAACGTATGAGCGGAAGAATTTTAACAACCGAAATGTATAATGAAACAACAAATGCTGAAATTGTAAATCAAATTGAACGACTATTGACAATAAAAGGAAACTGAACTCGCATATAGAATCTATTGTCGAAAGTATTTAAAGAACATTTAACACAATTCTACCAAAACTGTAACAACCCAAGCCCACCGCTGGCAGATATGTCCTCTTTCGGTTTTCCCTTTCATGCTTCCCCTCAAGGTTTTTAAAACGCGTCTGCTAGGAAGAGGTTTCTACACACCCTTATAAAGGGTACTTCGTTCTCCTCCCCAACCGATGTGGGATCTCACAATCCACCCCTTTCGGGGCCCAGCGTCCTTGTGGTGCTCGTTCCTTGCTCTAATTGATGTGGGACCCTCCAGTCCACCCCCCTTCGGGGCCAAGGTCCTTCCTGGCACACCGCCTCATGTCCATCCCCTTTGGGGCTCAACTTCCTTGCTAGCACATCGTCCGGTGTCTGGCTCTGATACCATTTATAACAGCCCAAACCCACCGCTAGCAGATATTGTCCTCTTTGGGCTTTCTCTTTCTGATTTCCCCTCAAGGTTTTTAAAACGCGTCTGCTAGGGAGAGGTTTCCACACCCTTATAAAGGGTGCTTCGTTCTCCTCCTCAACCGATGTGGGATCTCACAATTATAAAGAAGGGTTCCATCAGGTTCAACATGCCTACCTTCGGATTTTCTAACATCCAAATTATCAATCCATACAGATTCAAAGAAAAATATGATCTCAACAGGAAAAAACAAAATACATCTGTCACATTGAAACCAATACCTTTGTCATTGTTGCAGTGATCAATATTGTTTGAAATCCTTGGCCATCATGTGACGAGGCACGATGCTTTAATGGACCAATAAACTTACGAATGTCGGGTCCAAATCCATGATCAAACATGGTGTCTGCCTCATCCAGCACCTACTAAAACGACTCCACAGTCACCACAGCGTCGTATGCATTTCAAAGCAAAAATTACAAAAGTAATGCAACATATGAACTGGACAATAATATCAGGGACTTGTGATTTTGGACTGAATGCAACATCAAAACCATAATATTAGGTCCGCACCAAGTATTTGATGTCACCATACACCATGTTGCCTGCGTCAATATGTTGAAGAACTCTGCCAGGAGTTCCCACCACCATGTCTATTGGATTACTTAACGAGTCCTCTTGTGGCCTGATCCGACCACCACCACTTACCATGGTAGACCTAAATCGTGCATGATGACTGATAGATTTCGACACGCGAAACACCTATTGTAATCATTTGATGTTAATAGGATATGTATAAAACTATATAGCAATACATGAAATAAAATCAAGTCAACCTAAAGCTACCTGTTCAGATAATTCCCTCGTGGGACATAGCACAACTGCTCGAGGACGCCTAGGCTTCATTAACTTGCCAAAGAGTTCTTCATCCTGCCTCAGCAGCTAAAAATCAACAAATCAGAAATTGCAAACATTTCTTAATTAGTTCACTGATACTCCATAAAATAGCACACAGTAATCAATATATAAACCTCCACATTGTCAGGTTCCACTGCCAATATCATACCAATTTGCATCAAAGATGGAATCAGGCAATCCATAGAATAATCAAACAAAACGTTTATTTTTTTTACATCGTCGTGGGTTTTAACCAATGAAGATTATAATTTAGTTTCTATACTTTTAAGAGGTCGACTATCGTTTCGGGAGCACATTGCTAGTCCAATAGAGCTCTACCACAAATCTTCACTATGACTATACCTTCGAGACTCATAACTTTTTTGTTCAACATTTGAGTCACTATGACTATACCTTCGAGGATTTTATTGAAATGACTAAGTCAAGATAAGAGCACGACCTTGACACCGCTGATAAGACACAACTGACGTCCACAGTGGTATAATATTATCCACTTTCCTAAAAAGCATCATACCAATGAAGATAGTGTCGCTTACTTATATACTCAAGATCTTCCCCTTAATTAGTTTACATCGTCGTGGGTTTTAACCAATGAAGATTATAATTTAGTTTCTATAGTTTTAAGAGGTCGACTATCGTCTCTAGAGCACATTGCTAGTCCAATAGAGCTCTACCACAAATCTTCACTGTGACTACATCTTCAAGTTTGTTCGACATTTGAGTCACTATGACTATATCTTCGAGGATTTTATTGAAATGACTAACTAAGTCAGGATAAGAGCACAACCTTGATACCACTAGTAAGACACAACTGACATCCACAGGGGTATAATATTATCCATTTTCCTAAAAAGCATCATACCAATGAAGATAGTGTCGCTTGCTTATATATTCAAGATCTTCCCCTTAATTAGTTTACATCGTCGTGGGTTTTAACCAATGAAGATTATAATTTAGTTTTTATAGTTTAAGAGGTCGACTATCGTCTCTAGAGCACATTGCTAGTCCAATAGAGCTCTACCACAAATCTTCACTATGACTACACCTTCAAGACTCATAACTTTTTTGTTCGGCACTTGAGTCACTATGACTATATCTTCGAGGATTTTATTGAAATGACTAAGTCAAGATAAGAGCACGACCTTGATACCACTGGTAAGACAGAACTGACGTCCACAGGGGTATAATATTATCCACTTTCCTAAAAAGCATCATACCAATGAAGATAGTGTCACTTACTCATATACTCAAGATCTTCCCCTTAATTAGTTTACATCGTCGTGGGTTTTAACTAATAAAGATTATAATTTAGTTTCTATAGTTTTAAGAGGTCGATTATCGTCTTTGGAGCACATTACTAGTCCAATAGAGCTCTACCACAAATCTTCACTATGACTACACCTTCAAGACGTCCACAGTGGTATAATATTATCCACTTTCCTAAAAAGAATCGTACCAATGAAGATAGTGTCACTTACTTATATACTCAAGATCTTCCCGACTCCAACATTTACTAGAAAAGATCCTTCTAAATATAGAACATTGTACAGGGACAGCACCAAGCACAACATCACAATTAGACTTCAAATACTACAAGATAATTCAGTCTACAACAAATTTAAGGAAACCCCACAACAAAAATGCTATTGAATTATAAAAACTAAGAGTACCTGGACAAGGGGTAGCAAGTAAGCCAGAGTTTTACCAGACCCAGTATGAGAACCCAAAATCACACTCTTCCCTTCCAAAACAGCTGGGATTCCAATGCTCTGAATCTCAGTCGGAACCTCAATGTTCATCTCCTTCAGAGCCCCCATCACCTCCTCATTCAAACCCAATTCTTCAAAACTTTCAACCAATTTCTTCTTCTTTCCAGAATTCTTGATTTTCTCCTCAGCGCTTCCCACAGCTTTCTTAGTCTTAGAAGCAGATTCATTGAGATGCCTAGTCCTGAGCCGCTCAAGCAAAAGAGAGTGTTTCAACGGTTCAATCGCCTGGGTTGTTTCCGTGGATTCTGCGTTGGTCGTGACGCTGGTAGCGGAGCAAAGAGGCCTAAATCCTGAGAAATTTCTGATGGGTTTCGGTATTTTGAGGAGCGACAAACACTTGGGGGGTGAAACACGAGCACTGATTAACAGATTTGTGGAGACTGAAAGAGAGAGCAGAGTTCTTCCTGTGCCTCCCATGGCGTGCAAACTGAATGGCAGAGATGAGGTATGGCGCAGAAATGGAGGTTTTGGGCTGCCTCAATGATGCCTCATTTGCTCTCCCGTCTTTCAGGCATTGCAAACCAAATCCCCTATGGGATTGAATCCTTTTTTTTTATTTGTTTGAAATTTAGGTCAAAATATCTCTGGGTCATCGTCATTTGAATATTGTTATATAGTGAATTTTAAAGCTTTAAATTTAATTATTATATTATCAATAAATTTTAAAATTGATCCTTAATTTTTTTTCAAAAAATAATTAGTTTCAATGACTATAAATTCTTTTTTTTTTCTTTTTTTTTTGAGAATTTCGAAATAATAGAATTGATTTGAAAGAAAAAAAAAATAGAGTAGTTATATCGAGATATTTCTTTACCCTTGACTACAAGGTGGCTGATCTTTGCAGTCATTTTGTTTTAATTGATATCATCAAGAAGATGGATATGAGGTTGAATTGAATGTTGAAGAGCAGATTTAGGCTCGTACAAATAATAATTACAAACTCTAGCGTACGTCAACCAACTAAGTGGCTCTACTATTAGTATGGTTGGAAGATTTGTCTTATGTATGATGTCACATGCCCAATGGCCCTACACGTGTCATATGTTTGATATGCTTGTTATGTATTATGATATAATATGTTTCAATGATACGATATATTGTGATGATATGATAAGATTTGGGATATAATGTATTCAGATATAATCATTACAAACTCTGGCCTAGTGCAATCAAGTAAGTGCTCTACTATCGGTATGGTTGGAAGATTTGTTTTATGTATGATGACACGTGCTCAATAGCCCTACACGTGTCATATGTTTGATATGCTTGTTATGTATTATGATATGATATGTTTCAATGATATGATATATTATGATGATATGATAAGATTTGTGATATAATGTGTTCAGATATGCTAAGTAACATTAGAATATGAATGGATGTCATATTATGTCGGGATGAATTATGATGTGCTATAAAATGTCATGACATTATGTGACATGATTACGTTATGCCATGGTAGGAATGACATGCGAAGATATGTTTGAGACAAGGAGATTTATGATGTACGATCGTTGAGATATGTTTTAAAGGTTATGCTATGAATGAAATGAAATTGGAAGAAGAGGGGTTGTATTGCGTGATTTGTTTATCATGAAAAATGTTGGGACCTCATGCATAAATGTTAATATGCATCGAAATATTTCCCCTTGTGGTGAGTACAGACGCGTATGTTATAAAAAGGAACATGACCATCATGTTTAACATGATACCACAATGATCACTATTCCTTCTGGGTGCCGGCAACAGCACTAGAGATGCTAGCTCGACCAACAGGAAGCCCAAGAGTTGTGCAAACTACATGGTGGGTCCATATTCGCACATGTGATGACCCAAATTGGAAAGCCGCCTAAAAGAATACAGTTTTAAATTATAGGTCTCATTCATGTTTCATGTGTTTGCATTCCATGACCACAATAGTAGAGTCACTGAGTATTTCTTAAAATACTCAAGCCTTGTGCTATTCTTATATTTCAAGTAAAGGCACCATGTACGTCTGACGTCAGCGTTGCGTGAAAGACCATAAAACCTGCATTAGGGTAGTTGCATTTTATTTTGTAGATCTTAGGTCAGTATAAGGTATTGTTTTTAATCTTTTCTTTCGGTCTATTTTATTTTGTATTGAATTTTTTTCGTTGTTTTATCTTAAAACTCTTACACAAACATATAACTCCATGGTATCGTTTTATAAAATTATTTTAAATGAATGTTTCCGCATAAAAAATGTTACGTCATGTATATGATAGCGACTCTATTTCAATAGAAAATTAGGATCGTTAGAGTAACGTCTTATTTTAAAAGAAAATATAAAGTTCACTTGCCATATCTACATCTTCGTAACCTCGAAAAATATAAAGTTCATCTTTGATTCATAGGTGCGTTTGGATGCATAATACTTCTCTACACACGACTCCGCACACATGTAAATGGACCCATTAGGTAAATACCTCATTTTCGTAAACCCTAAGCCTACATATAGACTTACGCACTCTTACAAAGTCGAACCCGTAAGTCGAACCAAATAAAGAAAAAGAATCATAATCAATATATATATATCATCAAATCTATTTCTCGCTTAGTAGATAATGAGTGTTCTTTAAATAATCGTCAATTGAGTATTTAACAGATTTTGCATCTTCCATATAATATCTTTTGAGCATCTTTTTCACATGCTATCGCAATGACAGTGCCAATGTTACGACCTAATTTTCGAGATTTGAAATTCGTATCGTGACTAAAAAAAAGTCAAATACTAAAAGCAAATAAATTAAAAGTAAAAAAGAATTAAACAAACAAACACAAAAAGAAAAATTTAATACAAAATGGTACTTTTCAAATTTATCACAAAGGAAAAAAGGGGATCGGGATACAATTACAAAATGAAATATAAAAGACTCAACATACAAAGACGAATTGACCCTCCAGAATGACTCCCTCTATGACTGCACAACTCTCGAATGTTTCTCACCTTGCCCGATAACCTGATAATATCCGGAAAAAAAAGGTGCGTATACAAATACTTAGTTATAAACAATCTTCTTGTCGGCTCTCATCGTATCCTTAACCCAATGAGTTATCATGGACTTTTCTTTGGACTCTAAGAAATTCCGGCAGAAATTCCGGCATAGTTTAGGAATCCCGATTCCTAACTGCCACCGTTATATTTCTTAAAATTTGTATTTTTTTCTTAAATTGGCTATGGATTTAAATGTTATGGAATTTATTATAAATAATTTTTTTAAAAATAAACAAATAGTTATAAATAAGTTGAATTTAATAAAATTTGTACAATAGTCAATTTTTTATTTTATTTTTTTGAAAATAAAAATTCATTCAACGGGCTGCCATGAGACTTGACCAAAAGCTGCACAGGAATTTTCAATTTGTATAATATTAATAATTTCTTTTAAAAATACAATATTAAATTTAATAAATTTCATCAGCAAAAAAATAAATTTAATTATAAATATGAATATCCTTCCTATATAAATTTTAAATGGGGTATTCAAATGATTTGAGAATTCGACCGACTTAACCATGCAATCCAAACCATGGGTTCGATTAAATTTTTAGAAAATTGAAAATTTAAGTTAACGAGTGGATCGACATTTTTTTAGTTAGGTCAATCCAATCAACTAAAAAATAAGCCTAATTCAACTCAATCCGTTCATATTGATTATTATGAAAATTAAGAATATTTTACGTTTGTAACTGATGTCACTGATGCGCTCTGATTTATGAACGTTTAATACTCTTAAATTTACAGTTTGTCTCAATAATACCCTTCAACTTATAAAAAAAAAATAAAAAAATAAAATAAAAAACCTTAAATTAGTTTTGGATGGAAATAGCTCTAATTTCAAAAATTACCTTGAAATGAAAAGTACCCTTAAGTTTAAAAGGTTCCAAAAATACCCTTTTAAATTTTTTATTAACAATTTAAGAGTATTTTTATTAATTTAATTTATACGGGGAATAAATATGTTTTTTTTTTATATTAAATACAGCGTTCTTCAATGTTTGTTATAAAGAAATCGTCGCAGTCAGAAGGAACAAATCTGTTCATTGGACAGAGTTGACATCGTCAAATTGGAGCGAACAAAAAATTCGAGAAATTCTTGCTGTTCATCGCACCAGAAGAACGTGAGGCGTTGACGCGAGAGAAGCGGAAGCTTTTCCTTTTCCCACACGCATTCATCTTCTTCCTTCCAATCGGAAATCTAGTCTGGTCTCAAATCTTTACAAATTTCTAACTCTTTGTTGATCTTATAGTATTCAATTTCTAATGGTGAAATCGAGTGTTTCTTCTTCATTTCCCCCGATTCTCGTTTTGCTCTTCTCAATTTCTCTGAATTTGTTTCTTAGTTCTGCCGTAATGTCCGACCAATCCACTTCCATTCCCGTTGTATCCAACTTCGCTTCCCCGGCGGTGCATATCGTTTACACCGAGAGGCCTCTCAATGAAGAACCTGAGGCTTATCACATCCGAACCCTAGCTTCTGTTCTCGGCAGGTCCGTCTTCACTTCTACCTCTTGTTTGTATTCTATGGCCGGTAAACGATGAATTTATGTTTAATTTATTGATTTGCAGTGAAGAAGCTGCTAGGGAGGCGCTTGTGTATAGTTATAAGAATGCCGCCAGTGGCTTCTCTGCTCGGCTTACGCCTGAACAAGTTGCGGATATTACCAGTAAGTCCTGCTCTTAACATCATCTGCTTCAATGTTTTTGATCGATTAATTGCTCATATGTTTCTGTAATACCTCGTCTATTTGGTGGAAATCTGTTAGAAATTGATGTATTTGAGTCAGGGATATAAAGATTTGGTTTCTTGTGCTATCACTCTAATCTAATTGAAGGTTGTGATTTATGTGGAACAGTTGATGATATGTTGAGCTTATTGTGATCTGTACTTTTTTAGCTATGATTGGGTTTAGTTCTGCTTTTCCAATCGTCTTGAGCCGCTATGTTGCTTGGCTTGGTCAAACTAAAGTTCTTGCACTCTCATGCTTGATTCTTGAAGTTAGATCAGGATTTTGATTGTTCTTTATGGGTTCATATGTTTGCAGTCCTACTTGATTACTGTTTCATCTAACAATCTCAAGCTTGTTGTGTCAAGTCTTTGGTTATGCCTTTGTCTTTTCTTTTTCGATTTGCTTTTGATAACAGTTATATTGCATCATTTTGATAGTCCATTCCAAAGATACCTTGTCCATCCGATAGAGAATTCGTTCCCGTTCTTCGTTTTCTTCTTCTTTCATCCATGGGAGACTTCTCATATTTTGAATCTTTCTGTGGTGTGCTCTGTTTCCTATTTTTTCGTACTCTCTTCTCTTTACCACACCATAGTTCAGCGAAGCGTGAGCGGGTGTGGAGAACCTTCTTCTTTCATCCACGAGAGACTTCTCGTATTTTAAATCTTTTTGTGGTGTGCTCTGTTTGCTATTATTTCGTACTCTCTTCTCTTTACCATGCCATAGTTCACCGAAGCGTGAGCAGGCACAGAGAAGTAAAGGCCAAACACTCAGGCCTCGTGTCCACCCCCCTTCGAGACTCAGCCTCTTCGCTGGCATATCGCCCGGTGTCTGGCTCTGATACCATCTGTAACAGCCCAAGCCCACCACTAGTAGATATTGTTTTCTTTGGGCTTTCCCTTTCGGGCTTCCCCTCAAGGTTTTTAAAACACGTCTGCTAGGGAGAGGTTTTCACACCCTTATAAAGAATGATTCGTTCCCCTCTCCAACAGATGTGAGATCTCACAATCTACCCCCTTTGGGGACGCTGACACTCATTCCCCTCTCTAATCGATGTGGGATCTCACATTTATAGTTTGATATTATAGGCTGAAATCTAGTATACAAGTCTTTGCACCTAATACATCTGAATCGCATCAATATTTCTCAAGAGCGTCAATAATGTGTGTTTATATTCATTTTAGAATGTGATTAAATTCTTAGAATTACTATAAGATAGTGATTCTTATGGAACTTTTTTGGTTTGGACTTTGGTAGAACAACCAGGAGTTTTACATGTTGTCCAAAGCGGTTCTAATAAGCTGCATACTGGAGGAGGAGGAGGAGTAGCAAGGCTTCACTAGAAGAACATCAAATTCTCTCCCTGGAATTATCGGTTTGTTGTCTAAATAAAGTGCTTTCTGTGTATATTGGCATTATACTGAATACTCATATATGTTTGTGTGTGTATCTAATTACTATAATATGTCTGTTTGTGCCTTCTGGCAATCGACAATGATGAAGCGAATGATTTACCTTGGCTAAATACACAATTTGGTCCTTAATAAATTCCTTCCTTGATGTATTGGAAGATTTCTATATTCCCTACGATCATTAATAGCTCGATTGAATTGTCCGATTATAGCTCTACGCGCTGTTTTAATGGCTCGATATGAAAGGCGACCAGCTCTACAACTTTGAATGTCATATCTTCCAAAACCAAGATGTGTATTGTCTGGTTTGCAACTCCTACTACATCTGCCTTTACGAGGTATTTTTTTTTTTAATGGTTTTGTATATATGACATTAAAATCTTATTTATTCAAGGTTAAATTAGAAGTTTAGTTTATGAATTTGGAGGTTGTGCCTATTTAGTCAATAAACTAGAAGTGTATATGACCTCTACTTTCAATTTTGTGTTTTATTGATTTTTGAATTTAAAAAATGTGAGTTTCAAACCTTTAATATTTAAAAAAAATTAAAATATAAATTTGATATTTGAGGATTAGACCGGTAATTTAACCATAATTCATCTAGTTGGGAAGTAATTGACAAATGTGAATACCTTGGACCGTTTGTTGAAATTTTTGTTTAGTTTTGGAATAGAATATTTGTGTTTGACGTTATATGGAAAATGTTATTAGAATTTCATATAAAAAAATATTTTCAACAATTTTATTATATTATTTAATTTTAAATATTTAACGATTATTAAAATAAAATTTAATAAGGGTGTGAGGAGAACGAAGCAGTTTCCTCTCTGTAATATACGCATTTTAAAAATCTTGAGGGATGCTGGAAAGGGAAAAGTCCAAAGAAGACAATATCGGCTAGCGGTGGGCTTGGGCCATTACATCCCTAGAATTTGTTGAGCTTGATAAGTTCCTTTCCCTTGGATATAGGTTTGTTGAGAATCATACGTCATTTGATTTTGTAACAAAAAAAAAAAACTTTGAGGGTAATGTGTCTTAGGTGACAATTGTTATTGTACAAGTCTTAGCTTTTTCATGACAAGTTTGGATGGTTTTTGTTGTAAGTATGTGAGAAGGGATTATTCTCGTAGTTGCTTTGACTAGTTTGATTTTCCACATAAAAAACTGAAGCTGAATTACTTGGACATTGGTCAAAAGTGTGCTTCTATCCATATATCTACTGCGTAGACTGGTGCTTTAGTCATTAAGCCTTGTCCCAACGCTAAAGTCTGAAGAATATTAGTCAGAGAGGCTAATTGAGCATGAATAGAGGTTAAAACATCAACTTTTAGTACTTCTCTTGTTTTTTTTTCCGGAATTGCTCCACACATCAACTCATTAACTGCAGTTAGATTCTCTTCTTTCTAAGATCTCATAAATTTCATTGTATGTTTTTGACAAGATAGATCCATTGGTGGAAGCGTCCATCACTTGTTTTGCAGCAATGTTCAGTCCATTGTAGAAGGTTTCCATTTGGATAAGACGGGGTAGTCCATGATGAGGACACTTTCTAAGCATCTCTTTGAATCTTTCCCAATCTTCACTTAGTGTTTCATGTTCAAACGGTTGAAAAGAAATATTTCATTTTTGAACCATGCATTCCTAGTAGGTGAGAAGTAATTCATCAAAAATTTCTTTGCTAGACTATTCCAAGCATCAATTGCTCCAGGTGCTAAGATTTTCAACCATGATTTAGCAGTGCCCCTCAAAGAATAAAGGAATAAACTCTGTCTAATCAAGTCTTTATCCACTCCTTGAAATCGAAATGAGACTCACTCCCAAAAAGAACTTTAAGTGAGGCAGAGATTTTCTAACGGTAATCCATGAAACTGCCTTGAGATTTGTAGCATTTGAAACATCACAAGCTTTAGCTCAAAAGAAGCAGCTTGGATTTCTCGTTTTATTATGCATTGGTTTAACTCCTCCACTCGAGAGTGTACATATATTCTGATTGTTCTTTTTCCTATCATAGGCTAAATGAACCGTATTGGCAGAGATTCTAGCTGGATTAGTCCTCACTACTAGATTCTCAAACTTTTGATTTGGTTGGGCTCGAAGGTCTCCTTCACGTATGTTCTATTATGTCATTCTCAATCTTTGCTCCCCCAACCTCCGCCTAAAAATTCTTTCTATTTCAGAATCCAAAATAAATTCCTAACCAACGGGTGGATTCATATACCAAATTATGCCGAAGAAAATTTCAACTTGTTGTGGTTTCTTTTTTTCTCCAACTCACTACAAATAAAGTAACTAAATCAGGTTCCTCAACAACGACGCCAAAAATTCGACATCTAGTGAAGATATATAGTAAAATGGAGTAAAATTTCACACGTAGAAGTGAAAGTACACACTGTCACAAATAACAAGTAATAAGTAAATAATTGATTCTACAGAGAACCTATTCTTTTCGGTTACTGAGAAATTGAATGAGTTTAAGTGTCATTACAAGTGTGTTGATAGGCGTATAAGAATGCAAAGTTTACAACGTTGTCGAAAACAAAGGGTAAACGAGAAATTAATAATAATGAGGTTTGACTAGGAGAGTTCAAATAGAGAAGTTGTTGACTTTTGGGTGAGTTTCTGCTCTTTTTAACAAATTCTCAAGTTCTCTTAAGAGGATCATGCAGGGCGATTACTTTTATAATCGTTATTAATTTTTGTTAATAATTCTCTAGAAGAAGAATTCTTCATAACCTTCAATTACCTTCGAGTATTCTTATAATGAAACTAGAGTATTAAAAAAGATTCTTTTGCTCGATTTTTTATGGCATCATAATTCAGCATAAAAACGTTGCCTATCTGCAAAATAACTCGGTTAAATATACAATAGGCTAGATTTATACAAATTGATCACCTTCTCGTGTTGAACTATAAGGGACTATTGTATGCTTATTAATTAGAATGAATGGAACAAATAATGAGAAAATAGTGAGTATGTATGCATAATTATTGATTAAAAGGCTTGATATAACCCTACTCTTGGAGAGTTATCAACATGCCACCGTAAAATAATGTAGCAGAGTGAAAAAAAAGACATCTTGTAGAGATTTGTCGAAGCATGTTACACGCAAAGAATATTCTAGGATGATTTTTGGCTGAAGTCATGCACATTGTTGCCCATGTGATCAACGAGCTTCCTCAACAAAAGTTAGTTTCATCTCACTCTTTAAGATTCGATCACGGCAGGGGAGCAACCTGAATGACTTTTTTAGGTCCAATTCCATCAATTTTTGTTGAGGCAATTCTGACTTGTTTATCGACAACTGATCTAGCTCCTGAAATATATGACATTTTTGATCCCTTTGTTGGTCCTGAGAGACGGAGGAGACTAGGTTAGCCGAAAGATGGTTATCCGTTAAAGGATGCAAGGTGCCCCTGTTGCTGAGGAGCAAAAGGAGGAATCCGCCCGAGGAGGGGCTCGCGCGATAGAAAATTTTGATCTATTTATCAAATGGGGTGTGTATCAATAATTAATGTGTTAGTCTCAAACAAAGACACAGGGAACGAAACGAGTTACCTACTCTTAACGGTCAAAGAAGAAAAGATAGGCAATCTGTCTTTTCAGAGATATCGTCTCACTCTTTAAGACACTATGGGACATGAAACCCACGGCTAGCTACTTCCGAGTATTTCACTGTGTTTGTTACGTATTTGTATAGTCATCTACATAGCAAATTTGACAAGAGAGTAGCCAGATGTATATTTATTGAATACAATAATGAAATAAAAAAAATGTAAGTATTGTGATCCAACAAGTGAAAGATGAGTTTTTTATGAAGCATCTTCGTAGTGGTCCTTAGATAAGAAAGTCATACCAGACTCGAACAACATTGAAGAAATTCTACAACATAAGCATGGAGAGAAAACTGCACACATTTAGTCAAGTGTTGATGCATCTGAAGATCCTACCGACACTGATTTTGGTGAGTAAGAAGACTCAACCAAGCGAATCCAGAAAGAATATAAAAGTCAAATCCTAAGTATGTCAATTACCAACATGGTACGACAAATGAGCGTTAGTGCTAAGGGAGAGTATTAAGAGATCATCATTAGCATAATAGGGTCAAACCCAATAATTATACCAGCCAAATATCAAGGAGTTTCTCTAAATTTCCAGAAATATTTGGATATATATAGATATTTTATAAATAAATTTATAAGGCAAAAATTATTGGAATATATTTTAGATAGAATCAGTTATATTTTCAATTTTCCATTTTCCAGTTAATTCTTGGAATATATTTAGTGAGCGGAAGATTTTCTCTTATTTTTAGAATTTAGTTTGTAATTTGTATTCTATTTAAACGTGGTGAACATTAATGAAAATTGGACTGACTTTCGATCCTACCTATGTTTCTTGGACTTTCAATCCCACTTTCTCATTCTTAACAAAAATGTATAAATGTGTGGCTTATATTGTCTAGTCTTTATTACAAATCTAGGACGAGAATCAACTATGTAGCATCTACATCGAGAATTCAAGTTTTGTATACGTCATTAGTCCGATCCTTTGTAGGAACTACCCGTAACAACGAACTTACAAAATGAATCTATTTATCATAAAGAGATTCGTTGTTCCTGACCCTGCTTCACCATAATTGTTATTTGAACAAGTAAAAGTTATATCTTGGTCCGAGTGGGGATAGTATTTCTCTTCTGCATGTCTATGAAGTTTTGAAAAATCCAAACATCTCAGAGATCGATAGAGAGGTAGGAATTTATCACTATCATCAATAAGAAAACCCTTAGGGTTGTTGTCCGGGAACTTGTTCAGAAATCCTGTAATGAAAGGAAGATAGGAGTTTGTTGCTAGGTATTTGACCAAATAGGATCGTCCAGTTCCTATAGAACCTATCACTAAAATACCCCTACGAGGGGATAGGGCTAACCGGAGCAAAAAGGGTTTTCCATGAGATGGGAAGTGACTCCCAACAAGTTTTTCGTGCTAAAAAAAGTAAAGTGGAGTAGTACTTTAAAGAACGTATCGTAATTTCTTCTTAATTGGTCTTAATAAAAAATGTGAACGTTTTCCACGAACAGCTGTGTTAAACACTTACGAGAGTTTGAATACTAATTAGTAATATTAACATTAAACATTAATTATTAATATTATCAAGAAAAATAGGTATAGAATGGAATGAATTTAAGGTAAATTTACATATGGAGTTCAGGAGCGAAGCGACATTGTGTTGCTGTTCCAGAATAAATAGGTTCAGGAGGGAAATCTGGTTCGTTCAGTTCGTTCACTCTCATTCTTGCTTGTTTCGGCTTTCCCTTATTCAATCTGGGAGTTCAGTCTCTCTCATTAATCTTTCTTACAGGAGACCGCGACCAGGTTGGTCCGTCAAAGCGGCAGACTGACGCACCATATCAATCAAACTTGGCAAGTTTGTCTTCGATTAACATTTCCAGATATATATGGCATTCGTTATTCTCGGATCTCAGAGTGTATTTAAAAAAATAATAATATTTGAACTAAACGGTCCAGAATAATTAAAATATTTAATTAATTCTCTTTTATTTTGAAAAAAAATCAATTTATACCTCTTTTTCCTCTATTTATTTATTTCGAAAGGATTTTGGAATAATAAATATCATTTAAATGATTTAAACTAATTTTAAATAAAATCAAATAAAAATAATAACAAATAATTAAAATTGATGAAAGCTCGATATTTATTTTATTCAAGAAGGATTATAAATTTAATTTTCCCAATTCTAAATTTAGATTTATTATTATTATTATTATGATTATTATTATTATTATATCAAAGGGGGTTTTTATTTATTTATTATTTATATTTAATTATTATTATGTTTTGAAAAAATTAAAGGTGGAATCTTTGAAAATGAAAAGGGGAAATGGAATGTGTGATTATTTTTGGAAAATGCGTGCATCGTTAAGTTTTTTAGTTTTCTTTTGATTGATTTGGAAAATTTTCGAAATTGCCAACAAAATCAAAGTAAACGAGTGGATATCGGAATTAGGTTCCAAAAATAGAGAAGTTTTAGGGGTGTTCATATGATCCGAGATCTCGACTAAGCCCGAGTACCTAATCAAGATTGAGTTGAGTTGTATTTGCAGGTGGATAATTTTAAATTTTAAAATTTTGAGGTCGATTCTAGATTGGATTGGGTTGTTTGGTGTCACAATCGCTTTTTCTTGGCAGCAGATTTGACGATAGTGCGACACTCACTCTCAGCACTGAGTTAGTCAAGCCAACTTCGGATCATGTTGCCTACGGTCGGACAAAGCGTATTCAAACCTCGGGCCCAATTTGAAAAGAAGATTTTAGAAAATGGGAGAGAGAGGTTTTAGAAAAAGGGTTTTAAAAGTAGGAAGGAGAGAGATTGAGAGCTGTGTTATATAGCATGTAAGCAAAAAGGCAACAACAACCATTTAAACCGTAGGTAACTTACAGGTAGGAAGAATTTGACAACTAATCACATCACTCTACATTTTGAGTCATTTCATGTCTACCAAACATAGCCATGATGTGATGTCCCACATTGGTGGGGGAGGAGAACAAATCACCCTTTTATAAGGGTGTGGAAACCTTCTCCTAGCAGACGCGTTTTAAAGCCTTGAGGGGAAGCTCGAAAGGGAAAGCTCAAAGAGGACAATATCTGCTAGCGGTGGATCTGGGTCGTTACAAATGGTATCAGAGCCAGTCACTGCACGATGTGTCAGCCTTCTCGCTGTTCCCCGAAGGGGGGTAGACACGAGGCGATGTGCCAGTAAGGACGCTGGCCCCAAAGGGGATGGATTTGGGGGCGGTCCCACATCAACTGGATAAAGTGCCAACACGATGTGCCAGCCTTCTCGTTGTTCCCCGAAGGAGGGTAGACACGAGGCGATGTGCCAGTAAGGACGCTGGCCCCAAAGGGGTGGATTTGGGGGCGGTCCCACATCAACTGGATAAAGGAACGAGTGCCAACGAGGACAAATCACCCTTTATAATATTTTTAAGTTTATCCAAATTTAACTTAAGAATTAAGTAAATGATTAAAAATAGTATTATGTAATCCATTAGGGCACTAGGTGAATTGATATAAATAGGGACATGATCCTCAAATGGTCTAACATTCCTCTCTACAACAATTTGGAGGAAACATGCTTTGTCCCCTCTTATATTAGTAGTATTTAATTGAATTTATTGTGAAGAGTGGTAATGTCACCACCCGAATTTCGGAGACTAAAAAAAGACGAAAGCGAAAAAGAAAATAAAATTAAAATTAAAATTAAATGAAAGATGAAAACCCGATAAAATTTAAATCGAAATAAAGACAAAACACCAATACTAAATATAAAATAAATTATGGGTGGATTACCATTCAGAGTAATTTAGAGTTATTGTATTTTATTAATATATTTTAAGACTTTTTATTTACTTTAAGTTACATTTGCATAATGGTTAATTACGTCATGTATGTTGTATTTGTAAGGAGACTTGGAAAATATAGTAAAAGGAGCATTTGTGCTTCACTTTAGCCAATGGCTAAGTTTCTTTGCAATTCTATGTAGTTTAGGTTGTATGTAGAATCATTCAAGCTTGACATGATCAATCTTGCTTGTTGAGTGATTCGAATCTCAAACAAGTGTTCTTGCCTTGAGATATTTGATCAACAAGAATCATTCAAGCTAGATATGATCGATCTTGCTTGTGGAGTGATTCGAATCTCAAACAAGTGTTCTTGGCTTGAGATATTCGATCAACAAGGTAATTCGAATCTTACTCCCCTTGTAGTGATTCCTTATCATTTGGCATCAGAGTTTTCCATTGGGTTGATTCAATATCAGGAAGCTCTGTTGACATCGTACCAACTGCTAATAGGGTACCTTTGACATTGGCAGCTTACTTTATAGTTAATGACCGATGGTGAGGATTGAGGAGCGACATCGTATACTCTTAGGGACAATATGATGTCTATTAATCTGAACATCATTCATAGAAGGTTAGCTGACAGACCCTTTCACAAGACCATAGTGTCACCAAAGTTTGGGGGGAGCGACCCCCGTGTGCCCGGACAGCTACTCAGTTAACCTATGTGGTCCCACGCCCCCCTCTCAAGAACGAGTTTATAGTACATAGGCCCTATTCAGTAGACATTGGGCCATTTTCACATGGTTGGGGCACCTAGTCGTCTCAACGCACCTCCCCTATCCGACCTGTGCCTACCTCGACGGTATGAGTACCGGAGTGGAAAGGTAGCAACAACTCTACTGACACCGTACACTACTATCAGTCTGGAGAACTACCTTGGTCATTCTTGGTTGTCGTGGAGGTCTACTAGGTTCTTAGGGGGCTTTTAAGCGGTTTAAATCTCATCTCTCATTTTCCAAGACGCTCTTGGTTAGCTCCTCACAGCTAATCCAAGTCTCTAGGTGCACTCAGGCTTAGACCTCTGATCGCCACTCACAATCCTGGTAGGGTGTACTAGAAGCGTTTTGACGTAGTCAACATGTAAACTGCACTAGCTGTTGCGCCCTAAGCTAAACTAAGTTCTTTCTTGCATACTTTGCTAGGGAGATATACCTATCGATCACCTAAACACATAATCCATAATTTAAACTTCGTCTTGGTCATATTTGGGAGTTGAGGAGGCTTATTGGATTCTTAAGGCTGTTAGGTGGCTTAAAGTGGACTTCTTGCTCAGGTTGCTATGTTCTGACTCCTCGAGTCTTTCTTAGTCTTGGAGCACTAAGGTCTAGACCCTTTGACCGTCGCTCACGATCCTAAGGTGCTCAGCCTACTGGAGGCGTCTTGACCTAGGTCATCGTCTAGCCAACCTAACTCTAACGCCCTAATTCTGTGCAGATAAACACGCTCTACAGGGAGAACACACAATCATACACTTGGAGCTAAAAACATACTATGTCATGATATAAGCAAACAAGCTCAACAGAGACATAACATCCATCAATCACCCACAACACAGATTACAATAACCCACCATCCTTCCTAAAATATCAGAAAACATATAAAACAACATCATCACAATTCTCGTTATCGGGGTATTTTAGTAATTTCTTACATCATTTATAACATACTCATCTACATTGTCCAACTCGTATTTTAGTCATGCATATTCTCTTTCTAGCTTTGCATAATACATAAAGAGCTTGCCACTCGAAAATCTCAAGCTAGACGCATAATGATAATTTTACCATAACATACATACCGTACATACTCATCCAAAAATGTCATTTCGAAGTTCTTAACATGCATTTTCTAACCACCTCAGGTAAGGAATGCTCGCATGCTAGCACGCTCGCATGCTAGCACGTCCTCACGATTCCTTAGGTTGATTCCTTATCACTCCACGAGCTTAAGCCTAGATTCAACCCTACGAGCTGGACCGACCAAGAACTTTCTCAATTTGTTGATGTCAATTTGTTTAACTCTAAATAAAATCATTATCTAAATGTTTTTTTCAACATTCTTTCCATTTTTGTTTACTTGAGAAATCTTAATTCTCACGCCATGGAACACATCGTCCATTATTCGATTCCGAACTATTGAAGGTCCCAAATCCCCTTTTTATTGACTCGTAATGGCGAAATTGATTTTCTCTTCATTTCCTCTCTGTTTCCTTTTGCTGTTCTCAATTTCTCTGAATTTGATTCTTAGTTCTTCGCCAATGTCCGCTCAATCAGTTGATTCCGCGTCCGCTTCTCCGGCGGTGCATATCGTTTACATGGAGAGGCCTCGCGATGAGGAACCTGAGGCCTACCATCTCCGAACCCTAGCTTCTGTTCTCGGCAGGTCTGTCTGTCTTCTCTTCTCCCCATTTTTTGTGATCTTGATGGATATTGACGATGAATTTTGGTTTCATTTGTTGATTTTCAGTGAAGAGGCTGCTAGAGAGGCTCTTGTGTATAGTTACAAGAATGCTGCCAGTGGCTTCTCTGCTAAGCTTACTCCCAATCAGGTCGCGGAGGTTTCCAGTAAGTTTATTGCGATTTTCTTCTTTATTATTTTCGTTTGTTTTGTGGACTTCTGGAAGATTTTATCATGTTAATGCGTTTTGAGCAGAGGAAGTAAAATTTTGGGGAAAATTCATTTCGGTTTTGCTTATTTGTTTTGTGTAATGATCATTTCCATTCTGTCGTATACTTTTTGCCTGGATTTGGATATTTTATTGTTGAATTTATATGTTTTTATGTGATCAATATCTTGTAGTTCTAGCAATGTTTTAGTATGTTCATAGATGGATTTGAACTTTTTTTTTTGGAATAAGAGAAATGGGAGATGAGATATCCCCGACCATGCCAAGGGGATTACAGACAGAACTTTCAATAAATAAAGATTTGTAAGTAGCTATAGCTACGTAACTGTTTGCACAGGCACACCAAGAGAGACGAAGATTCTAAGAAAATCCTAAAAAAATCACGGCACAGTTCCTCCTAGGAAGATTCTTTTGTTTCTCTTTTAAGTTGTTCCATAATCTCTACAGAAGAGATTCCACCCCAATGATCCATAGAAACCAATCAAAAGAGCTGGAAAAGGGCCTCTGGCGCTCAGAAAGACCCAGCTGATGTTGAAAATTTTGAAAAAATCAAACCAGCAGGAAGCATCAGAGGTGCACATATAGGAAAGGTGCAGCTGGTTGCCCTCGCGGTTTTCGTTTTTTTTTAATAAGAAAAAAAAAATACAAGAAGGAATACGAGGACAATCTAAAAACAAAGCCACCAAAAAGGTTCTAGTCGAGTAAATAAGACCTAAAAAATAATTATAAAAAGTTGTCATCAAACCCCAAATAAAAACACAGAACCTAATGAGGGACCAAACATCACTAGAGTCTGTTAGGAATCACGGACCTCTACAATAATATGAAATTGTCCACTTTAAGCATAAGTTCTCAAGGATCTGTTTTTTGTTTCCTCAAAAGGTCTCGTACCAATGGAGATAGTATTCCTTACTTATAAACCCATGATCATTCTCTTAATTAGTCAAGTGGGACTCCTTCATAACAATCCTCAATAGAGTCCCCATCAACACCTCTAAAAGAGGAATTATTTCCCTCCTCCATGAATTCCACACAACTGCGCAAACATCTGCTTGCCACATTCCTCCAAAGGGGGGATGAACTAGGAACTCTCTGATCATCTCTCTGTAAACCCTGTGTCAACTCTCCCGTGAATAAGCATTTACGTTGCTTGATTTCTGTATTCTCAATGATGGATTTGGGCATTTCTTATGTTTGATTTTAAGTGTTTTGTTGGTTGAATTTAGTGTAATTTACTATTTTGTTTGTGAATTTTTCCATTTTTTGTGTCAATATTTATATCATCATTTGACTTATTTAAGTTTAGATAAGTTTAGAGTTCAATTAGATTTGAAAATTTAAAGTTAATTCACTAAGTAAGCCAAGAACAGCTAGAAAATGTATTTTTACTTTCCTAGTTATGACAGGGTCTAGTTTCTTCAGACTAGGTTGCTTGGTTTGATTACCTGTAATGTGAAATGCAGTGTGTCAAACAGAGCTTCTTACTCATTAACTATGTTCTTGAAGTTGTTTATTGATTATCCAATAGTGAGTTGGATCAGGATTTTGATTCTCTTTTCGCTGTCACATGTTTGCAGTGCAGCTTGATCCTTATAACATCTGGGTTAGCTTGGTGGTCAAGAATTAAGATATAAAATCACGTGTCTTCTATAGGTTATCGATCCAAATTAAAGTCATGGTCGACCATGACTTAATATATTAAATATCCTATAAAATTTTCAATGGAAAATATTGTACAATTTGGTAGTCGATTTTCACTATGATTTTCAAAATAGTTACTTTAGCAAAAATGATTTCATATAATCATTTAAAGGTTTGGTTATCCACTTTTCAGTCTTGAATCATTTAATTATAATTTTCTTTTTGTGAAAGCATTTAAGTATAAATTATTTAAGTATTTGAAGTCACACTTGTAAAAAAGATTTTGATTTCATTAGAACTGTGTGTGTGTGTTTTTATGATTAGTGTTCTTTTAAATGAGGAAAACATAGTTAGAGAAATACATACATTACACTAAAATTTAGAGGATTGAAATGTGTGCTAAAGTCATTTTTTTACCGAGATCTTATATCTCGATAAGAATATAGAACATTAGATATATCATACATACCAAATCGAACCGAAACTTTAGAAACTGGTGTCGTAAGGTCTGAGGTTGAGCTTAACGTTAGTAGATATTCATTTTAGAACGTGACTAAATCCCCACAATTACTACCACGGTACTATATGTCTTATGAGCTTTCAAAATTGGTACTTTGGCAGAACAAGAAGGAGTTTTACAGGTTGTCCCAAGCCGTACTTATCAGCTGCATTCAGGACCTGCCGGCCTTCACTAGAAGACCATCAAAACACTTTCCCTGCAAATATGGCTGTTTCCAGCACTTTGAAAGTGCGTACCTAAATAAAGTGTACTTTGAGTACCTTATGCTTTCTTGATAATCACATATCTATTTGCTATACGATGTCACTCGTGCATCTATCTTCTAAATGGACCTATAATATTGGTGCCCAATGCTTTTCTAACCCAACTCTTCAAAATTAGGTTGTATATATATTCTTTTGTTGGCGTCACGTCGTTGAGTTATTGACCCATAGAGACACGGTGAATTTTTAGTTTCGTTCTCGCTATGGGTGCATGCATACATATAAACACACTACGCACGGGTGAGAGTGTGATTCGTAATTATTTTAGTTTTATTGTTATTGTTATTTAGTTAATGATGCCGATGGTATGAAATGGACGAACTTTAGGTGATTTGTAGAAGTTTATGAGACAAAATTCAAACGTGACGATTAAGATCACGATTGAAATTGATCTCCATCTAAGTGCATTACCAACCTTTCCAATCAATTTAATTCTAATTCAACACAGGAGTGGTGGTGCACTTTTGCAGTTAATGCAAATTTTAACTGGAAAAATAAGGCTCGCCCCATGTTAAGAAAATGTTGATGCTTCTTATATGGTATTCTCGGAAATTTGATCTAGCAATCTTATTAAAGAGTAAGACTTTTAAATTTAAATTATCCAAGAACCCGAAAATCTATATGGAATCAACCTCATGGAAAGTTACCTTGATGATCAAGATCAAGAGTAAAGAAAACACGTTTCTAAACTTGTGATTCGAGTCACTCTACAAGATAGCTTGATCAAGGCTACTTTAATGACTCTGTTCATGAGTTGAGTTAAGAAATATAATATGTAACTTTCATTTTAATCGCTAAAATCTTAATACTAACACAACACTATAATGACCACTGACTAACCTATCCAAGAGTAATTAAAACGTTACTTGATGTAGTTTGAAGTAGCTTGCCTTATTTCGTATCATTCTCTCCTTCAAGAGGATTTGTTCTCGAATCCAATTGATCCCTTATAATGTAGACTTAAAATCATTTGCACTTCGTGGTTTTGTTCTTCTCATGATCCTCACTTTTATCTTTATAGGTCATGCGTGGATGTTGAAATGAAATGGGAGTGTCACTTCGTGTGTAGTCCATTGTTCTTGTTTTTTTTTTTTTTTTTTTTATGAGTTGGACGTTGGCTCATGTTGGAATCAATAATTTAATCAAATTAAATAGAAATTTCATTTATTTTAAAATTTTGAGATATTACCTTCAAAACATCATCCAATAATTGAATTATGAATCAAGTACTTGGTTCATCAAAATTTTATATTTACAAATTATATATATATATATTGTTCAACCTTCAATGTTACCTATTATTGTATTAATGTATATATTTGATTTTAATTATTTTTATATTTTCTTAAAGTAATAGTTTATGACTTAAAATAAGCTTGGCCTAAAGTTTCACAAAAAAAACTATATTTTCATCAATTTTAAGGGAAAAAGAAATAATAATAAAAAAAACAATGGATAGAACTAAAGCGAAATAGGTGGAGTGCCAATTAGGCTC
This sequence comes from Cucurbita ficifolia, assembly GCA_033971965.1. NCBI lineage: Eukaryota > Viridiplantae > Streptophyta > Magnoliopsida > Cucurbitales > Cucurbitaceae > Cucurbita > Cucurbita ficifolia. Next base: position 6,247,106 of record CM066970.1, read on the forward strand.
AAGAACGACAAATAACTCAAGCCGAATGCCCAATAGTTCACCCATTTGTGGAAATCTCTACCTAACAAACGTGTTTTAACGTAAGACTGACGACGATACGTAACGGGTCAAAGCGAACAATATCTGCTAGCGATGGGCTTAGACCGTTACAAATGGTATCAGAGCCAAATACTGGGCGGTGTGTCAGCGAGAATGCTGGCCCCTAAGGGGGTGGATTGTGAGATCCCACATCGGTTGGAGAGGGGAACAAAACATTTCTTTCGCGCCCCCAAGGGGGTGGATTGTGAGATCCCACATCAATTGAGAAAGGGAAACAAAATATTTCTTATAAGGGTGTGGAAACCGTGGACTGTGAGATCCTACCTGGGTTGGAGAGGGAAACAGAACATTTCTTATAAGGATGTGAAAACAGTGGATTATGAGATCCCACATCGATTAAATAAGGGTGTGAAAACAGTAGATTGTGAGATCCCACATTGGTTAAAGAGGAGAACGAAACATTCGTTATAAGAGTGTGAAAACTTCTCCCTAACATAGGTGTTTTAAAATCGTGACGCTGACAACAATACGTAACGGGTCAGAGATAACAATTTAATCTAAAATAAAACAATAAGATATTTTTTAGAAAACAATTTTAGATTTTGTTTTGATCCATAGGTCAATTAAGATGCATTAATTATTCTTATTTATTTTGCCACCTACTTAGTACATTTGTGGTTATGATTCCTATAGTGGGTTCCACCTCTTGAAGCTTCATAAAAGATTCCATAATTATCTAAATAAAAAAAATATAAATTAAAAAATATAATGCTACTTTTGAAACTTTATGAGTATTTTTTAAACGTAGTACAGAACATTTCAGATAAGAGTAGTTGTTAAAAAATTTAAATGTGTTTTTAAATTTTTTAAAATGTATTAATAAAATTTTTGAAAGTTCAAAGAAAAATTTTAAAATTCTTAAAAAAAAAAAGTCTTTTTGAAATAAATTATTAACAAATTTTATTCAAAACTAATTTTAAAGATATTTTTGAATTTTTTTAGTTGAAGGGTATTATTGAAATTTTTAAAAGTTCAATCGAATAATTTTATTAATTTATTAATTTAACATAATTTTAAATTTCTAATTTCTTAGGGAAGGATGTTGCATCTTTTAATTAGTGGAGTTTTATTTAAATTACCTAAATAAATATGATTTCGAGCTAATTACTGTCACTTAGTATTTTTAAATTTAAAAATATTACTGAACTTTCAAAAGGTTTAAAAAACGTTCCTTTAATTTTAAAAATTTTTAAAAATACTTTTGAATTTTCAAAATTTTTATTAATACCTTTAAACTTTTTTAAAAACTTGAAAAAAAGCCTTTACATTTTTTTTTATGAAAGTTTTAAAAATATTCTTACCATTAGTACCACGTTTCAAAAATACTTACTAACTTTCGATTAAAAAGTTTGGAGATAATTTAAGAGGTGTCGATGAACGGTTCTCATCTATATATTGACGATAAGAAAATTTTGAACTTTTATAGTATTAATGCTATTTTAAAATTTTATGGATATTTTTTAAACATAGTATTAATTGTAAAAATATTTTAAAGCTTTTTTAAGATAATTGAAAAGTATTAATAAAACTTTTTAAAATTTAAGGATATTTTAAAAACAAAATACTAACGCTTCTCATTCAAAAATAACTATAAGAGTATTTTTTTAATTTTTTTTAAAATTTAAGAGTATTATTGAAACTTTCGAAAATTTAATGATATTTTGGAGACAAATATAGAAGTATTTTTATTAATACTTTTAAAAATAATTAAAAAATATTAATAACACTTTTTTAAATTTAAGGGTATTTTAAAAACAAAATACAAACGTTTTTCATTAAAAAATAACTATAAGAGTATTTTTTTTTTTAAAAAAAAAATTTAAGAGTATTATTGAAACTTTCGAAAATTTAGAGTTATTTTTGAAGACAAGTTTAAAGGTATTTTTATTAATATTTTTTAAAATAATTGAAAAGTATTAATAAAACTTTTTAAAATTTATGGATATTTTAAAATAAAATACTAACCTTCATTAAAAAAAATAATAAAAATATTTTTGTAATTTTTTAAAAAAATTTAAGAGTATTATTGAAACTTGAAGATAAGTTTAAAAGTATTTTTATTAATATTTTTTAAAATAATTGAACTTTTAAAAATTTATGGGTTTTTTAAAACAAAATACTAACCTTCGTTAAAAAAAAGTAATAATAATAATAAAAGTATTTTTGTAATTTTTTTTTAAAACTTTAAGAAACTTTTGAAAATTTAGAAATATTTTAAAAACAAATTTAAAGGTATTTTTATAATATTTTTTAATATAATTGAAAAGTATTAATAAAACTTTTTAAAATTTAAATGCATTTTACATTTCTCATTAAAAACAACCCTAAGAGTATTTTTTAACTTTTTTTTTTAACTTTCAAAAATTTAGAGATATTTTGAAGACAAATTTAGAGGTATTTTTATTAATATTTTTTAAAATAATTGAAAAGTATTAATAAAACTTTTAAAAAATAAAATACTAACGTTTTTCATTAAAAAATAATCATAAAAATAATTTTAATTTTTTTTTAAAGTTTAAGAGTATCATTGAAATATTCGCCTTCAGAGGTATTTTTGTTAATAATTTTTAAAATAATTGAAAATTTTAATAAAACATTTTAAAATATAAAAGTATTTTAAAAATAAAATATTAATATTCTCATTAAAAAAAATAACGATAAAAATATATTTTTAAATTTTTTTTAAAGTTTATGAGTATTATTGAAACTGATCGGTATTTTTAATATTCATTGTAATAAAATATGATGTATTATGAAAAAACAGGGGGAGGGGGAAGGTGGGGTCCAAAATCATCCCAATTATTGACGACGTAGGCTGCAGGAGGAGATGGATTTCCCCTCCATGATCCACGTGAAGGAGAAAGAACAAATTTGTTTTGTACCCACCAAACACAAACTAAAATACCTTTCATTCCCCCTTCCTCGATCAAATTTCCTCACAAAAAATGCGATTTCAATCCCTCTAGTTTCCACAATTTAATGCTCCTCCGACCCTCCCTCAAGTTACAATCGTCAATGGCGACCCAAATTTCCGACACCCAGAATCAATAAACCGGAGCAATCCAATCGTAGCTAAGAACACGATTCATCCCCAATCATCACAACCAAATTCGTTCACATTTCTCATCTGGGTTCGATGGAGAAGCGAATCAAAGCCTCCCAATCTTCGTCCTCGAGGATCGCCACTTCGGTTTTGCCGTATCAGACACCCAGGCTCAGAAATCATTATCTTCTCGGGAAGAAACTTGGGCAGGGTCAATTTGGAACCACGTATCTCTGCACCCATCGAGCCACCGGCGACCTTTATGCCTGCAAATCAATCCCCAAACGGAAGCTCACGTGCAAGGAGGATTATGAGGATGTTTGGAGGGAGGTTCAGATCATGCACCATTTGTCTGAACATGCTAATATTGTTCAGATCAAGGGGACTTACGAGGATTCTGTGTTTGTGCATTTGGTGATGGAGCTTTGTGCCGGTGGAGAGCTTTTTGATAGGATTTTGCAGAAGGGTCATTATAGCGAAAGAGAAGCGGCTAAGCTTATCAAGATTGTTGTTGGAGTCGTCGAGAATTGCCACTCTCTTGGGGTTATGCATAGGGATCTCAAGCCTGAGAACTTTCTGTTCGATAACCCTGGCGAAGATGCTAAGCTTAAGACCACGGATTTTGGGCTCTCTGTTTTTTACCAGCCAGGTATGTGTTCCCATTGCCATGATATTTGTGTTCTTTTTTTTTGCTTAATCTTTTGGTCCCATGTTTTATTTGTTGTATTGGTGAATTGGACTCTTTTTGAATCTCTTTGGCGCTTTTTACTTTATTTGGGTCGATAAAGAAAAGGAGAAAAGAATATATGACACATACCCATTATTTATATGACATATACTGATTATTTCCAGCCGTTTAGGTACCTTTATGGAAGCATAAGCTTGTAATCAAGAAGAGATGAATATCAACTAAGGCTGCCTTGAAGTTTTAGCCTATTTTGGGCTTCCTTTTGTCTTCTGAGTGGATTGTTGTCTGAAACTTTGGTGTAAAATATGTAGGTGTTGGTCATGACATTTAAAACCTTCCATGGAGGTTCATGTTTCTAAAAATGTCTGATATAAAATTGTAGGTGCATTTTTTAAGGACCTCTTCAATTTAACTATTGTTTTATCGACCGAGACTCTTAATTTGAACTCATACATACACACTTCAATCTTCATAGATCTGGATTTAGTTTCACCCCTTGAAATTCTTCAAATGGCCAGCCTTCCCCAGTTGGTTTTCTATAACATTCTTTCAAATATTAACTGCTAAATGGTAGTTTATGGTATTATTTTGGGTCTCTTTTCCTGACATAGGCTTTTGTGCAAGTTGGTATTTTTAATTTGGATTGTTCTATTCAAGCTATATGCTTCTCATTCTTTCTTCGGTTGAAGGTATGTTTTCTTATGAAAATATGTTTATTTTTAAAACTGCTATTTAGTTTTATGTTTATGTATTTTTCTTTCTAGGACAATCTTTCTCTGATGTAGTTGGAAGCCCCTATTATGTTGCCCCCGAAGTGCTCCGTAAGCACTACGGGCATGAGGTTGATGTATGGAGTGCAGGTGTTATCCTTTACATCTTATTGAGTGGTGTTCCACCTTTTTGGGCAGGTGCATGAGTACAAATCTGGACCTGAAATTGTTTGTTATGAATTTTTTCTTATTTTATCTCTGAGGTTATTTTTCTCTCTCAAACAGAAACTGATTCAGGGATCTTCAGACAGATTTTGTACGGTAAGCTAGATTTCAACTCTGATCCATGGCCCAACATTTCAGATAGTGCTAAAGATTTAATTAGGAAAATGCTCGAAAGGGATCCAAAGGAGAGAATCTCTGCCCATGAAGTTCTTTGTAAGTGATTTTAGACACTTTTTTAGGAACCATGTTGTTTCCATTCAAACAACATCGAGCTTTTTATATAATTGCTTCTGACTAACATGGATGGAGTTCTTTTTGGCGTCAAGGTCACCCATGGATTGTAGATGACACAGTTGCCCCTGACAAGCCTATCGACTCTGCAGTTTTGTCTCGGCTAAAGCAGTTCTCAGCAATGAATAAGCTGAAGAAGATGGCTCTACGTGTAAGATTAATTCTGTGTAGAGTTTTTTTTCTTTCTATATAATCTGATAAACTACTCATTTACGGTGTGGTATGAATTTCATATACGGATCTGTCCCACTGCTTTTGGATACATCAAATTAGGCTCTGTCTCACTGCTTTTGGGTACATCAAATTCGGCTCTGTCTCCTTGCTTTTGGATACATCAAATTCGGCTCTGTCTCACTGCTTTTGGATACATCATGCTAAGACAATGACATCAATGTTTAGGAGTAGGATATAAACAGTTGAGATGGAAAAATGCCAGCAAGTAAGAAAACGTAGAATATAGAAGAAAGTAGTAGACGTGAAATGCGCTACCGCTCTCACCTCTCTTCTCCATTCCCATTCCCATTCGGAGTCCTTCGTTCCTACATCAATGTATAGGGGCTTTGTTTGTGGGTTGTGATTTAGCCTTTTTTCCCTTACTTAGGTATCCATTTGGGAATCAAATTGAAGGCCATTTCTTTTTGGAATTTGTTTATTTTCCAAAGCAGGTAGATTAACTCTTATTTTCTCTGTTCTGAGTGGCATTCCCATTTACTATTTCTCCCTATTCAGAGCCCTTTGCTTGGTCCGTTAAAATATTGAGAAGCTTATGTGCAATTTTCTTTGGGAAGGGGTTGAAGAAGGTAAGGGAGAATTTGATGAGATGGAAGGTTGTTGAGAAGCTTGTGGGGTTAGAAATTGGGCATTTAAGGACTCGCAATAAAGCCCTTGGCTAAATGGCCTTGATGCTTTCCCCTAGAGCCTAAGACTTTGGCATAGGATCATTGCTAGCAAGTATGGTCCTCACCCTTTTGAGTGGTTGGGTGGAGTAAAGACATATCGGAATCTACGGATAGGTATCTGTTATGAGCTTCTCCTTTTCTCTCACCTTGTCCATTGTGTGGTGGGGAGAGGAAGGAAACATATATCTGGGAGGAATAGTGAGTGGGGGGGATAGACCCCTCTACCCTACGTTTTCTCGTCTCTATAATTTGTCCTCCTTTAAAGATCGTTTGGGGGCTGATTTTCTAGTCTGGTTCGGGAGCTCTGTTCTCTTTTCTTTTTGCTTACTTCGTTCGTTTATTGGTAGAGAAGTGGTGGATGTTTCCTCTCTCCTATCATTGATAGAGAAATTCGATTTTAGGATTGGGAGAAGGGATGTCCAAGTTTGGGATCCTAACCATTCAGGTGGTTTTTCTTGTAAATCCTACTTTCGTTGTTTGTTGAACCCTTCTCCCATTAGTCTGTTTTATCTACTCTTTGGACGATAAAAATTCCAAAGAAGGTTAAATTCTTTACTTGGTAGGTTTTACATGGGCGAGTTAACACTTTGGATTAGTTTTCGAGAAAGTTGCCTTTGTTAGTTGGCACGTTCTATTGCACTCTCTATCAGATGAAGATACTAGTGATATCTGTTTGGAGTTGCTTCTTTCAGACATTCAGTTTCATGCTTGTCGTCGTAAGGATACTAGTGATATGATCAGAGCCTCCTCCATCTGCCTTTTCGTGAAGAGGGATGATTTTATGGCTTCTTGGGTTGTGTGCTATTTGTCGGATCTTTGGGTGAGAGACATAATAATGTTTAGAGGTTTGGAGAGGGATCCTTCAGATGTTTGGTCTCTCATTAGATTTCATGTTTCTCTTTAACTTTTGTAATTATTCTATAGGTTCTATTTTGCACAATTGTAGACCTTTCATTTAGGAGGGCTTCCTTTTGAGGGCATGTCTTTTTCTATGCTCTTGTATTCTTTTATTCATTCCCAATGAAAGTTGTTGTTTCATATATATTTACTAAAAGTTTGGAGTTAGATTATTTAGGAGTTTGGCCTTGTTTTGAGTAGGCATAGAGGTTGTATAGAGATAATTGATGAGTCCCTTCCCCACCCTCCTTTCGCGAGAAGGATCGTTCTTTGTGCAGGCCAGGGTGTGTGTTGTTTTGTGGGGCCTTTAGGGTGCGAGGAACAATAAAGTTTTAGAAAGATTGAGCGTTCTCCAAGTGATATTTGATCCCTTATTAGATTAGATGCTTCCTTATGGGCCTCAATGATGAAGAACTTTATGTAATTATCTATTAGGTCTTATTTTGCTTGATTGGAGACCCTTTTTATAGTTGGCCTCCTCTTTTTGTGGGCTTTACTTTTGTTCGCTCCTGAACATGTTAAAGGGCATGGAAGATGGACTTCTATGAGGAATTTACTTAAACATATTGGGAAAGTACTTTTGAAGCAGTTGGTAATTACTTTAAGGGACTTGTATGCATTCCTTTAGAAACTCTAAATTTGATTGATTGTTCTGAAGCTTGTATTGAGGTCAAGAAAAACTTATGCATCTTTTTCCAGCAGCTATTGAGATCAAGGACTGAAAACGAGGGAACTCTTTTCTTCAGTTTGGGGATATTACTCCTTTGGATCCTTGAACAATGACCGGATTGATATTTTATCTATGCCAGAGGGCAATAGTCGATTGATATCCTTTGTCCTATACTCGAAAAAGAAGGCCCATCATATCAAATCTCGAGGACGATACTTTGAATCCTAATATAATTGAAGGAATGTGTTCAAAACTCTTGGCCCCCTTTGTATAGCAAGTTGCTTTAACAACATCAGACCCTCCGCATACTTTAACTCTCAATCCTGGCAAATCTAGTCATCGGCTTAACTAAAGATCCTACTACTAGTTTTATTCTCCCTCAATGTGTTAATTCTAATGTGAATTTGACGTTAGCATGATTAGTGTGGATTCAATTTCACATGCCTTGGATCTTAATACGAATGTTGTTGATATTGAAGACTCTTATTCAGAGGTTTTCGCTTCATTATCTCAAGATCATAACCAGGAAACTCCTCATCCTCTTCCATTCTCGGTGCCTTGCAAATTTTCTTCTCTTATTGAAGCTTGTGGATTTGAGTTGCGTAAAATTCCTCTCTTTATATCAAAAGGAATTCGTTAGTTAAGCCGTATATTACTTGATTTCTTAGTGCTTTCCATTGGGTTGTTTAGCAAGGCTTGTGTGCTCTATATTCTTAGGATTGGTATTACTGATCAATTGTCAGAGCTAAGGAACTTCTTGGATTCTTTTGGAAATCAGCTGGATGAGTTCTTTTATCATCACGGTTAGCTTGTCTACGTTAGAAGGTTCTTGATGACATGGGTCATAACGCACTCTTCACACAACAAATCCACTTTGAAGTTGACTGATTCGCTCGGCCAATTGTCCAGGTTTTTGTTTTTCCTTCCTTGTGGAATCTTCTTGTTATTGTAAACTTGGAATGTGAAGTCAAGCAATTGGGGGGTTTCGGCTTATCGGTCACGAGCATTTATTCACAGCATATGATTGCATGAGGAAATGGAACTATTTATTACTTTGGTTGATGTGCAAAAGGAATTGATTTTGGCGGTTGTGCATGGGAAACACTCGTTTTCAGTCATAAATTGGTTGGCGTTTTCAGCAACGACCTTACTTGAACATGATATGTTCTATAAGTTTTATGTGTCCTTGAGTTCTAAGGATTTAATTCTTTGCTGGTGATGGTTCTTTCAGAGCATCTATTAATGGGTTTGAAGTTTATACAAAAGATATCATTCAAGTTTCTAACTCTGTCCTGTACGGTTGACTACCGTTCTAACGTCTAATTAAAAACATCTCCTATATATTTATCTTCGAAATGTTTTTCCCAATATCCTTGGTTTTTTCTTAATAATTTTGTTTGTGTTCTTTCTCTATTTCTCTAATTATTAAGGTATTTTTTTAGTTCTAATTTAAAGAGTGGATGTGATTTTTCCATGTGAGTGCTATGATATTAGGAATTCTAAGTTTTATATGTTTATTATATTTAAAATGAGGCTTACGCCTCATACCACCTCGAAGTTTATGAAAAGCCTCAAAGCTGCATTTAGGCTTTTAAAACATGGGTTTGCAGTTGTTTCTTTGAGGCATATGTGTCGTTGAGGTCTTTCAGTTTTTCGGGTTTGTAGAAAGACGATCAAGGAGTTTCTTCTCCACTTGCCTTTTCATAATAGAGGGCTGTTTTTGTGGAAAGTTGGAGTTTGCGCTATTTTGTGGGGTCTTTGAGGTGTGAGGAATAATAGAATGTTTAGAGGGATGAAAAGATCTTAATGTTTGGTCCCTTGTTAGATTTCATGTTTCTCTTTGGGCTTTGGTAACAAAGTTATTTTGTAAATCCTTGACTAGGTCTTTATTTTTGTATGCTCTCCATAAAAAAAAAAAAAAGTTCTTTTACGTGTAATAGCCCAAGAACACCGCTAGCAGATATTGTCTTCTTTGGGCTTTCCCTTCTGGGCTTCCCCTCAAGGTTTTAAAATGCGTCTATTAGGGAGAGGTTTCCACACCCTTATGAGAAATGTTTCGTTCCCCTCTCTAACCGATGTGGGATCTCGCAATCCCATTGGGGTCCCAACGTCCTTGTTGGCACACCGCTTGGTGTCTGCCTCTGATACCATTTGTAACAACCCAAGCCCACCGCTAGTAGATATTGTCCTCTTTGGGCTTCCCCTTCTGAGCTTTCCCTCAAGGTTTTAAAGCGCATCTATTAGGGAGAGGTTTTCATACCCTTATAAGGAATGTTTCATTCCCCTCTCCAATCGATGTGAGTTCTCACAATCCACCCCCCTTTGGGATCCCAACGTCCTCGCTGGCACACCGCTCGGTGTCTGTCTCTGATACCATTTGTAACAGCCCAAGCCCACTGCTAGTAGATATTGTCCTCTTTGGGCTTTCCCTTGTGGGCTTCCCTTCAAGGTTTTAAAACGCGTCTATTAGGGAGAGGTTTCCACACCCTTATGAGGAATGTTTCGTTCCCCTCTCTAACCGATGTGGGATCTCACAATCCACTCCCTTGGGGTCCCAATGTCCTCGTTGGCACACCGCTCGGTGTCTGTCTTTGATACCATTTGTAACAACTCAAGCCCACTACTAGTAGATATTGTCCTCTTTGGGAGTTCCCTTGTGTTTCCCCTCAAGGTTTTAAAACGCGTCTATTAGGGAGAGGTTTTCACACCCTTATAAGGAATGTTTTGTTCCTCTCTCCAATTGGTGTGGGATCTCATAATCCACCCCCCTTGAGGTCCCAACGTCCTCGTTGACACACCGCTCAGTGTCTGCCTCTGATACCATTTGTAACAGCCCAAGCCCACCGCTAGTAGGTATTGTCCTCTTTGGGTTTTCCCTTATGGCCTTCCCCTCAAGATTTTAAAACGCATCTATTAGGGAGAGGTTTCCACTCCCTTATAAGAAATGTTTCATTCCCCTCTCCAACCGATGTGGGATCTCACCATCAATAATAAATGTGTTTCTTTTTAATAGAATACCAATGATTGGAAGGGAGTGTAAGAGCTTATCAGGGAAAAGGAAAAGTAGTTAGAAAGGTAGTCGGTTTGGATCCATTGTTACTACTTCAAGTGTGTGCTTAAAAGAATTTCGTTATGCATAGATCGAGGTCTTTTTGCTTCTGGTTATACTCTTTTGTGGAGAGAACGGGACTCTCGAACTACTAGTTCGTGTAAGTGCCCTTATTGACCTCACTACTTTGAATCACATCATAAAATATTTGTTCATAGATTGAAGTATGAAAGCCTGTTAACCATATTATAGCTCTATGCCTCTCATTTTAATCTCTAATCAAAGTTGTTATCTATTATTACATTTTTCTTATGGAAATGTGCATTTCTCAAATTTTTAAACCACCTGGTTGGTGCAGGTCATAGCAGAAAGACTGTCTGAAGAGGAAATTGGTGGCTTGAAGGAATTGTTTAAAATGATCGACACTGATAACAGTGGCTCAATAACATTTGAAGAGCTTAAAGAGGGGTTGAAAAAAGTGGGCTCTGAACTCATGGAATCTGATATCAAGTCTCTTATGGAGGCGGTAGATACTCATTTTTTCCTACCTCATACCACATTATCCCAAATCATTGTTTGGTTGTTCATATAAACATTTAAATAGGGGCGTTTGACGATGGAGGCTGATTATAATCTAAATAAAAATATTTAGGGATAATTAAAACTTAACATAACCATATATTTTCTACAATGATCTCTACAGATTCTAATTGATAACCTGTATTTTGTTGCTGTCTCATCTCTGGACAGGCTGATATAGACAACAGTGGAACCTTAGACTATGGTGAATTCCTTGCAGCTACATTGCACCTAAATAAGATCGAGCGAGAGGATAATTTAGTCGCGGCGTTCTCCTATTTTGACAAAGATGGTAGTGGTTATATCACCATTGATGAGCTTCAACAGGCTTGCAAGGACTTCGGTTCGGGCGATGTCCATTTGGATGAGATAATCAATGAAATTGATCAAGATAATGTAAGTCTTCATTTATTAACTAAATATTTCCTTATTGTTATACTAGCAAGTTTGATTCCCTAAGTTTTGCTTTGTTCATCACTACCTTCATGTTCTTGGTTTATTCAACTGCATTTTCTGCTTACCGTAATCCATAATTTCAACCAATTTAGACCAACACTGTTACTATTTCTTTTGTCACTCATTTTAATTCCGTTGTGGTACATTTCTGGCTTTAGAGTTGTCTGCAAGATTTAGAAGAAATTTATTTATCGCATATACAGATAGGACTATTTGAATCTTCGCTTGATAATCGTTTGGTTTTTGAAAATTGTACTTGTTTTCTCACTTTTTTTACCATGAGATTTCATCTTTCTCAAGATAACATTTGCTCCCTACTCGGAAAGTTATATACGGTTTAAGCTGTTGTGTTGCCTTTTTGGTTATAGTCATATAATGTTGTTTTCAATCTTTCTTTCAACCTTGCTTTCAATCTCTCTGCCCTCGTTTTCTAAAACTTTCTCAAAATGGGGCCAGAGGCTTGAGCATACGTTGCCCGGCCATAGGCGATGTGAACCCAAGTTGGCTTGACTCACTCAGTGTTGGGAGTGAGTGCCGCACAATCGCAAAAGTCCCCTGCCAAGAAAAGTGCGATTGTGAAAGTTGGTGTCTTGAAAATTGTACTTATTTTCTCACTTTTTTTTACCATGAGTTTTCATCTTTCTCAATATAACATTTGCTCCGTATTCGGAAAGTTATATACTATTTAAGCCGTTGTGTTGCCTTTTTGGTTGTAGTCATATAACGCTGTTTTCAATCTTTCTTTCAACCTTGCTTTCAAGCTCTCTTTCAAAATTTCTCTGCCCCTGTTTTCTAAAACCTTCCTCTCAAAACGGGGCCAGAGGCTTGAGCATACGTTGCCCGGCCGTAGGCGATGTGAACCCAAATTGGCTTGACTCACTTAGTGTTGGGAGTGAGTGTCGTTCAAACTCTCTTTAAAAAATCTCTCTACCCCTGTTTTCTAAAACTTTTTTCTCAAAACGGGGCCAACGATGTGAACCCAAATTGGCTTGACTCACTTAGTGTTGGGAGTGAGTGTCATTCAAACTCTCTTTCAAAAATCTCTTCACCTCCGTTTTCTAAAACTTTTTTCTCAAAACGGGGCTAGAGGCTTGAGTATACGTTGCTCGGCCATAGGCAACGTGAACCCAAATTGGCTTTGACTCATTCAGTGTTGGGAGTGAGTGCCGCACAATTACAAAAGTCCCCTGTCAAGAAAAGTGCGATTGTGACCATTGGGTATCTTGAAAATTGTACTTGTTTTCTCACTTTTTTTTTTACTATGGGTTTTCATCTTTCTCAAGATAACATTTGAATTCTTAGCCACATCCCGAAAACCGAAACAAGTTTTTAAAAAACTACTGTTTTGTTCTTAGTTTTTAAAACTTAGTATGAATTATAAAAACATCTTTAGTAAGTAAGATAGCAAAAACAAAAAAAACTCATTGGTAGACGTAGTGTTTATAAGCTTAATTCTTAAAAACAAAGAACCCGAGTTTCTTTGGGTTAGATAATAAAGCCTTCTTGGGATTAGTGAGGGTGGACCATTAGCCTAATGCAGGGGCTGCATATATCTTCCTATGTGCTGATAATAGATCTGTTTCTTCATCGATACTTGAATCAAATTGCTTGTTTCATCATATATCAGGAACGATGGATAAAGAAATCTATTTGTTTTCATTTCTAGAACAATGTCATCTCTTTTCAAAGGTACTGCAAAAAACATTCTCAAACCCGAACTGCTGTTATATTCTCTATCTTTTTCGATGCAGGATGGTCGTATCGACTATGAGGAGTTTGCTGCAATGATGAGGAAGGGCGACGGGGGCGTCGGGAGAAGTAGAACTATGAGAAACAACTTGAACTTCAATTTGGCCGACGCGTTTGGAATAAAAGACAAATCGTTAGCAAACTGACAGGGGGATGATGCTGCTGCCTAGGTTTTGTAATTTGTATAGTTGGCTAACTGTTCAAGTGCAGAAAATACATCCCATAGCTTCATGATGATGAGCTTTTGATTTTGATTTTTGCTTTAAATTATGCCTTATCTATTCTTTAAGTTCTTTAATGAGAGGACTTTGAATTTTCCTGACATTGCTTCTGGATTTCTAGCATGTTTGTTCATTGTTGAGTTCAATGAGGCCGATGAAGTCTTGCCTAAAAAGCTAGTTTTGATTTTAGAAAACTGCAAGATGTGTTCCAGTAGATATTGTTCGGACTTTCTCTTTCAGGTTTCTCCTCAAGGAGGTTTCTAAACTCTTATAAAGAATGCTTCATTCTCCTCCCAACCGATGTGAGATCTCACAATCCACCCCCTTTCGGGGCCTAGCGTCCTCGCTAGCACTCATTCTCTTCTCCAATCGATGTAGGACCTCCCAATTCACTCCCCTTCGAGGCCCAGCGTCTTTGCTGGCACACCGCCTTGTGTCCACCCCATTTGGAGCTCAACCTCTTCATTGGCACATTGCTCGGTGTCTAACTTTGATATCATTTGTAATAGTCCAAGCCCACTGCTAGCATATATTGTCCTCTTTAGGTTTTCTCTTTCAGGCTTCCCCTCAAGGTTTTTAAATTGCGTTTTCTAGGGAGAGGTTTCTACATTTTTATAAAGAATGTTTCGTTCTCCTCCCCAACCGATGTGAGATCTTATAATCCACCACCTTTCGAGATCCAGTGTCCTTGCTGGCACTTGTTCTCTTCTCCAATTGATGTGAGACCTCCCAATCTACCCTTTGGGGCCATCGTCTTTGTTGGCACATCGTCTCATGCCCACCTCATTTGGGGCTCAGCCTCATCGCTGGCACATCGTTGGATGTCTAGCTCTAGTATCATTTGTAACAGTCCAAGTCCATCGCTAGCAGATATTGTCCTCTTTGAGTTTTCCCTTTCAGGCTTCCCCTCAAGGTTTTTAAATTGCGTATGCTAGAGAGAGGTTTCCACACCCTTATAAATAATGTTTCGTTCTCCTCTCCAATCGATGTGAGATCTCACAATATCAATTGCCTTTGAAAGCTATCGTCCTGATAAATTGATTACTTGACATTTATATCATCAAATCGAGTATATATCTTGTGTAAGTTCTTGTAAGTAGCTTTAGCTTGAACCTATTTTCAGGAATCTTGAGATCATCTTCCCTTGTTCAAATACCCAAATACTTTGTTGAGTGATTGAATCTACCGATGTTACTTTCATCAATTAAGGTCATTTGTGATTGATTTTGCAGATTATAAGAATTTTTTATATCTAAACCAGCAATTTAGGAAAGTTAACCCTTTTTTTATATCTCCGCCTGCCTTTTCATGAACCTACTAGGCAAGCTTGTATACGTATTTCATAGGCTTGACTATGGACTAACGCATGCTCATGCATCCGAAAACCAACGAAAAAGAAATGAGTGTATAATACCATGGTGTAAGCTTATGTGCGTAACATAATGGAGAAGTAATTCATGCTCGTGTACGTAACATAATGATGCATAGTACTTCCATACTTATCATGACATAAGTTTCCTATGAGATGCGCTTACATATTTGTAGTATTTCATACATGCTTATCATATATGGTAGGTCATAGTAACTCATAGGACATAAACGTAATCATAACAATAGAATAATATGATCAACAATTCAGGAGGTATATACATCACAAAAATTCGCAAGAGTATTATAACATCAAATAATATCACGAAGACGGCCACAGTTATGAGATATTTATGCTTCATTTAATTCATCTAACCTAACCCATAGGTGTACCAACGGTCAGTCAGCTTACTTGGCCTAAGTCGATGTCCCTAAACTTTCCTTCGTCAATAGTACCTTAATTATGCTTGTAGTAGTCCAACTTTATCTATGACTTTCAATAACATCAAATTTATAACCTATTCATGAAACTAGTTTCACCTAATTGTTCATAATTGATCATAAACAGCCCTAAATAGTTAATTAATAATACAATTGAAGACAATTTTGAAATAGGAGCCGAAGAAGCCTTATTTTAGGCCGTAGATGAGCACTACGTCGACAATGAAGCTCAAATTTACCTTTATTGAGAGCATTTCTAGCCATTTGAATGCCTATGCTACTATCGAGAGGAGTTTATATATTGAAGACTCTGTGTCCCTTTTTAGGCCGTAGATGAGCACTCTGTGTCCCTTAACAATGCTAGACAAACCTTTATTAGGCATAACAACATTAATATTCATACATGAATCAAGATGATTCATGTACCAATATAGGAGAAACGAAATGAATCTAAAAGATTCATGAACCATAGTGTATGATCGTGCATATGAAATTGATATCACTTACGAATGAAAGTGATACTTACCCAATAAGGCCTAGGAAGTATGCAAGTGATGTGAACCAGGTGAGTTTTGTGTATACAAAAGTGTTGCACATTGAACTATGTACATGAATTTGATACACATCCCGAGCATAAGAAAAGAATTGGAGCCTAAGACCATGATTTTAGGTCCCACTCGAAATGAATGACAAGAGCTGTGCTTGCATAGCTTTGCGTTTTTCGGTCCCAACAATGGAGTTACTTATATTTACAATACTTAACCTTTTACGAACCTTTTTTTTTCAAGTAAGAGCAAGTGCGTTCTAAGGGACGCAATGAATTCCAATTTTTTTTTAAAAATGGACACATCCAACCAAATTACGAGGGTAAAAATGTAATTTCGTAGTATAAAAAAGAGGTTGGGGGTATAATAGTCTTTTACAACTAGAAAAAAGGATAGGATAAGCCTGAAGTTCAAAACAGCCGAGCCATGGCAAAAACAAGAACGAACCATAGTTACTAGACAAAGAGGGCCTTGAAGAGGTCTCTATAATGGCGTCTCTAACTCTTTCCCTCTGCGCCAATTTCGCCACTCACTGCCGAATCTCCACCAAGCAGAATACACCATTATCAACACCAATTTCATCTTCATTCAAACTCTCTCCTTCTTCTCGCCCTGCATTGTCCTTCGTCCTCAAGTCCTCGGAGTCCGAAGCGGCTGTAATCGACTCTGAGCCTGCCGCTTCCCAAATCGTTGAAGTCCCCTCGGAACAGGCCCCCAAGCGCGAGGAAATCTTCGCGGTTGTTATGGTTAGTGTTTAATTTCGCTACAAACTTCTTGCGTTTTTTTTATTTCGGCTCCTCTTTTTCTGTTCAAGCTACTACAATGGATTTTTGTACTGGGACTCACGTTTATAATATGGTCTGTGTGTGTGGATCTTTTCAATAGATTGGATCCCGCCAGTATATAGTCTTTCCAGGGCGTTATATTCATACACAGAGGCTGAAAGGGGCTAATGTCAATGATAAGGTAGGTATCCTTAATATTCTACTCGTTAAATGGTTATTTGTGTATCTGAGTTGAGTGTTAGATTATATTACATTTATGGAGATTTAGAGTATTACATTTATGGAGATTAGAGTATTCTTGCATTGTTTGGATTCTGCTGAACAGTGACCTTCATTGTTGTTTAATCTATGTATTATATATTGATATTCCTTCATGTGAAGTTCTCTCGGAGTGACTTTGAAGGAAATTTCGTGGAAATGTATTTGGCAATCTCCTTCTGAATAGTTATCTAAGTAAGAAAGTGATTTCTGGAATTAATTGAGAGACTTTTGATATTATTTGGGTAATCGTTACCTAAGCTTTGTTTTGTTAGTGAAAATTGGTTTCAGAATGTGTCAAATATAATATGGTGTTCATATTTAGCGTGCTTAAATTAGTTAGTCTGAGCAAAGACTTGTTACGAAACATTTGACTTATTCATGTGGGGTTTGAGATATGGGCTAGCAGATATTTTTTTCTTTGGGCTTTCGCTTTCGGGTTTCCCCTCAAGGTTTTTAAAACGCGTTTGCTAGAGAGAGGTTTCCACACCCTTATAAATAATGTTTTGTTCTCCTACCCAACCGATGTGGGATCTCACTAGAGCCATTTTTACTTTTAATTGTTAGTATTATGATGATAGTTTTTGAGCTTGAGATTTGAAGGAGTGCTTCATATTATTTTGTGAATGGTGTTGCTGCTTGGCACCATGGCATGCTATCTGTTGGACATCAAGGGGAAAAAGTTTGAGATGGTTAGAGAATTGATTAGACCAAGAGAATGTTGTTGGGTTTGATATAAATGTCTGGATAATTTAGAAAAGTTATTCCTGAGTAGTGGTGCTAGAGCTTGATCTTGGGGCAGTGTAACGGCCCAAGCCCATTGCTAGCCGATATTGTCCTCTTTGATTTTTTCTTTCGGGCTCTTTAAAACGCGTCTTCTAGGGAGAGGTTTTCACACCCTTGTAAAGAATGCTTCGTTATCCTCCCCAACCGATGTGGTATCTCACATGCAGTGTCCTGGGTCATTGACAGCTTGACAGGAGCTTCGTCATAGCCTAAATTTTTCCCCCTTAGAAGGAAATATACTCCTAGCTGTGTGACCTTTCCTTGTAAGTTTAGTGTTCTCATTTGTTGATCTTTTTCAATCCTCTAGTCCTCATTTCTTCGCTGAGGCAAATTTTAGAGAAGCTTACGTTTTCGTCATCGTTGATCGTTTTTGAAAGGATAAATAACATGGACTCGATCCAAAGATGTTAGTGTATGGTTTTGAGAGCTACAAGTTTGCTTTATACAATAAGGTAGCTTAAGACTTGGATCGTGTACTATGAAGGTGTCACTTTACTGCAAAAGTTCGGAATAGATTTATTGAAATCGTTAGAAGCACTCTAATAGAAAGAAATAAGCCTACTGGGTAATTACTAAAAGAATTACAAAGAGAGTTCCAATGTAAAATTGAAGAAACCACCCTATCCGAAAAACTAAAAAGTATCACTACAAATTTCAATTTCTTGAAATTTTATTATATTTCTACTTAAATACATCTCCATTGTCTTCACTGCATTGTTATTAGGTTTTGCTTTTCCTTTTAACAAAGTCCCACAGAGTATATCGAATAGTTTCTTTGATGTTCTTTGGAAAGCACCAGCGTTTCGCCGTCTTTGATGTTCTTTGTAACGGCTCAAGGCCACCGCTAGTAGATATTGTTTGCTTTGGCCCATTACGTATCGCCGTCAACCTCACGGTTTTTAAAACGCGTCTTCTAGGGAGAGGTTTCCACACCCTTTTAAAGAATGCTTTGTTTCCCTCTTCAACCAGTGTGGGATCTCACAATGATAATCATCGATCAAAATTCATGTGAAAGCCACAACATGTGCGCATATATTTACCAAATCTTGTGAATATTGATTTAGTTTGTAGTTTTTAGATTCCTCATCGAGTAGCTCGGTGAATCTCATCATATTCTACAAACTAATGAACATCAGGTTTATTACGTAATAACAAACCGGTCATGTCTCATCTATATATGTGCAACTAATTATATGATACTGTAACAATCTTAAAGTTCTCTAAATTTCTTATTGTTCAGATAACTCTGAACAAAGTTTTGCTTGTGGGAACAAAGACTCAGGCATACATTGGAAAACCAATAGTGACAAATGCTGCTGTTCACGCCGTTGTCGAGGAGCAGGTAATGCATTAACTTGGTGATCATCTCCTCTTCATCAGAATGAAATAGAATAATGCTTCTTTTTCTTAGATTGTCTTGTTTTTATTTCTTATATTCAGGGATTAGATAAGAAGGTTATTGTGTTCAAGTACAAGAAAAAGAAGAACTACCGACGAAACATTGGACATCGTCAGGTATTTCACGGTCTTTGCCACTCTCTTTCTCTCTTCAATCTTGCAGCATGTTCTTGGGGTTTGCCGTCACATGTCATTCAACTGCTTCCATAGCTCGTAAACTGTCTGGAACTGATTCACAGACCATAGGAATGTTTGATGTGCATGAGTTTAGAAATTTCTTTTGAGTACACATTTCTCTTTATAATCTCTGAATCTGTTTTACCCGAACGATACAGCCAAATACGCGAATTAGGATAACGGAAATCAGTGGATATCAAGACTATCCAGCAGCCACACTTGAGTCGTAGAAACAAATTCTGATGAACTATGAACTGATCAGCAGGTTTGAAGATCTTAATCCTTATTTCTTGCTCAAAATCCCCACTTTCTGTATGTAAGTTCTTGTGAATCCAAATGTTTCTACTCAATTGTTTCTATCTGGTAACGAATCCCATATAATCGCTAGTGACCATTCTGTCCATTTTTCAAGGAATTTTTGCAATTTTGAAGGAATTTTTTGCTCATATGGAGTCTTAGAAACTTTCTAACTTATAGCTTAATATGAGGGGATGTGCAAGTATGATTTGAAAAAAAAAGTATTTGCTCGAAATGAAAAGTCCAAAATACCCCTAAAACTATGCATACTAGTATATTACTCATAAACTATTGATACACTTTCCTATTGATGCATCATTGATATAACTATCATTTATGCGTTTTATATCGAGTAAATCAATGACATTTGTTCATTATTGATATGATATACTGTACTTTACTATTGATACATCGTTAATTTACCTATCATTTGCATGCTATACTTTATATTGAGACATGTTATTGGTATGGTATACTATAAATACACTAATATTATACTTGAAATTGATTATGAATAATTGTTAATACACTATTGATACACTATTGATGCACTAACAATAATGTTATATTAAAATTTTTGTTTTGAATGAATGTTGATAGTGTGTGGATATAGATATAGTGTTGATATACTATTGGTTGGTGCACTCTGATACATTACTAATACACAGTTGATGTATTATTGATGCATGTATGTAGCTTCCATTCATAATCGAATTTCAAGATGAACATTAAATATACTCGATAGTGTGGCTGAACATTGATGCATGGTTTACTTGAGATTAAAAATATACCTCTTATGCATACAAAATTCGTACATTCAACTAATAAATTAGATATTCGAATCTCTACTTCGCATATTTTACCTAATATTGAATAATGTTATACACAATATATAATAATAAATTAAGTACATAAATTGACATAGTTCTTAAATTAAAGATGGAACGGTGGCAAACATGATTTTGAAAATGATTGTCGAACATCATTTCATTTTTAAAAGCTTTCAATCATTTCTTTTCTTACAAGTCAGCAAATTATGTCCTTTTTTTTTTTTGCAAATTATGTCCCTTTTTTTTTTACCTTTGAATTCACAAGTATCAACGAAGGATTAAGAAATTACTCTATTACTCGATCCTCTATATCTATAACCTAATTATTTCATTTCTTTGGGATACTGACTATCTGCCGATATTTTAACAGCAAATCCAATAAATCTATGCATAGTGCTTGGTGTATTAAGTTTTTTTTTTTTTTTTGGAAAGTGAGCGTGTACGAGTTGTTTATTTCAAGAATGAGTTAGATTTACAAAAAGGTGCATGAATGGATGCAATTAAGTTGAATTTTTTTCCTTTTCAATCTTACATTATCGACTTACATTATCGAGATTTTATTGATTCTAGCTACCTGTCCCACATCATTTTGATGATAAAACTCTTTCTAAATATATTAAATAAGTTTAAAAGTAGAAGAATTTTCTTTTATCAATAGAGATATAATTAAAACTAACCTCAAAATTCCACTTCGAGGACTCGAACATATCGATTAATCTCGAAAAAAATTTACAAAAATAAAGATTAAAATCCCACCACAAAATGTTCTTTTTCTTCCATTCACATCACAATCTGCAGTCCACACCAATCATTGTAATCTTCTTTTGAGTCTAATTTTAGCATATCAACCTGTAATATACACATTTATAACATCCAAAAGACAAAACAATTTATAACCAATATGATAATTGGGATATGTAAAGATCTATATAAAAAAATTAGTTAGTTTTCAGTATGTAACCTCACTAAACCCTGTATGCTTTTTCAGTATATAATGCAACAAAAACTATAGTATATATAAATATAGCCTATATTGAATGTAATCAGTGAGATCCTAATGTGAATAAAGATATCTTCACCTATTTTTTTCTTTTTAAACCCTCCAAACAACCTGCCGATTCATCTACTGAACGACGTATAATTTGAGCTATATAACAGCTTGATGGTACACCGATTTGCATCTGAATCTCGACACGGTATCACCACAGCGAGCATCGTCAATCAGAGCACTTGAAATCAATATCAATCTGGAAAAACCATGAAAACAAGAGGGAGTTGGTATATAAGATGAAGAAACTAAGCAATGAAGAACATTTGCAGCCAAAATCAATGTTCTAGGTGTTGTGCAATGCAAATAGAATAAACCGCTATGACCAATGTCGAAAACAGGTATTTTCCAAATGTTGGTTAAGTTTTGTAAGGTGGTGATGACGTAACTGACAATAAATTTTAAGATCGTAAAGACCTGATATAGCAGCCATCCATACACATGGCTCAGGCAGAAATGATGGAGCCCGAAAAAATCGCCTTCATTCGTATACTCGTTTCCTCTTTAGAAGTGTAGGCAGAATGGAGATGAAACCAATAAAGAAAAGCACAGACAAAGTTTTGAAATCATATAAATCCTTGACTGATTTCAGATCTCCCAGTGCAAGTCCAGCCTGATGATAATAAGATAATGAATTAACAGTTAGCTAATTATCTTCAAGATGGAAAAATACCACAGTAAATGTAAGATCTTGCAAGAAGTTGATAAAAGAAGAAACGCAACTTAAAATGTAACAAATGTCGGGGAAATTTCCACCAAATATGGTGCTTGTAGAGGGAAGAAATAATTATAATATATATACATACACACACATATAAACGTACGGAACAAAATAAACATTATTGTAATGGCCTAAGCCTACCGCGAGTAGATATTGTCCTCTTTGAGCTTTTTCTTTTGGGCTTCCCCTCAAGGTTTTTAAAACGCGTCTGCTAGGGAGAGATTTCCACACCCTTATAAAGAATGCTTCGTTCCCCTCACCAACCGATGTGGGATCTCACAATCCACCCCCCTTCGAGGACTAGCGTCCTTGCTAGCACTTGTTCCCCTCTCCGATCGATGTGGGATCTCACAATCCACCCCCCTTCGAGGCTCAGCGTCCTCGTTGGTACTCATTCCCCTCTCCAATAGATATGGGATCTCACAATCCACTCCCCTTCGAGGCCTAGCGTCCTCATCGGCACTCGTTCCCCTTTCCAATCGATGTCGTTCCCCTCTCCAATCGATGTGGGATCTCACAATCCTCCCCCTTTCGGGGTCTAGCGTCCTCGTTGGCACTCGTTCCCCTCTCTAATCGATGTGAGATCTCACAATCCACCCCCCTTCGAGACCCAGCATCCTCGTTGACACTCGTTCCCCTCTCCAATCGATGTGGGATCTCACAATCCACCCCCTTTCGGGGTCCAGCGTCCTCGTTGGCACCCGTTCCCCTCTCCAATCGATATGAGATCTCACAATCCACCCCCCTTCGAGACCCAGCATCCTCGTTGGCACTCGTTCCCTCCTCCAATCGATGTGGGATCTCACAATTCCTCCCCCTTCGAGATCCAGCGTCCTCGTTGGCACTCATTCCCCTCTCCAATCGATGTGCGGTGTCACAATTCACCCCCCCTTCAGGGCCCAGAGTCTTCGTTGACACTCATTCCTCTCTCCAATCGATGTGGGATCTCACAATTATGCTTTGATTTCCTATTGGTACTTGGACATCAAATAAATTACATCAACCATCACATATAGACAAATCCAAGATAATCCAAGGTGTGATAGGAGTCATGCCTCTCAATTACCAAATTATATAAGGAATAAGATCAACCAAAACATCAGACACAACACAACCGCCATTTATCCACTGCATTCACCAAACTAAAATTTCAACTATTCATTTATCTCAAGTGTTAAAGAAAACTCAAATTTCAAGTATTCTCCAACATTATTTACAAGTAAAGCAATATAAAAAAGATATAACGGAAAACAAATCCCAATATGAACAAGACATTTAAATCTACAAGGATAGAAATTTACCCGGACAGTGATATAGGATGCTGGAACAAGGCCAATTAAAGTAGCCAAGAAGAAAACATGAAATGGTATGTCGACAATAGGTGAAGCCAAGTTGATAAAAAGGTTCGGTAACGTCGGTGTTATCCTTAGAAAGAGCATATAATTGAGTAGCTTTTCTCGATGCTTCGCTATCTGGATACTCAAAGACAAGATTTCAAACCAACATGAGATTAGAGAGTCGTCACCGAATCGAATTTAAACAAAATTCACAGTAAATAAGTACCTCTGCCTGGAACAATTTCAACTTTTCAGGCCACACCCAGTAAACTAAAGGTCTTCCAACCAACTTGGAGAGAAAAAAGCAAGAGGATGCACCAGCTGTTGCATTAAAGACAACTAAAAGAAGGCCTCTGATAACACCAAATAGAGCTCCAGCGAGCAATGACATGAAAATTGTTCCAGGAATCATGAACGTTTGCATGAATATGTAGGTGGAGCAATAACCTAGAATGAATTGTGCTGGATGATCTTTGGCATAATTTGCAAAGAGATCCCTGGAGCATGATTAAACAGAGATACAAATCAGGATAACAATGGAGCATTAAATATTATAATGTTCAGGAACTAACTCAAAATGCTGACAGATAACAATAATTTGCTGGAACATTTTGTTAAACTACTAAACTCAATAAGCATTTTTTCAATATTAATCAGGAGGTAAACAACGTTAGGTGATTCAAGTTTAGGACCCCTATGTAACAGTTCAAGTCCACTGCTAGCAGATATTGTCCTCTTTGAACTTTCCCTTTCGGGCTTCCCCTCGAGGTTTTTAAAACGCGTCTCTAGGGAGAGGTTTCCACACCCTTATAAGGAATGCTTCGTTCCCCTCTCCAACCGATGTGGAATCTCACAATCCACCCCCTTGGGGTCCCAACGTCCTCATTGGCACACCGCCCGATAACCTGGCTCTAATACCATTTGTAACAACCGAAGATCACCGCTAGCAGACATGGTCCTCTTTTGGCATTCCTTATCAGATTTCCCCTCAAGGTTTTTAAAACGCGTATCCTGAGGAGAGGTTTCCACACCCTTATAAGGAATGTTTCGTTCCCAGGGTCCTCGTTGGCACACCGCCCGGTAACTTGGCTCTGATACCATTTGTAACAGCCCAAGCCCACCCCACTAGCAGACATTGTCCACTTTAGGCTTTCCCTTTCGGACTTCCCCTCAAGGTTTTAAAAACGCGTCTACTAGGGAGAGGTTTTCACACCCTTATAAGGAATACTCCGTTCCTCACTCCAACCGATGTAGGATCTCACACCCTAACTTTGATACCAGGTTAAACTAGCCCAAAACCAAAAGCTTAAGTTGATAGGTTCGGTCATATTCAATCCTTTAACCTCATTTTCACACATTTAACTCATAATATGCACCGATGAAAAGCAATCTCAAACTTATTCTTCAATTCCAAGAGTTTTTCATCCTTCAATCCGAGATATGAAACCCCATGAAGTGTTCCTCAACCATTCTAAGTAAGCAAGAAACTATCCTCATCTTTCAGAACTCCAAACATAATTCCACACCCCCTCTCATGTTCCAAAGACAATCAAAAACTTGAACTAAAAAACAACCCTCAATCTACGTTTCCTCTTCCAAATTCACAACAAATCAACAATCATTTCAAAAATACCATATAGCACAGGAAGAAGGGAGGCCATGAAATATCGTAATATGTTCTAAAACGAAAAGGACCGAACAGAAAAACACATACTTAAGCATCCGAAGATCCGAAAGCGTTCGTGGGAGCTTAACGCTCTGGTATTCTGCAGAGGGCATCGTCATGTACACACAAACCAGGCCAGTGGAGCAGACAAGGAAGATGCCAAAAGCCGCCGCTATCTCCCACTTCGACATTGGAAACCTCTCAAATTTAGCCTTCTTAGCCGTCGAGTTCTCTTCCTTCAGCTTCTCCTCATCCTTCAGCCCCACCACATTCCTCGAAGCTGCCATTAATCGATCGAACCACAGATTTCCCCCAAATTTCACAGGATGAGAAGGAGAATTCAAAAGAACACTGTTACGTCGTTTTTCGATTACCAATCATTGAATTTCAGCCAATGACACAAATGATCAACGCAGATCTGAGCATTGGTTTCTTGTACGAAATTTGAGACAATCGCTCCTGAATAACGGGAGAAATCAGAAAATCTAAAGAACACAGAAACAGGGAATTTGTGAGAACTTTACGGCAAATTGATGAAGAAGGGTTTCAGTGGCGGAGGAGCTCTGTAAATGGATCATCAATGGCTATCAGCCACCGTCTGATCTCGAAGAGTAATGGTGGAAGACGGCGAACTCATCGGACTTTTGACGCTCCTCCCTCTCTCTGTTCTTCAGGGCATCTTCCTCTTCCACCCCTTAATTTTATAATTTGGGTGTTCTTCTTTTTCCTCCGAACAGTGAATTTAATTTATTTATTATGATTTTTTTAGCAAATTAAGCGGCATGTTTCCAAATTTCTAGGACACTATATATATATATATATATATATATATATATATATATATATATTTTGGAACATGAACCTATGTTTATTTGGGATACTTCATTGGGTGTACATTATCCGGTTGGGTTGAGAGATTTTTTTTTACCAACCCAAAAATTCGGATTTGTTGAATTTTAACCCAATCTTCTATTTTCATGTTGGGTTGTCAAAAAAATTTAAAAAGTTTTATAAAAATTTTAAATGTTTTCTTAGATAAAATATATTAAAAGTTCACAAACAAACACAAATCAATCTATAACTCTTCAAAAATAAATAAATTTAACAAAAAAAACCAACAATTATTCAAACTCGAGCGTGAGTATCCTTAGACCGGCCGAAGAACCACTGTGGCAAACCCATTAATACAAATAGATTCTTAATATATTTATATACTTTTATTTGGCTCGGGTCAACCCGAAGGTTTTGCCCCACGAAATTGAAACCGAACCGATTCAGTTCGGGTTCAAAAAAATAAACCCAACCCTACTCGAAATGCTAATCCAACCCAGTCCGACCCTTATAGTTCGGGTTGGATTGGTCCGAGTTGTCGCGTTGAATGTACACCCTTACTTCACCTATTTATAATATTTTATTATTTTTTGTAGGTGAATAAAATATAAAAGTGATATATATAGCTTTACACCTTGAAATTTTTTTAATATCTATTTTGATTGCTTGATATTAGTTTATGTAGATTTATCTGTTTATTTATAATTTGAAAACTTAGATTTTGAATTTAGTAAATGGAATGAATTTCTAATTAAATTTGGGGAAATATATTTTTAATTCTAAATTTTGGGGTTCTTCCCAAATTATCAAATTAGGTTTAAGTTTGGGGGAAAACTAACGACTCTCGGTTGACGTTTCTGAGCCATTGTTGCAACCATAAGGGACCCAGTTGACAGTGATATAAGTGACATTCACAATGGTATAATATTGTTAACTTTGAGTATATACTCTTGTGGTTTTGCTTTTGATCTTTCTAAAATGATTCGTACCAATAAAGATAGTGTCACTTACTGATATACTCGTGATCTTCCCCTTAATCAGATAATGTGGGACTCTAACAATCCATGATCAAAAGCATTATCTTCTCTAAAGCAAATTACTAGTTCAATAAAGCTCTACCACGATTCTTCACTGTGAATATACCCTTAAGGCTCATAACTTCTTTGTTCGACATGTGAGGATTCTATTAACACAGTTAAATTAAGATAAGGGCATGACTCTGATACAAATGATGGGGACAAGTGACTTCCACGATGGTATGATATTGTCCACTTTGAGTATAAGCTATCATGGCTTTACTATTTGTTTTTCCAAAAAAACTTATACCAATGAAAACGCAATAGAAACAATCTATAAAAGAATTTACCTTGGAACCAAACATCAAGCTCGAAATCCAAGCGAAAATCGAGCCTAAGCTTTGGAAAGGGTGGCGCCTAGGCCGTAGGTTCGGAACCCAACTTGCCTCAGTTTCGGACAACCCAAAAAAAAGGCCTAGCATCCGACCCAAACACCTCCAATTAGGGGTGTACATGGTCCGGATTGGGTTGGGTTGAGGGATTTTTTTGACCCAACCCAAAAGTTCGGGTTGGTTGGATTGGTAACCCAACCCAACCCAAAACTTTTCACAACCCAACCCTCTATTTTCGGGTTGGGTTGTCAAAATTTTTTTTTTAAAGTTTTATTTATCCACAATTTATAATTATTCAAATATAATCTTGGATAAAATATATTAAAAGTTCACAAACACAAATCAATCCATAATTATTCACAAAAAAAAAAATTCAATAAAAAATAACGAGCGAAAATTGTAATATATTAACATAGTTCGAGCAAAAATTGTAACATATTAACATAGTTCAACATTGTCATAAAACTAAAAACTGCTAAATACCGACATTTTTTAAAAATTGGTTAAAGTAAAAAAAATATAAAGATATATCATGAAATTAAATAAAGAATAAAAATCATTACTTCAAAGATATTGTATAAACAATAAATAAATATATATATATATATATATAAATATTTTAATTGAAATATGCTTGACCTTTATAAAAAGAGAAAGGATCCTAAACTATTAGAATAAATAATTGTTTGTTAGTATGGTATTTTTAAAATATATATATATATAATAAATAAATATATATGCTTGACCTTATAAAGATAAAGATTCAAACTCATGTGTTCGCCTTCTTAGAAGGGCCAAAGTGCCACACGGGCAAACCAATTATAAGTTGAAATTATTAATATATTTTAATTTGGCTTGGGTCAAACTCGAGGGTTTTACCCACGAACCCGAAACCGAACCGATTCAGTTCGGGTTCAGAAAAATGAACCCAACCCTACCCGAAATGCTAATCTAATCCAACCCAACCCTTATAGTTCGGGTTGGGTTGGTCTGGGTTGTCGAGTTGAATGTACACCCCTACCTCCAACCTATTTACGACCCACTAGACGCCAGCCCGTTCATGTATACAGACCACAACCCAAACCCATAACCAGCCTCAATCCATAGGCGTAAACAACACGGTATAAATTGGACTAGCTCTAAGAATAATTTGGGACTCCAGCTTAACGGTTAAGATAAGTGATTTTACTATTGACTTGCTTGGATGAAGCTTTCTCGCCACTCCACCCACCATACTCTATGATGGATTGTTATGTATTTATGTTTTGTTATATTGTAAGTTATGTTATGGATATGGTTGTGATTCCCATGTTGTATGATACACGATGCCTCTATGTTATTGTTATGTCACGTATGTATTTATGAAAATGTTTATGAAAGAACAAATATACGACCTGCATTGCATGTTTATATCATGATTTAAAGCTATGAGGACCTCATGCATTTTTTGTATATCACGTACATCAAGATACTTCCTTGTTATAATAAGTACGGATGTGCACAATATGATACCTATGTACGGTCATGATATTATGTAGCCTCCGTTCCCTCTGTGGCTCCGACAGCGTGAGCGTGCACTAGTTGAAGGATAGGCTCAAGGGGCACGTATACACTCTCTTGGTGGGTTCATGTGCGCGTATGTTGCCCGTGTATAGAGAAGTACTGCACATCCCGATTTAGCTCGAACTAGAAAGCAGAGTTCATGGCCATGAAATATTTTCATGAAATGATAGGTCCCTCCATGATTGCTTGTGTATGCATTTCTCGACCCCAATAGTGAGGTTACTTACTGAGTATTTCTTAAAATACTCAAGTTACATGCTACTCTTATTTTGTAGGTAAAGGTAAGGCACCCCTATACGGATGACAATATCACGGTGACAACCATGGGACCAAAGGTAGAGTATATGCATTCATGTCATTTTTCTTTTTTGTAGATCATGGCAAATATTTTACGTTCTCAGTTTTATTTACTTTCGTGTTTATTTATTTATTGCAACATCGTTTTAATGACTTTAGTATGAACGTGTAATTGCATGACCTCATTATGAAATGTTTTAAATGAATTTCTCATGCATTGTAAATACGTTATCTATGTAGTGGCGACCTTAATTTTAATAGGAAATTTGGGTCGTTACACATAAAGTCCAAGGAGTTAGAGCAGAGAATCATAAAGTTGAGAGTCCGTGTTTTAAGCCACCTTGACACCCTAGGAACCTAGTAGACCTTTTGACACCTACGAATGACTAAGGTAGCTCTTCATGTCTCAATAGCGTTATCAGCAACCTAGATCAGATCCAATAGTGCCTCTGTCAAGTAGTAGGTCAGATAGTGTTTAGCAAGAAATACAATTTCTTTTTACTTTCTTGCATGGAGAACCAGTCTGGCAAGTGAAGAATAGAAATTAGTGCACGTGTAAAAGAAAGATACAAAAATAAATCGAGACCATATTCGAATAAGAGTAATCATGATAATGTGAAGTTATGTGTAACGACCCTATTTTTCTACTGAAATAGAGTCGCTACGACATGCATAACGTGATCTTTTTATGGGGGAAACATTCATTTAAAATAATTCATAAAACGATGTCATGAACTTAAACGTTCGCATTAAAAATCTTAAAATAAAACAATGAAAAATAATCAATGTGAAATATAAATAAAACAAATAAAAGATTAAAATGATGTCCTGATCTAACACAAGTACCATGGTTTTCAACGCGATGCTGCCGTCATTCGTATAAGGGTGCCTTGCCTTTTCTAATGGAGGCCAACTCCCCACTTTCTCAATCTAAGCGATATGAGACAACTTTTATTTTATTTTATTTTATTTTTTAAATTTTGGGTTATTAGGTTATGGTTAAGAAAGACTTAACAATCTTTAGCTACTACCCATGCCAACAAGGTGCACACTCCCTCTTAAACTATCTTCTGTAACAAAGTAGGTTAAAATGACTCGTGTTAGTTTATGAGGATAGTCTTCACTCTTAGAGTGTTCAAGTTACAAGCAACGGGCAACGTACGCGCGCATGGACCCACCAAGCAAGTGTATACGTACTCCTTTGGCCTATCCTTCAACTAGCGCACGCTCACTCTTAGACTCTCTTCTGTAACAAAGTAGGTTAAAATGACTCGTATTAGTTTATGAAAATAGTCTTCACTCTTAGAGTGTTTAAGTTACAAGAAACGAGCAACGTACGGGCACATGGACCCACCAAGCAAGCATATACGTATCCCTTGAGCCTATCTTCAGCTAGCACACGCTCACTCTCAGACTCTCTTCTATGACAAACTAGGTTAAAATGGCTCGGGTTAGTTTATAGTTCAGAGACAAACTAAAATCGAAGCTAGTTGACTGATAACGGTAAAAAGAAGGATACACAAATAAACTTCTTATTCTTAAGAAAACCAACTTCATTGGATCACTACATGCAAATGAAAATTAATTTATCTACATGTAGTGATACATTTACAATTTAAAACAACTTTCTCATAAACCCTAATCAATCACATATCTGTTTCAATAAAGAAAGGCCATTCACTTTGTATCTGATCTCTCTCTTTATACTTACAAAAAAAAAATAAAAAAAACACTCTAAAATCAGTTTTTTAAATATATTTCAGTCTTTTAATTTTCATATATCATTACAAAAGTCAACAAAAGTTTCGGGTAAATTAGGGTAAGAAGAACACGACGTTTCCACAATTTGCGACGAACAGAGTATGTCATCCAAATTAACGTTCCATTCGAGGCACGGGTCGTCGTGATTGTTATTGTTATTTCTCTTAGTCTCGTTAGTCTCAAAGTTTGTTGAGAGCGTCGGGCTCTCGAGACTCGGCAATTGGACGAGTTGGTAATTTTGCTGTTGTTGTTGTTGTAGTAGTTGAAGATGATAATTTGGGAGTTGGTCTGAGGAGTTGACCATGTGGGTTGGGGTCATGGCATCTGAAAATGTACTATTGTTGTTGTTTTTGAGATCATAATATAAGGCTTGATGTTGATAGCTATTCCAAGCTCCAATGGCTTGGTTTTGAGTAGGGCTTGGCTTTTTGAAGGCTCTACAAACCACCCAACCTTCTTCCTACATGCATCAAACAAAAATCTCGAGTTATATACATGTTTTAAAGATCTAACAATCGTGTCGTTAACGGTGAAAATCTTGTTGAATCGACCAGGTTTTTCGAAAGATTCACAAATTGTTGAAACTTGCCTGAACTGGAGCAAGTTCGGAGGTTTGGTGACGATATTCATGCATAATCCAATCAGTTTTTCTGCCATTTGGAGCTCGACCTTTGTAAAACACCAATGTCTTTCTCATCCCAATCACTCTATTCTTTGACAAAACCGCCTTATCCCTCCCCGTGGCCTTCCAAAATCCCGCACTTGTAGCTCGGTTTGTTCGAGTTCCCGTTGGGTATTTTCGGTCTTTGTGACTAAAGAAATACCACTCCTTCTGCTCTTCGTAACCAAATTTACAATTAGCTGCACGATTATAAACGTAAGAATGAGTTCGATGTGACTTTTGAAAAAACAGTAACTAAGATTCAATGGTTATCAATCTTTTAAGCCAAACGTATTTTTAAGGGTAGGTGACTTTCCTTTCCGTGCTTCCCCTCAAGGTTTTAAAACGCGTCTATTGGAGAGGTTTCCACATCCTTATAAGGAATGCTTCATTCCTCTCTCTAACTAATGTGGGAACTCACAATCCACCCCTCTTGGGGCCAGCGTCCTTGCTGGCACATTGTTTAGTGTCTGGCTCTGATACCATTTGTAACAGCCCAAGCCCACCGCCAGCACATATTGTCATCTTTGGGTTTTCTCTTTCGGGTTTCCCCTCAAAATTTTTAAAACGCATCTTCTAGGGAGAGGTTTTCACACCCTTATAAAGAATGTTTCGTTCTCCTCCCCAAACAGATGTGGGATCTCACAAAAAACTTATCAGAAAATCGCGAAGAAACACGCGTAATTTTGAAAAAACATAAAACCAAAAACAAAATAGCTATCAAACACCGTCTCGAACGGATTACCCGCAAAGTGGATTCCATAAAGTAGTATGAAAACAAACCCAAAAAACTCAAGCTTTCAAATTGATCAAAGTGAAAAAGTGGAGGCTAGTGTTCATAGGGGTAATGAGAAAGTCCAAGTAGTAGGGGAAATGGATTATGTTTAGAAAATGAAACAAAACATGGATTTGAAGCTAACTATCCACTAAAAACTTGACTAAGTATTGTAAATTGAATTACCTTGGATGTCCCATGGCTCCATTTTGTAAAGATCAATATCCATAATGACATCTAAGTCAATCTTTTGTGAGTTGATCTTCCTTTTAAGGTAATACCCAACAAGTTCTTCCTCGGTTGGATGAAATCTAAAGCCTGGTGGTACACATGACTCCAAGATCTCCATTGATGGCGTTCTTCTGCATAGATATATATAGAAATAAGCCATTAAAATCAAAACCCTAAAGCTTTGGGTATGATACTCCTGATAAAGTTTTGAATTTGGGGATTTGTTGATGTGGTTCATGTTAGGAATCACGACTCTCCAGTCTCCCCTTAATCGAGGTTCGACTCCTTCTCTGGAGTCCTCGAACAAAGTACATCTTTGGGCTCACAACTTCTTTGTTCGACACTTGAGAATTCTATTGACATGGCTAAATTAGGGGCATGGCTCTGATACCATGTTAGGAATTACAAGTCTCCACAATGGTATGATATTGTCCACTTTGAGTATAAGCTCTCATAGATTTGTTTTGGGCTTTCCCAAAAGGCCTCGTACTAATGGAGATGTATTCTTAGCCAATGTAGGATTCCCTCCCATTAATTCTTAACCGTTATAATGGCAGACAATAATGAGTAAAACGCACAAAAAAAACATGAAAAATAGAGAGAATATTTGGTTTTTTTTTAACTGTTTTGAGACAAGAATCTTAATTTTGGGATGTTTTTGAGCTTGCATGAAGTGAAGCTACTGTTTTTTTTTTAAAAAAATGACAAAAGTTGGCCGAAAAGCTTGACTTTTGCTGTCACAAAGCATGTTACATTTCTTTGAGTGCAGTTCACTCCCTTTCCTCTCTCTCTCTCCTCTTGTGGGTTACAGATATTTTCACACTACAACCACCTTTTCTCTCTCCTCTCTAGGTCACACGTGCGCTCGTGTTCACTAGGTTAACTCTACGGATCAAACTAAAGTAAATTCAATTCAAATTCGGTTGAAATAATGCAGTTAACTGTGACACCCGAATAAAGTAGAGGTACATGAATGAACCAAGACTTCATTCGAAAAAGAACGATCCTGATGATAGAATAACTAAAAAAGGCCTTGAAAGAATCGAAAGTTACTACTTATACCAACAATGTGTACCTTCGTTCTCGATACCTCAATCATACGAACTCTAAAGTTAAGCTTGTTTTGTTCGGAACAATTCTATATTGGTAACCTTTTGTTAATTTTCCTATGATGCAAGAGAATGTCGAGACATACAAGTACCGAATTCCGGACATGGAACGTTATACCAACAATGCAACTGACGTTTCGTTCGACACTTTCGATGTATATAGAGAAAATCATACAAAATTTGATCAACCTACACCAAACCCTAATTGAACGAGGCAAATTCAATAGTTTTTCTTCACTCGATCAGTGAATCTAAACGTACCCATGAACTAAAACGCTCATACGAGTAAGAACAAACGAAAAGGCAAAGAAATGAGACGAAAAAGAAGAGATTCATACATAAACTCACAGAGAAATCTGATGCTTTTGTGATGTCTTCAAATTAGCTTTGGATTGAGAAAATGGGAAGAACTTAAGAACAAAAGATGAAATATAGAGTGTATATATATACATATATATAGACATATATATATATATATATATAGACATATATATATATATAAAGAAAGAAATAAAAATAAAGGAAAAAGGGTATTGATTGCGCGTGGGGTGGCAGATGAATAGAAAGGTTTGTTTGGACGGCGTGAAACCATTGTTTTCACGCCACCTCCCCTCTCCTCTTACTCTCACCGCAATTTTGTCTTTCAAGACTTTGTTTTATTTATTTATTTATTTATTTGTTTATTTATTTATTATGTTGCAAACCCTAGGAAATTAGGTCAACATTTTTGGAGAAATCTATGATGTTCTTTCAACTTGTTCTAAAGGATTTCTTTTTGTTTTTTTGTTTTTTACTTGTGTTAAATGTAAGTCATGTTGTGGAGAACTGGTTTCTGGGTCGGTTTGGATCGTTGTAGTATTGAATATATTGAATCGTTATAGAGGAATGTGCCTGTAAATTTAGAATAGGCAATATTGCGTGATTATTACGGTTGGGTAGTTATGTAATGGTGGCTATACTTTGCATAATTTTTTTTCAAATTGTGCATTTAGAGCAAGTAGGTTGGGGGAATGGGAGCCTGAATCATTGGTGAGAGCTTAAACTGCTACGAAAATTGCTTATCTTTGTATAAATTGTCAAGCTCGTGAGGAATAAATATTTATTTTCATCGTACGGGAGTTGCTAATTTTCGTGCAAACTGAGGGGAATGGGTTTATGGTCTGGTTTTCTAGCAAACTGGGGGAATGGGAGACTGAACCATTGGTGAGAGCTTAAACTGCTATGAAAATTGCATATTTATGTAAATTTTTAAGCTAGTGAGAAGTAGAAGTAAATATTTGTTTTCTTCATACGGGAGTTGCTAATTTTTGTGCAAATAGGGGGCAATGGGAGCCCAAACCATTGGTGAGAGTTTAAACGGCTACGAAAATTGCATATCTTTAAATAAATTGTCAAACTCGTGAGAAGTAAACATTTATTTTCTTTTACGGGAGTTGCTAAGTTTCGTGCAAATCCGGA
This sequence comes from Cucurbita ficifolia, assembly GCA_033971965.1. NCBI lineage: Eukaryota > Viridiplantae > Streptophyta > Magnoliopsida > Cucurbitales > Cucurbitaceae > Cucurbita > Cucurbita ficifolia. Next base: position 6,282,433 of record CM066970.1, read on the forward strand.
GGGAATGGGAGATCGAGTCATTGATGAGAGCTTAAACTTCTATCAAAATTGCATATTTATTATAAATTTTTAAGCTCGCGAGAAGTAAATATATATTTTCTTCATACGACAGTTGCTAATCACGAGCAAAAACTTCATCTATTTCGACATGGTATAATCCTTGAAAAAGAGGACGTTTTTTCTATTTCGACATGGTATAATCAAAGTCTTTGATAAGTTTATTTTTTAAAATTTTTTTGTGCTAATATTAATTACTTCAACTTTTTCAAAATGTGAAAAATAAAAATAAAAATTGATTTTAGAATTAAACGACCAATAATAAAACAGTTGAGAGCATAAAGAACTGTCTGTTCTAGAAAAGGTCGCTTTCTGTCACTCCTATAATCCAGCTTTGGTTGTCTCCTTGTGTCAGCCGCCCTTTGCCATTTGTCACCAACCCCTTTTCGCCACGTGTCATTCCATGTCAGACTTTCCAGCTTGTCCTTATGCAATTGCTAATCATTTGTGTTCCCCACATATTTGATTTAACATCTCTCATTCCTTTTTTCTCTTTCTTACATAAATTGTTTTCATTACTTATCAAGTACTCTAATTATGTTGTAATCTCCTTTTTTTTTTTTTTTTTTATTTCATAAAATTTGTGTAGCGCTTTATACCTAAGATTTAATGGTCTTATGAAGACTATCCGTACAGACCAACACGAGTCATTTCAACATTATTTGTCATCAGTCACATGTTTTTTAAGAAAAATTTTAGGAGCTCAATTAACATAAGATTGCTTAAAGTAAAACACGTTTAATTTTGAAGTTCATATGATTGAATTATCGAAAAGGAATGTATAATTTGTTAGTACCATTTGAGTTATAGTAGAGATTCAATTGTTATAACGTTTAAAGTAAAAAGACTTAAATGCTAGATCTTAAAAGTTTAAAGGGTAATTTACAATTTTAAGAGATATATGAATGAATCAAAACCATATTTGAATGAAGGTGATTCTAAGGATCATATGATTAAAAAATGCTTAAAAAAAATTAAAGTTACTATCTATATCAACAATGTGTACCTTCTTTTTCAGTAGCTCAATTATAAGTATGTTTTCCTTGAAACAATTCTATATTAGGTGACCTCTTGAAAATTTTCTTAGGATGCATGTGAGTGATGACAAAATATGCTTAAAAAACTCGTGTTGGTCTATGGGAATGATCTTCACTCTTAGAAACTATAAGTAAGCAATGTGACTATATTGTAGGGGAATGTCGAGGCACACACGTTCCAAATCTGCATGAGTCATTACAAATGGTATCAAAGTGGTACTTTCAAACCGTCTATTTTAGTTTCTATATTTTTTTAAACGGACCATTTTAAATGCTAAAATATTATTTAAATCTAAAAATATTTTAATAATATTTTTATTTAATTGTACAAACAAAGTACTTTTACTATTTTTTTTATTTTTTGGAACCCCACCAAATTTTTTTAATTGTTTTTGGATTTAGCATTAAAATCTCAAATAAAATAGATTTTGAGGAAAAAGTAATATTGGAAATCATTATGGATATTCATTACGATGGAGAGATATTTTTGTGAGTTCACATGAAGAGGAAGGGAAAAAGAAAAATCATAGTTTAGAATATAAAAGTTGTAATAATATTGTCAAGCCTTCTCAAGTTAATTATTTTGAGTTATTATTATTATTTTGAATATATGATTTTGGACGGTTGAAAGTATGGTTTGGTGAAACGTGACACCCGAGGAAAAGAGGGATACATGAATGAAACGAGACCACATCCGAACAAGA